>MNCI01036044.1:0-22842 GCA_015680685.1 Gnetum montanum
ACGAAGCCTCTGCTGGAGGATCTGCTGTGCCGGGAAACAGAAGCATAACCAGACCCAATCTTGGCCTTCGTAACCGATTTCTTCGACACACCATTTTTCGATATCCCGCCCAAATTCCAGATCCTTGTGTACTGTTTCTTCGTAGCTTCTGCATCTCTACTGTGCTACATGCTGCACCCTCCCACGATCTCGGAAGAAACTTTCCTGAACCAGGAATCGAGCCTGCAAATCCCGGGCCTGCCGCGGCTGCGCCACGGAGAAATACATTCGGCGCCTCGGGAAGAAGTCGCGGCTAGTCTGCGCTGGTTTCTGGGTCACTGTCGCAGGTTCGAGGATTCCTGGTGAACTCATCAGAGGAGATGGAGAATCAACAGTTCAGAGCTCTGCGAGGCTGCAAATTCCAAGTTCTGGACCAAGATACCGAGTTCTGGGGCGTAGGTCCGGTTATCAGAGTTCCTGAATCCGACGAAGAAGAAGAAAAAAGAGAAGAAAACTCTGGTATAAGCGAGTGTTTACAGTGGCTGGATCTGCAACCGCCGAGGTTAGTTTTGTTTGTGGCGTTTGGAAGCATGGACGAACTGGGAGAACTCCAGATTTCAGAACTAGCGCGCGAGCCGGAGTTACGTGAGCAGACACTTTTGTGGGTTCTGCAGAAAATGCATGGAATGGAGGGTGATCCCAGGTGGTTTTTGCCTGAGAGTTTTGAGAGGAGCATTGCACACAGAGGCCGAGTTTTGGTGGAATGGGCTCCGCAGGTGCAGATTTTGCAGCAGCAGGCCACACGTGGATTCTTGACACACTGGGGATGGAATTCTATGATGGAGAGTATTTTGTGGAATGTTCCATTGATTGCTTGGCCGCTTACTGTCGGTGAATGAGCTTCAAATCGCTGTGGGAATGGTTAGATCCGGGGACAGTAGCAGTAAGTCTGGTTTTTTTAGTATGGCAGAGATGAGGTAAAGCGAGCTGTGATGGATTGAATGGCAGGAATTGTTGTTAGAGAAAATGTTGGAAATTGAGTGCTGTTGTAAAGGCCGCCGTTGCCCCAGGTGGGAGTCGTTTTGAAGGTCTTGTTCATGTTTTTTAACAGTGGAAGAATTCAGTGATAAGTGAAAAATCTCATGTGTAATGTATGTTTGGCTAGGAATACGTTTTTGAAAATAAATAAAAATAGAAAGATGTGTTAAATGTATTTTTTCTGTATTTTATATCTCGGTAATGTATCATCTACTACGGTGTTGAATTTTTATGTAACTTGTATTCACAGGGGCGTCCTCTCTCTCGACGACGCTGTCCTTTTTATCTTTTTCTTATAAAAGAAAACAAGTTCAAATGGAAAAGTTCGTTGAGTACATTTTTTTTCTTATTAATTTTTTATAAATAAAATTTAAAAAAGAACTGGAATCTCTATTGTATATTCCCATATGATATGTAAAATCTTAAATCTCACCATGGTCATAACCATCAACCCTTTGCAGCAATGCAGAAACCCAACCATTTGTCTCCGTGGCCTAAGCAAATTTTTAAACCTGAAAGACATGGTATGATTACATTGCAGAATGTTTAAATGTAGCGACTGCTGATTGAATTCCAAACCTGAACTGAATTAAGAATCTGAATGATCGTTGAATTAAGAATCTGAATGATCGTTGTTTTAACGTTATAAACATTTACACTTAATTTAACCCCAAATTTGTTCTACTTTCATTGAAATGTTGAGTCATTTAACAGTTGCACTGCAGATTGGCTTTCGTTCAAACTTGAATGTGTCATGTTCAACATCCATCGAGGCTGTCACATCATACACATGCTTTTTTATTCTTGCTCGGCCTATTTATAAGCAGTCAATATTGACAGAGCCATTATAAAATAGTAGTCTCATACGATGCCAACTTATAAAATAATATTTGTTGGGTGACTGTGCCATGCTGTCTTCCGGGTGCATAAATTTTGAACTCTTTTAACTGAAGAAAGTCAAGTCAATAAAAATCAGTAAATTTGTTATTCCAAGCACGAAGCGTTTTATTTTATTTTGTGTTTCATTGCAATTTTTACGGGTCTTCCACTACAGAAAAAGCAGTCTAGGTAGTGCGTTTATTTCAAAAATTTGAAAAATTAGGAAGGACCTGTTCCCAAGTGGGAAGTCTGTCTCGTTAATAATTTATCTTGCTTGCTGTTTTAAAGGTGAATGGTAATGCGTTAAAGGAAAAAGGAAAAAAATTATGGGGTTTCGAAGTTTGGGATTTAAAAGCTTATATTGCATAACTTATTTCTGAAATATGGTTACGGCTTCTTACTTCTATACTAAATGTTTTAAGACTTTAAATTACACAATGAGCATTAAGCCTTTGAATGACATTTCTTTAATATATTACCATGGTTTTTAATGTATTAGGGGATAAGCATGGAGCTAAGTAGTCCCTTGTCATTCTCTCCTTTGCATTCATGAAAAGGACAAATTGTGGGAAACAAAATAAGTCGTTAAAGATTCAAAATTGGTAATTCTAGTATGGGTAAAGTGCTTGTGATTTGCAAAATATTAGTGTGGTCCCTATACAATGCTTAAACTAATCTCTAAAGTAAAAGATTCTTTTTGGATCTTCTTCACCTTTGTTGTCACTGGTGTAAACCTGGGTCTACTTTTAATGCTTATTCCTTTGAGTATATTTTGAAAAGCTATATTTCCAAACTTTACCTATGTACTCCATGTAATTCTTTTTATTAATTTAAGATGTTAAAAGATATCTTAACTTTATTTATTCTACAAATCAGGGACAACTGGAATGCTAAGAAGAGACTTAACCATGGCAAAGCAAACCTATACGTTACTCATTAAAGAGACCTGTCAATCGATAACCTTACTTCTTTGACAATGCTAAGTTTGAATTTTAACCAAATGCATGGTACTCTTTTAGCATGGATCTCAACCTTCACTAAGTTACAAGTTCTGCAGTAATCAGTGAATTGATTCTCTGGAGCAATACCAAACTCATGGATGAACACATCATCTCTTATCAACTTTGCAAAGGATTAGAACTCTTTGGAAGGAACTCTTCCTAATTGGTTGTGCAATCATTCTGAGCTACAATGGCTAAACTTCAGTGCCAAACAACTTTGCAAGTGATAAAATCAGCTATGATCAGTCAATCCCCATCTTAAAAGCCCTTTTCAATTGTAGACAATTGAGGGTATTATGTATCTGATCCATGAATTTACAAGGAATATTATCTTCAAGCCACATAAATCTCTCTTGTCAACTATTCCCATTATAAACAATTCTATGTTTGGACTTAATCCCCCTCAACTTGGTAGGCTTTCTAAACTTTAAAAAGGTCTTTGCCTTAGCACCAATGCCCTACACGGACTCGGTCTTTGCTATAGTTTCAACATATTTTTTAATGGCACCATTCTACATTCTCTTGGGAGGCTCACCTAGCTAAGATTTTGTGTTTTTTCAAGAGTTCCTTGCTAAACACAAATAGATGATCGTTCAAGTTGTATAACAACCATCTCAAAGGCCCTGTTCTAGCTTCACCCACAAAACTTAGCCTGTTACAATTTTTGTTTCTTAACAATAATAATCTTCATGGATAGATTCAACCAATTACAATGCACCACCTTATTTAACATATAACTTATGAGTTTAATAGGTTCAATTTTTAGGGCTATCAAAGAGGTATCGAGTTCGGATTACACAACCTTAACTTATGCATAACTTGAGCTCTAAACAACCACCAAATGGCATGTCTCATGAGCTAGAGGAAAGCTTTAAACATCAACTATTCAACTACTCATCAACTAAAGAAAATAAAGACATGTAAAAGCCAAAAAACTCACAATCATACCTAATAAGTACCTACATGGCCATCATCCACCAATCGAATCCCATGGTTCCTATTAAAATAGTATCATAAGGGCTAGTAGCATATGAAACAATTTAAACACAATTACTAAAGTTTAGAAACAACAAATAGAAGTTTAACCAAGGAGAACAATAATCAAAAACATTGAAAAAATTTCAAAACAATTGAAAATTGGTTAAATTTAAAGACAAGTTACAAAAACTTCAAAGTGCATCCTAAAGAAGGAACTATTGGTTCTAGTATGCACTTTGGAAACTCTTATTCCACTTATTCTAAATGCCCATGTTGCAGTGTACAAGCAAGACAAAGGAACGAATTTAAGAAGCCTAAATTCAAGGTAATAGAAGGCCATATCTACACATGGAAATATAGTAAAAGCTCAAATCTCAAGAAAAGATAAAGATAAGGTGAAGCCAAAATACCATTTTTTGTAAAATAGGGACTAAAGCCATGTACTTTATATTTGAATTATTATGCCACAAATGATAAGATAGAAAATTCTATTATTTTTACTTTTATTAAAATATTGATGGGTAGAAGCAATTAAAGAATAGCCCCAATCTCTCATGTCTCTTGAATTTCCAACTCAATTTTCCATAAAATAGGCTTGTCCCATCATATTGTACTATGGCCCTATCATTCGACATTAAATATGTGGGCAAATCATATTTGTAAGAGATTACAATTGATGCCATTGAGGCAATTTGATGCTACAACAATAGGATAGATTATCTTATGAAATTTCCTACTCTAGTAATTTTCATCATTGATGGGACACAATATCGCATGGGTCGCGATATCGCGTACACGATATCGTGTCCGCCGCGATATTGCATCCCCCGCGATATCGTGTCTTGCCCTACGATATCGCTTACGCGATATTGCGGTCTGTCACCATATCTATAAATAAGAGGTGGCTCTCCCTTGTTTCCTCATCATAGGCTAGAAGTAGGGAAACTCTGGCAGATTGATTACTCCAGAGATAGAATATTTTCCATGTGCCCGCAATAGGAGTCCTAAAGTGAATGGATCTTTATTCGAGCAACATTGTACCTGAACACAAGTTGTGTACGGCAATAAATATGAGCTTCTTGGATAAACCTTGCAGTGCATGGAATAGGATTTTATTACATGTTATTTATTACTTGTTATTTACTATTTTCCTAGTAACACGGAATGAGTACGACTTGATTACGAGCATTTAAGGATGTGTACAGATAATCAAGGAACGGATGCTCATCGCGCTTAGATTCTCTCAACCCTTTCCTCCTATTTAAGTGCCTCAGTACAACCACTTTGAGCACGTGCGTTACGCATGGTGATCCCAGTAATGATTAGCGTTTGGTAGCCACGGTTGCATCGGTTCAGGGTGTGTACGGTAAGTGGGAACGGATGCTGACGCTAGGTAGTTTAGAATTAGTTCATTAGTTAGAGTTAGTAATTAGTTTCTCAACCCTTCACCTTGTTAGCATAGGAGACATAAAACATAAAAATCATAAAAATCATATACCTCAGACTTAACCATACACCGTGACAACTACAGATAAGTCTAGGAAGACAACGAATGATTAACCCTAAGTGTTCCATGGGGCATGTAGGCATTTAGTCTGCGGAGTTCGACCGGATCGTGCGTGCTACGCTCGTATTCGTATGGTTGAGTGTAGGGGTATCTCGCCACTCATCAATCATCCATCATCAATTCATTATATTCACCAATACATTAATCCAAGAAGTTGAATAATCACATTCGAAACCACTTTTTTGTAATAAATTTCAACCATCAAATCAACTCAAATCAATTCTAAATATTGCAAGAAGGTAGATTGTTGAAAGAGATTTATATCAAGTATTCACTCACTACATAACTCTATTCGATCACAAAGATATTCATTGTGCAAATCATAAATTTCTATTCTGAATGTTGAGGAGTTTTATTTAAGACCCTTTGTGTGGGATAGATTTTAAGGACCAAATAAACTCTAATTAATTTAAAATTTTACAAGCTTATAGATGGAAAAACGAGCTTTTGAGCAAGCCTAAGATTAGCCCAAAATGCATCCAGATCATGAAGATATCATAGCTACAAAATTAAAAAAAAAATCAGTTTTTCTCAATTGGGTTGCCCACATTATCCAATATATTGGTGTGCCAAAAAATTTGCAAAATAAAAAATTCTTTCATATCTTTTTACATCTAAAAAATTAACAATGTGTAATGAATGAAACAAGGAAAATGCATAAGGAAATGAAAATGAAGCTTTATTAATGTGGAATCTTATTTCAACATATATTCCTTAGAGGTAATTTACCACTACCACCATAGTTATGCCTAAACCATGCTAGCAGGCACGGTCAATCACCTTCCTATCCCACTTTACTTGACACCTATTACTCACCTTTATTGGCTCTACAACTCCATGCTCACACAACCTCTAATTCCTAGGTATAAATACCTCAAGTCAAATCCTCAAAGGTCAACCCTAGAGACACTTCCATTATTATAACATGTCCTTTCATATCTTATTATAATAATTACATTATTTGTTACAAAGTGATATCATCTTTGTTACAAAACAATCCATTCAAAAATGGGGATGTGGCAAACTACTTCCTTAGCTTTCATTCATCCTTGAACAAGTTTGCATTAAGGATGTTTCTCCATGCTCGATTGCTCTAATGCTTTGATTTCTCCTTTTGAAATGAGGTTAAGTATTTAAAGTTCTCCTATTTATTTTGCAAATAAAATATAAGTGGGAAAATAGTTGGAAAAATAAATATTATTTATCAATACTTACCTTAATCTCTAGATAATGATAAGAGATAAAGTAAAGGTCTACCAACCACTAATCACTAGTCCTAACTAGGGTTACACAAAGTGCAACTCATATCTAGTTACCTAAGTGAAAGTAACACAAATCCTTTTTACCACTTGTATTACCTAAAATATATGACTTACCTAATATAGAAATACAAATTAAATAAATAAAGAGAAATAAACCAAGAAATAGAAGTAAGCTAAGAAACCTCATGATTTTCATTAACCTTTGGGATCAAGGAACATCATTGAAGTTTTGTCATAAGGGCTATATCATTAGATGACCTTATTTGGAATAGCAAGGCTTGATCTTGCTCCTCAACTTCTTTCTTAGAAATCAACTTCAATAACTTTGTGACTTGAAAGACTTGGATATCATACCAAATGTATTCTAGGATCTCAATGAAGAAGGATGTGCCATCTTTAGTAGTCATGATAATGTAATTAGTGAATTGTGGTTCTTAATGAACACTATCCATTAGCATCATTTATTCCCAAATTCTAAGAGTCAACTTATCTAATGAATATTTGAAATATTTAGATTATGCCTTAACTAATGGAACAATATGATGAATGGATGGGAACATCGTTCTCAAATCGGGCTCCTCTTCTAAACACTCTTTCACTCAATCATGTAAGATACTTGACAAAGTCTAACACCTAAGCATGTTAGGTCAGTGATTAAATGTGTGTTGACCATACATACACATCTACTTAAGGATTGTATTTTAGGTACCAATGTCAAGGTTATGCGCCTTCTTTGGAATCTTGATTATTCTTTCTTCCTCATGATTTGGAGTTTTGGAATTTTAAAAATCATGTCCTCTAATCTCCATTTGAATTTCTGTGTTAGTTCAAACTTGGCTTCTTTGTAGAAGATTGCATAATAATCCATATTGTGCTTTATAGTAGGCTAGTCTATATGGCTCAAAAGAAGAACCAACACAAGAACCTTTTGCTTGTAGACATCTTCATATCCCAACTTTCTCAAATAGGATTGGAATTAGTATAGAAATTCCTATGGAAGAACTTCTTGTAAGCAAAAGACATTAGCATTCAAGTCTTGTAATTATACAAGGATACGTGGGTATTAATACTGATGCTAGTCCAAGGCCTAAGGTGGACATAGCGAAAAATATCTTTCGTTGGCTAGTAATCTTGTAAGCACATTGTACATTATGACCTTCATGCTTATATCTAGATTCTCTCTAAGCTCCTTTCTTCTCATTGGTATCATATGCTTTGTCAAGATAAGGTTATGATTCTCCATAATGATCAATGCCTATTGCCAAATGGTCTAGATGTTGTTGGTTGGTATACAACTTTTTAACCATTTCAGTTTTCCAACTAATTTTTCAACTACTTGGATCATTTGGTTGGTAATGATTTGAGTCCACTTGGTCTCTTAATGACCTTTCTATCCTCCTTAGGGCATTGATTCTAGCAATGTAACTAATGGTATACTAGAGGTTCATGATCTAGGTTTAATTATAAAAATAACCTAAGCACCTAATCTTAAGGCCCAATATGGCATAAAAAGGTCAGATTTATTAGTCCCAACAATTGATTGTTACGCATGATTAGTTGGTCTAGGTTATGGCCTACAAAGGTGTGATTTAAACTTTCATCTATTAATTGGTTGCCCTAATGCTTTATTTGACATCATCATTGGATTTTGAAGGCCAAACAATGTTAGTAATAACTATTCATATGTTAACAATGGAAATTGAATGTCCAAGTTATGCTAAATCTAACTCCCAAGGCTTTTAAGGTGTGGTTTAAGAAGAAGGATTAAAAACTAAACTTTGATGTTTCATATGATATATTTGACTTCACCATTGCATCTAGGAGTCTAAAATCTACTAGAAATGACTATTCATTCATTAGAAAAGGCTTCCAATATCAAAAGTTATGACTTTTGAAGTTCAAAATTTGAACACAAATTTAAGACTTTCCATGAGGTCACCCATCCTAATACTACT
Organism: Gnetum montanum; assembly: GCA_015680685.1. Classification (NCBI taxonomy): domain Eukaryota; kingdom Viridiplantae; phylum Streptophyta; class Gnetopsida; order Gnetales; family Gnetaceae; genus Gnetum; species Gnetum montanum. The sequence goes on from MNCI01036044.1 coordinate 8,660, forward strand.
CTAGGATGAGTGCTTAATTATGTAGTTTTTATTTCTTATCTACTAAACTACTAGTTTGACCAATTTGATCAAATTTGACTAGTTCAAATATTTAAATTTGAAATTTTGGATTTTAACATCAAAAATCGAATTTTTTCCATTAATTGACGAAGTTTACAAATTTGCCAGCACTAGTCAATAGAGACCTACAGTCCTTTTAGTCATTAGCCAGTATGGACTTATGGTGTTCCTGGTGCTCGTAGATATTAGGAACTTCATAATTAGGGCATGTTTTACAAGAAACTTCCAAAGGTAACATCTCCGAAATTGTAAGTCCAAGTGACACAAAATTAATACTATTGGAATCATCTCGATGAGTACTACATGTTGGATATAGTTTCAATGTCTAGAAACTAAGTCATATTTTCATAGTTTTGAAATATTAAAATAACAAATATTTTAAAGTTACCCTTAAGAAGTTGATGTATGAGCATCATAGAGACTTCTAAGTAACTTTAGTTTGATTGTAACTAGAAAGTAAACATAATGAATGATGAGCTGCATCAAGGGTTATGTTGATGAGGCCTAGTCAACATGGCCCCATTGATGTGGGATTCGATGTGTTGACATGGCCTCATCAACATAGTGTTTATTTCTACCTATAAATATGTGCTCACCCACCATGTTTATGGCATCTTTTGTCATAGTTGTAGCAGAGATCTTGTATTTTTCTTGCTTGAAAGTTAGAATATTTTTTTAACTGCTTGCAATAAGAGTCAAAGAGTGTATGGATCTTTATTTAAGCATTATTGTAGTTGAGAGCGGTAGTCTTGTGCAGTAATAAAGATGAGCTTTCTGATAAACCTTGTAACACTTCAAAATAGAGTAATTATTTACTTATGCATTTAATGTTTATTGCAATTTCTTTTAATGGTTTAAGTAAGTAAGTGATCAATTAAGCTAAATTAAATAGCAATTAATTAAGCACATAAGTACGACCACTTTGAGCATATGCTTGGCGCTTGGTAATTCTAGTGACGCTTAACACTTGGTAACCTAGTAGCGTTAAACATGTTCCAAACATGTACGGCAAGCGGGAACAGATGTTTATGTTAGGATTAGTTAGGTGTAGCTAGTTAGATTAAATTAGAAATTTAATTATTTTATTCATTATTACATATTCTTAGGTGACTTAAAACATAAAACATAAAAATGATATAAATCATATGCCTTAGTTGCACTTAATCATACCTTTACATTTCACAAGTGTAATTAAGCAAACAATGATTGCAATGGTTAGTTTTACTTCCTAGACACCAGTGTACTTAGAAGGCTATAAGTCCATGGAAATCAACCATATTGCACATGAATTCTTAGTGATTCGTATGGTTGGGTGTAGGGTCTACTCATCACTCATCATTGGTAACATTGTCGGGGACTTGTAGTTTGATACGTGCACTATCTAAGACTTAATAAATATTAGTTTAGATCATTGGAATGAATCCTAAGGTCACAATAATTTTTAAAAATAAATAAATTGTAATTATAATTATAATTTAAGCATGCTAAATTTTTTCTCTAATTCAAAATATCTTCTTTTCACAAGCATGATGAATCAAAATTTCTAGTACCCAAGAATTCAAAGTGGTGTACACTCATCTAGATGAGTTTGTACCTGATTTCACCTTCATTCTGCATCAAGATGAGTAGGTACGGTGGAGAGATATGAAGGGCAATTTTGTGTTTGCTCATGACCAATCTATTCCTGGGATGTTGCTCCAAAATCTTAAGAGGTTGGGCATCTAGGATCTCCATGATGAATACGTTGTGCAAGACCATAACTATTAGGACTATCGTCTCACAAAAACATAATGGAAACAAGATCAACACCAAGAGAAGCACCATGAAGCTACAAAGGGGAAATAGTTCACTAACTCCTTATTCTTGCTAAATCAAAATGATAATAAGGATCCTTTCTCTACGGGTTCTCAACATGAAGATTCTCCACCCCTTAACTCTAGTGAAGGGGGCTTGAACCCAAATCTATAGTCCACTATCAACAATCTAGGTTCAAGCAAAAGTGGCTATCAAGGTAGGGGCTTGGGCAAGCATCATGATGATAGTAAACCTAATGATCAATGGTCATGACAAGGTGGAGAGGAGGTGGTAGATACTGTGATGGTGACAGTTCTTCTCTCTCTTTGTCCTCTTCATTTGCATCTTCTTCTTCCTCCTCTAAATCTAATTGAAAGTACAGGGGATGAAATCATGATGAAGGTAAATGACAAGAGAATGATCGTAGAACCTACCATGAATGAAGGGATAGCAGGGAACATCATAGGCATCATCAAAATTATGACAATGATGAACCTTTGCTAGCAACTCAAAGCATGCTAAACATTGTAGAGGTAGTCAAAATTCCAACCAAGCATGTGAAAGATAGCAGAATCGAGAGGTTGGATATGAACATATTCTCATATTTCAAAGGGAATATAACTCATATCCACAAACCAATCTTTAGGTCTTTCATGATGCTTGTGCCTTGTAGAACATAGAGAGTGATTGGCATAAACTTAAGCTGTTTCCCAAGATACTTATAAAAGAAGCTAGAAATTGGTACTACTCCTTGGAGCTAGAATCAATTCACACATGGAGTACGATGCTTGAGTTGTTTAATGAAAAATATCAAATGTACTCGAGAGCATCTAATTTGAGAAAGCAAATCCAAGGTTGGTGATAAGGAATACATGAACCCTTGGACGTAGGACAGGTATTATTTCCTTTTGCATAGATATGCTGGCCATGGTTATTCTCAATGGGAGTAGCTTTGCCATATCATAGATGGGATCCAATCAAAAACAAGAAGAACTCTTGGGATCTATGTCTAATGAAGATTGTCAGAACTAAGAGTCCATTAGATTCAAAGGTTGATTAAGTAGGTTACAAAAGAAGAAGGTGAGTTGAGAAAACAGGAAAGTACTAAGGAGTATAATTAGAACCCTTCCATAAGAAAAATGATGGTCTGATTCTGTGACAATGAGGAGGAGGCACCACTTGATGAAGTGGTACAGTAGAAAACCTTGCAAATTCAAAAATCTATATCTAAAATTTCAGCTAAGTTTGACAAAATGTGGGAATCTTTGGTTGAAAAATTTCAAAATACTCTGAAAATTATAGAAGAATCTAAAGAACAAGGTAGTGATCATGATCGTAGAAGAAGAAAAGAAGCTGAACATGCCTACCAAAAGGGTAAGGAAAAAGCTATTGTAGTAGAAGAGGTTGTGGAGTTAGAGTTAGATGATGATGGTGGATGTGACATTTGCCAATATGAACATCCTTAGAGATGTTTTCCTATTGTGTCACATTTAGAAGAATCTAGGGTGTATGCTCTAATTCCTAGACTGGCATAAGGCCTAGTTGATTCATGGGAAAAATTCTATATATAGCATCCATCACTTAATAATTTTTTGCCATTTGCTTCAAATGTAAGTGGAGTTTTTGCAATTTTTTAGAGCTCAAAACCTTCCAAAGCCCATAACTTTTAAACCATTTGTTCGATTCACTCCATTCTTTAGTCCTACAGCTTTTAGAGGTACACTTTATGTCGAGGGGGCCAAAAACCTTAGTTTTTTTGACAGAAAATTTTTCAACATTTTTCTAACTCCCCCATGGGTTTAATAAATAGAATAATATTAAATTATCAACCTATGAGAGTTAAACCCTTCCAACACACTCTGGTAACCTATTTAATTAGATAATAATAAAATAATATTAAAATAATCAAACCAATCATGATCACAACTTAGCCAAGTGTAACTACCCCAAGAGATACGGTATTCCAAATGTTTCAAAGTTACACAATAAGTACTAATCCTTGGTCATGTTATGATTACAAATGACACCTAGACCAAAACACCCGCAGGAAGAACGAACATCTCAACTAAGGGACAAATAACCTAGAGGTAGAAGAAAGCAGCAAGAACATCACCACCTACAGAATGTTGATGTGTAGAAGTAGCAAATGCAAGATTTCATCCATTAATAGCAGGAGCAACTAGCTAGAGTAAATAGTAAACTAAGAAGATTGGTAGCCAAAAACAAAAATCTCTTCATTGAGGAAGTTTGGGACCTTCACCAAAAATCTACAATAGCAATAGTTTCCTTGAAAAATGAAGCTCTCAAATTTAAGAGAGTCAAAAATCACTACAGAAATTAGGTTGGTCTACAAAAAGAAATTAATGAAAAACATATTCAGAAGGTGAAGGTGAAAGTTAATGAGGCCCTCCAATAGCTCAAGGAAGGAGGTGATGTCTAGTAGCCTATCTTTGATGGGTTCAATGACTACAATAAGATGGAGATTTGCATGAAGGAGTTGTAGATCAAGGAGATGATGAAGTACATGAATCTTGTTAATCTTCATTATGCAAATCTGGAAATGTTGAGTATTGGATGGCCATGGTCTAAATTGGAGAAATATGTGGCTAGTTTGTACTTGTTGTATGAAGCTAAGTTCAAGCATCACAAAGACACTAAGTAGAAGCTTAAGGTGGCAAATGTAGAACTTGATGTTCTCAAGCAGTGCTTCATCGAGCAACAGTCTATAACTAAGAGCCTATCCAAGAGAATGAGTGATTACCAGGACCTATAGAATGTAATAAAGGTGTTCGATGTTGAATGTAAACTTTTCGCTACCTAGTTCATCAATGTTAAGGAGTTGTTCCCAACAATGCCCTATCATTAGGATGTTCTCACATCAGCCCACATTTGCGATGTGGTGTGGACTGTAAAAGATCCTAAGAATAAGGAGGAGAAGATAAAGGCATTGTTGGATGCCTTTTGTATTTCACCAGAAGTTGTAGCTACCACTAGACAACCACAATCGCCTCAACGACCACGTGAACCTAAAGTAAGAGAAGGTTCTTTGGAGCCTCAGAAGCCTCCACTACCTAGGACCATTTGAACTTCTTCCTCATCTTCGCATTATTAGAGGAATTATGTTTGTCATTTTTGTCCTAGTGTTCAATTTTGTTGTCTTCAACACCAAATTTTTGTAATGATTGTAATTCTATACACTTGGGCACTTGCTTTTTGTCATGTTGTTCATGTGTTATTTTATGTAACAATAATCCCATACCTTCCCAAATATTTCCTAAGAAATTTGTTCCTTTGGTTGTTTACTCAAGGATGAGTTTTCATCTAGTTGTGGGGGTATGATGAGTTACATCAAGGATTACATCGACAAGGCCTTGTCGATGTGGCCCCATTCATGCAACCACATTGACGTGAGATTTGATGTGTTGATGTGGGCTCATCAATGTAATATCTATTTTCGTCTATAAATACTCACTCACCCACTGTGTTTATGACATCTTTTATCATAGTTGTAGTAGATCTTGTAGTTTTCTTGCTTGAAAATTAGAATATTTTTCTAAGTGCTCACAATAAGAGTCAAATAGTATATGGATCTTTATTCAAGCATTATTGTACCTAAGTGTGGTAGTGTGTGAGCGATAAAGATGAGCTTTCTGATAAACCTTACAACACTTCAAAATAGATTACTTATTTACTTATGCATTTAATGTTTTATGCAATTTCCTTTAATGGTTTAAGTAATTAAGTAATTAATTAAACTAAATTAAATAGCAATTAATTAAGCACATAAGTATGACCACTTCGAGCATGTGCTCAGCACTTGGTAATCCTAGTGACGCTTAACACTTGATAACCCAATAGCGTTAAACAATTAAGGATGTGTATGGTAAGTGGCAATAGATGCTTATGTTAGGATTAGTTAGATGTAGCTAGTTAGATTAAATTAGCAATTTAATTATTTTATTTGTTATTATGTATTATTAGATGACTTAAAACATAAAATGTAAAAATGATAAAAATCATATGCTTCAATTGCACTTAACCATACCTTTGCATTTCACAAATGTAATTGGAAAGACAACGATTGAAATGGTTAGTCTTACTTCCTAGAGACCAATGTACTTAGAAGCCTATAAGTCCACGAAATTCAATAAGATCATGCATGAATGCTTAGTGATTTTTATGGTTGGGTGTAGAGTCTACTCACGACTCATTAATGAATGAGATTAGGATTATCAAGGTAAGTTTTCTTAGCTCTAAAGATAATCTTCGCAAGGTATAAGACCTTATTATTATCTAGAAAGTTTTAATTTCCCTACCAACTCCTTCCTAATGATCCTTAATAGTTAAATAGGATGATGGATCTTAAGGATAGTTTGACCTTATCTAGATAGCAATATGTAATACTAAGTTATTGAGGTTGAAGTATTCTAGGAATGACTAAAATTTAATAATAAGGTAATGTCTTAAAAGACTCAGTTGTGGCTTCTAGCCTTATGGAAGGAACATAAGGATTGCCTTAAATAACTAAGAAAAAAATTTACATTATTATAAAATGGGTAAGAGGTACCTTTACCAATGTTACCCTTGTCTTACAAGAGTCTCTTATAGTTGATGTTGTTGTGGTAGGGAATGTTGTAATCTAAGATCCAACATAACCTAACACAAAACTGAGGCAACCTTGTGACCATCAAATAGTCCTATAAAAGTAAATTTTCAACTAATTTTGTAGAAATTACAAGGGGACTTACAAATCATTGGAAAAATTTGACAATCTAAGCCAAACATTTTCGCTAAACGTTAGTGGATATTAAGCAAAAAGAGATACTATGCATGCATAGAATAGCTAATAGAAAATGCATGTAATGTAGATTAAAATAGAATAGAGCAAGACTTGTTGCTAGTACTAGAAACAATATGTGAAGCAAAGCAAATTTATTTTGTTAATGCATTAAATCCAAAATGGAAAATGTAGAAAACAAATTTGAAGCAAATCTAAACAACAAAAGAAAAAAAAATAAACAAAATAGGTAGATCCAAATTACAATAGAAATCAGAGAATGGGAACTTGCTAAGAATGTTCTAAAAGATGGACGAGGGATAAGAGACATATGATGAAGAAATGACACATTGGAGCCCATAAAATCTTCTGGAAGGTTATAGAAGATTCTGGACAGAAGAATCAACATATAGATAATTGTTATGAAAATGAATATTAGATATCAAATGTAGGGTTGATGTTGGATGTTAAAAAGTTAATATGCTATGAAAGTGAAAAACAACACCAAACATCAAAAGTGAGATTAATGCTAGATGTTAAAAGCTAGAAATAGAATTGATGCTAGAGTTGATGTTAGACATCAAAATTGGAAGCCATGAGAGAACTAAAATGATGTTGTTGGTGATGTAAGACATCACTTTTGGCAAGCCAAAGATAAATATCTAGAAACTATGTTATAAATGATGCAAGATGTGAAATCTGGACTGCTGAAGATGGTCCTAAACTAAGAAGACATAGAATGTATCCAAGACATTGACTTATGTAGGAACAATCCAAAGTGGGTACACCATGTGTTTGGTTAGAACTTGATGAATCATCATTTGATGTCGACCACAACGTTAGGTATGCAACGTCGAGGCTTGGATTTGACCTCGAATTTCTAACGTCAGGGTATATATTCTGAGTCTATAAATATTGCACCTGGGCTCTAGTTTTTGAAAGTTTTTCATTAGTTAGTTCTCAGTTTTCAAGCAAGGTAGCGAAGCTCTTGTTGTTTCCTCTCCCTAGAGCTAGAATATTTTCTAAGTACCTATACTAGGAGCCTAAAGTATGTAGGATTCTTTGTTTGAGCACTGATGTACCTAAGTGCAGTAGTGTGATAGGAATAAAATGAACTCTTTTGATAATCCTTGCAGCACTGAGAATAGCCTAATATTTTACCTTTTACTTTCTTGTTCTTTACTTTAAGGCATTTGATTAAATAGTTTATTTCCAGCAATTAATGAACATGAGAACGACCACTTTGAGCATTCATATAGTACTTGGTAACCCAACAATGCTTAACGTTTGGTAGCCCAGTAGCACTATATGTGTTCAGGAAAGTGGGGCGGTTACTTGTCTTAGGCTAGCTAGGCAATAGACACTAGTTTTCAATCTACTCTACTCTTATTCTTGTTGTAGGTGATTACATCCATAAAATATAAAAATGATAAAAATTCAAATACCTCAATTACACTTAAACCATACCCTTGAGCCTTACAAGTGTAGTTGGAAAGACAATAAATATTCTCAATGTCTTCCTAGAGGAACTAGTGTATGAGATAACTATAGGTCCATAGAATTCGACCGGATCGCACGTAATTCCTTAGTGATTCATATGGTTGGGCATAAGGGTACCTCGTCGCTCACCATTGGCACCATTGTTAGGGACATTTTTGTTGTTTTGTATGCTATCTAGGATCTAGTAAAAGTATTTAAATCATTGGAATGAACCTGAGAGTCATATCTTGTTTTACAATTTCTACATCAAATTCTTAGAGCACATTATGATTTTCCTTTCACTAATTAATAATGTCTTTTTCTCACAGGAGCACTTCTCTGCCCAAGCCTGATAACACTTGTTCATCAAATCCTTAACAGTATTAAATTACATATACTCATTCTAATGAGTATGTGTCAAACTTCAACTTCATCCTACACTAAGATGAACAACCACAGTGACATAACATGAAGGGTAACATTGTGTTGCCACTCAATCATGCTGCTCCTGCAATGCTCTATCAAATGCTTCCATGATGTGATCTTCAAGACCACCATGGGGAATATATCGTGGAAGATGTTGATGCTAGGGATTATCATCCCATTGATTGGAGGGGTCGAATGTCTAATCAAAGAAAAGACCTTTCCTTTGATCTTGTACTCCACCGAAGCCTTCACATACACCTGCAGTTGACAACCCTACTCCTACCTCTTCCTTCACATCCAATTTCTTCAAGCCTCCTTCAAACCAAACTTTGCTAAGGATCCATACCATAATGCTTACTCACATTGTGTATAATTGGATCCATACAAGAAACCTCCCTAGGAAATTGGCTAATCCTAGAAGTCCTCTAATTTATTTGCAAATTGCTAGGAACAAACCATGCAAGGCTCTTCTTGATTTAGGTTCTGATGTTAATTTGATTTTTCATGAGATGTACACTACCTAGAACCTGCCTCCACTTAAAAAGAGCAACATCATATTAGAATTGGCAGACTAGTCCATCATTGTTCCATTAGGACTGGTAGAAGACATTGTGACCACTGTCTATGGGTGGTCTTATCTTGGCGACTTCCTAGTAATCAAAGTGAAGAATTGCAAAGGGGACTTCCCAATCATAATGGGAAGGACATGGCTGAGCACCGTAGATCTAAGAATGGGCATTAGAGATCTTTCCCTAAAAATCTCTAAACAAAATGCATTTGGAAAGATCAAGAAGAAGCAAGTTCCATGCATCACGTACAGTGATAGCAAGTGCAATTGTGTGCAGAAACTTTGGGCCATAAAGCAAGCATCCATATTTGCATGCAAGCAATCTGCACTAGAAATCAAAATTCAAAGGTGTCTATATGTAACAACCACAAAATAGGAGCGCACCTAGTGGTTGACCGCTAATTTAGAAAGTAGAAATCTGTGCATGGAACTAGCTGAGAGCCTGACATGTGAATATGTCATGAGCATGGATGAACTTGAGCAAGTTCACCACCAACTCTTTAATGATACAAATGATGACACCTATTGGAAAGAGTTGGAAATTCCTAAGAGCTTCAATTAATAGCCCCTTGAACTAAAAACATTACCAGCTAGAATGGAATATGTATTTTTTAAAAATAAGAAGCTAGTTATAATCAATGCAAGACTTGCTCCAAAACAGAAAGAGATTTTATTGAAGGTAGTTAAAAGATGGTCAGCAACTTTTGCTTGGTCATATCCTAAACTCACAGGGATTGATCCTAGGATATGCTAGCATCACATTTACATTAACCTAGTCATGAAGCCAAAATGATAGCCACAGAGATGGTTGAAAATAAAATTGAAGCAAATCCTCAAGGAGGAAATCAAGCAACTCCTCAAGGCAAGGTTCATCTATCCCATTGCGAATAGCGAGTGGATTAGCCCACTTGTAATTGTGTTAAAGGAAGGTGACAAATTGCAAGTCTGCATTGATTTCAGGCTACTAAATATGACAACATTCAATGATCACTTTCTATTGCCATTTGTTGACCAGGTTCTCAACACAATATTAGGGCATTGCTGCTACAACCTCCTAGATGATTATAGTGGCTATAACCAAATCCAAATTGCCTCAGAGGACCAAGCAAAGACAATGTTCACAAGTCCATGGAGGACTTTTGCATATCATAAAATGTTATTCATTCTATGCAATGCTCCTGACACATTTCAATGCCTAGTCTTGAACATCTTTTAGCAGCAGATCGGTAGTGGTGTAGAAGTCTTCATGGATGACTTCTCCACCTATGGAGCTACATTTGAGTAAGCCTTGGACCACCTTATGCAAGTGCTAAAATGGTGTGTTAAAACCAACTTTTGCCTCAATTGGTAGAATAGTCACCTCATGATCTAGGAGGGCATTGTACTAGGGCACAAAATCTCACAAGCAGAAATTGAGATAGACCCTAAAAGAATAAGGGTCTTCTAAGGAATAACTCACTAGCTGAAAATAGTTAAAGATGTTTAGTCATTCCTTGGACACATTGGCTACTACTGGTGTTTCATAGAGAATTTCTTTAAGATCGCAAAATCATTGGTTGAACTAACTAAGAAAGATGCTCCTTTTTTCTAGACCCTAGAATGTGAAAACGCATTCCAACAATTGAAAGAAAGGCTTGTGGAAACTCCAATTATACAAGCACCTAATTGGTCCAAATCATTTCCTATCATGAAAAATGCATCAAATTATGCTTTAGAAGCTATGCTAACATGGTTAGATGACCAGAAATGTCCATTCTGTAACGACAGAAAACGTCGGCAGCTGGAAATACCGAACGAGGTTCCGTGTATACAGTTTTAAGCACGGATCCGCATGAGGGCTATGCTGGAAAAAGTGAATCCGCGGCGCCCTGAACTGTCTTGTCGATCAGACAGGGACTTACGAGTCAGTAAAATGATGAAGATTACGAATCTTTGCATGTTTCGATTTGATTCGAGGGATCGTGAAATGGGAGAAAAATGACGTGGATAGATCGCTACGATGACAACGTCAAGCACGCCGAAGAAATGCTAATCAGGAGAGAAACGCGTGATTTTCAAAGATCTATGTTTCGATTTTTGAAAGAATGTATGATTTGTATGTCACGTTACAATGGGAGAGACCCCCAATAACTTGATGCAAAAATGAGCACAAAACAACAAGGAAATTGTCCAGATAGAAGTCCGATCTACCTCGTAGGCCAAAGCTAGGATGCAAGGATGGTCAAGCTCTGAGGTCTGCCGATCAACTGTTTCTGATCGATAGAGTCCGCAAAACTGGGCGAGACGATCTCACACTCCCTGTTATGCTTCTTTGCTTCGAGTAGGTTCTGCTCAGGGCAGCAATCGCTAATGGGGAAAGCCGTATCTTCCCCAAAGGAATGATCTCTCTTGTTGCTAAGGCTCAAGCGCACTGTGCTCTGTTCTTGCTGAAGGATGGTGCTGTCGGCAGTTGCCAAAAGGTTGCTCTTTGTTTCTCTGCTCAAGGTGATAAGTGCTTCCTTGCTCAGAAAATGCTCTTGCCCTTTTGATTTTCTGTTGCTCCCCCTTTTGTATCTTTGTCAACTGGTCTATTTATAGGCTGCGGGATCCCATAAAAAGGCGCAACCATGATGACGTGGGTCCCGGATGTTTCGGGTTCCGTTGACATGACCATTTTAAGTCAGACTATGACTACGCACAATACGCTCGTTTGCGTATTGTGCGTGTGAAGAGCAGGTACATGTTGAGCGTGTTTCAATTGCTTTCAGGCTATATTACACTCATTCGCGGTGTGTTGCGTGTATGAGCGTAATCCGGTACAAAAAAAATAGGCCCAAAATTGTCTTACGCTCACTACGCAGCTGCACGTAACGAAGCATAAACAATGTCTAACTTACGCTCACTACGCAGCCGCGAGTAACGAAGCATAAACAATGTCTAATTTACGCTCACTACGCAGCCACGCGTAACGAAGCGTAAATAATGTCTAGCCTTAGTGATGAAATACGCAATGGTACGCACCGCCGCGTAACGAGCGTAAAGACAAGTTATCCATACGCCACGAGAAAAAGTGTCGAACTGTTATGCTTCTCTAGACTCTGCCTTTGACTATTTTGGAGCTTATTACGCTCATTACGCTGCCGTGCGTAATAGAGCGTAAACTTGTCCTTGAACAAAGCTGATGCGCGCTCTCTCTTGAATTGCGAATCTTTGCCTGAGGCCGACTCGTAATTTTCACGGTGTTTCAATGGCCCCTCTTTGTTGACGGTTAGAGGGCTTGCCCGAAAGATGTCGACAAAGAATGCGAAACACCGAATTGGCAAAAGCAAGAACAGTGTCCATCCATGGCTACTCAAGTGTTGCCCTGTCAACATGGAAGAGCAAAGTTAGAAGGTATGGGAGATAGAGGGATATAGCTGGAAACAGGTTCGGGGAAGATGCAAAATGAGTTATGATGGTAGGGGCATGAAATACGCTCGTACGCACAGAAATGTACGCTCATTTATGTCAACAGAAATGCTTTCAGACGAGCGTAGCGCATCAATCTGAGGTTTCTCTGTTACAGATTGTAGCAGGAATGCTTGCAGAAGGAGCATTGCACGTCACTTCTGTGATATCTCTACTGGTGTGAGTGCGGAAAATGAATACTTGCGTATATAGCTTTTGCGTATGGAAAGCGGGTGGTGGGGATGAAGGGAAACAAGAGCTAAGGGTAGTATTTGTGAGAGGTAGAGGTATGTAGATCTAAATGGTCGGGCAAACCCAAGCAGCCATTTCAACACGCTATTGTACTTCGCTGCTCAGATGGACGCACCTTTGGACGACATTCTCCAAGGCAAGTAACCTGCAACCGCAAAAGAAAGCAAAGGACACCATTGCTCATGCGAACAAGAGGCGAGGTTGTTGAAACAAACGCCGTTTGATGTGAGATAAAGCGATCGGGCTGTAAAGAAGGAGCCGGAGCATGCGGGCGGAGCCGCCAATCCTGACGATTGGCCCAGCATATCTTCGCCAAGAGGCATCAGACACAGTGCATCTAACCGGTTGTATAAGGAACCAGCCAGATGAATTTGTGAAGCCGACGTCCGATAGCGATGATGCGCGGTGGTCCTCATGCTCATGTTTGACGAGGATTTCATCGCGGCTCCGGGCGGCGAGGCTAAACTCTCAGAGGTACTACCACTGCGGTGGGCGCAGCGGCGGCATCTCCGAGGGATCAGTAAGATGCCTCTTAGCTTATCCGAGGAATCAGTAGGATGCCAATGGGGTGGCAATGCTGGGACTGTCCCAGTATCCCACCCCATTGGTTGTGCAGCTGTACAGAGATGATCACGCTCGCTTGATTTACATGGTAGTAGTCTGTACATCCCAGTTTTAAGTCCCGGTAGACTGTTGTTACTGGTTTTAAGTCTCAGTAGACCATGGTTCTAGTTTAAAGTCCGGGCGGACCGAGAAGTGCTAGTTTTACATCGTAGTGGACGGTGGTATGTCTGATTTATGGTCTTCGCAGACCATGCTGTGGATGCCAGTTTTGTGTCATGACCCAAGGACAAAGCTGTGCTAGTTTTATGTCCCAGCAGACGGCTACTTACCTGCGCCAGTTTAGCGTCATGGCGGACACGTGTAAAAGGTGCCAATTTTTCATCTTGGCGGACCTATACAACATTGCCAGTTTTACGTTGTAGCGGACGGTTACAACTTGCCAGTTTAGCGTCGTGGTAGATGATCAGTGCCAGTTTAGCGTCGTATCAGACGATTACTGTCATACCTGATTACTCGCACTGTAGATGCTGCTAAATGTAATACCACTTCAGATATACATGATTTACAGGGTTCGGTAGTTCATTGTCGTTGATGTCTGCTAGTCTGAAAGCTCCGTTGCTATATGCGTCGATCACCGAGAAAGGACCTTCCCAATTTGCCGAGAACTTGCCTGTCGGCTCGGGCACGGCTTTGAGAACTAGGTCTCCTTTCTTGATCGGACGCTGCTGAAGGTTGTGATGATGCTTCTGTCTCTGTTTATCTTGATATTTCTCAATCGTATCAAGAGCCTGCATCCGCTTCTCTTCTATTGAATCCAAATCCATTATCCGAGCCTCG
>MNCI01036045.1:0-12725 GCA_015680685.1 Gnetum montanum
GCCTATTCCATGAAAAAGAAACCATGACTAATCCATTGGTAAAAAAAACTCAAAAAAATAAAAACTAGACATTAGCAAACAAAACATTAAACACAAACCACCATTTGTAGCAAATATGGCACCACTATGTCCTATTATCACAAAGCATATTTATTAGCAAAAAATTGAAAATCATACTTAACAAAATGAAGTAAGATATATAATAAAGTATAAAATATATTCACAAAATATTCAAATGTACTAACAATGATGTAAAAAAATGATGTGAAAATAGAAAAAATATTTAAAATGAAAAATGTGTAAAAACAGAAATGGCAAAAATAAAAAAGTGTAAAACAAAAAATAGAAAAAATGAGAAGCCATATGTATGATTAGGATGAATGGCCATCTCCCCCATGACTAAGTCAGAAGGAGGAGATCGAAAAAATTGAGCGCAGTTTTCCATCCATTGAGATATTTGGTGCACTAGTTTGCTTGGGCTCATGGGAAAGCTTCACTTGTTGAATGTTGACCAAATACTTTTTATTTGGGATCTTAGGTTTCTATATGGTCATGGCCCCAAAAGGAAAGGTTTCATCAATTATATAAGGTCCCTCCCACAATGTTTGGAACTTTGCTTTCTAAGGTACATGTGCGGGGTTCCAATACAGAACCTTATCTTTTGGTTAAACTTTCACTTTCCGGATTCTAAGATCATGTCATTACTTGTTGAATGCCTTGTGCAATTAATTCAAAGATAGGGCCACTAATCAATTTTTTTTTAACAAGTTTATGTTGATCAATCTTTTCTTTTGTGCTAGAATTAGGTCAAGGTCTAAATCATAGGCTGTTACAAGTGTATGAAGCTTGGGTTGGATTGGAAGTGTTGGAAGTTTTCTATACATCCGATCATAGAGAGAGTAGCCAATAGGAAGTTTTAATGTTAAGTGATAGGCTCATAGGGAACTTTTGAGTTTTGTGCTCCAATCTCTCCTATATTTTCTTATGGTCCTTGTTAGGATCTTTGTAATTTCCCTATTGGTAACTTTTGCTTGACTATTGGCTTGGAAATGATAGGGTGTTGTTAATTTATGTTCAATCTCCAAGAATTGCATAAAATTTCTAAAAGTGGCACCTATAACATGAGTTCCATTATTAGAAATTAGTGTTTGAACAATCCCAAACCTATTTACAACATTTTGTTGTATAAATCGAGTAGTAGTGGATGATGTATAGTCAGTGATAATTGTTGCTAGTAGTTAAATGCTATGATAATATATGCTTTTCCATTGGACATGGATGCAATGGGACCCATGAAGTCTATGCTCCATATGTCAAAGGGCTCCAATGGTTGAATCCATTATTGAGGACACTCCATTCATGCGATTATACCACCATCTCTTTGACAATGTTCACAAGATTGGATAAACTAGTGGGCATTCCTAAATATTATAGGCTAATAATATCCTTCCATAAATATTTTTATGGTCATGTGCCTCCCTACATAGTGGCCTCCACAAGGTCCTTTGTGAGCATCCTAGAGAATGCATAGTTGATCCACATCAAGGACACGCCAATGAACTAGATCATAGGTGCACACCTTGTATAGGTGTTCATTGATTTCCATGAAGTACTTTGTGTGATGAAGAAACTATTGTTTCTTCCAAAAGTCCAGATCTTGTGGCATCTCCTAAGTGAAACGATAAGTAAGGATGCCATCATACCATTTGGGTTTAGTGGGAACTTGATCACTGATTGCTCCTATAAAGAGGAATTCATCTAGAAATTGATCCGAGAGTGAGCTCTCCTTCTCTTTATTATCCAATCTTAACCAAGAGGGGGGATCAGCAACCACTTTCTCAGTACCTTTTCAATCTACCATTGTAAGATCAAATTATTGAAAGATCACTAGCCACTGTATGATAATGGGGATCATCATTAGCTTATTTATTAGGAAGCAGATGGCATTGTGATTTTTGTGCACAAACACTTTGTAGCTAAGCACATAGTGCCTAGACTTTTTGAGAGTGTACACCACTACCATTAGATCTTTTGCAGTTGTGTAATAATTCAATTATGCATATAGAATGTTTTGGCTTATGCAGTGGATGTAATATGAATGTTTTTTATCATCCAACTATGTAAGGATAAATCCCAAGGCATAATTAGATGCATTGATCATTATGTGAAATGGTCTAGACTAGTCTAGTGCTTGTAGAATTGGAGTTTCTATGAGCTTCTCCTTTAGTAGTTGGAATGCATATTCACACCCCTTGGTCTAGACAAATGGTGCATATTTTTTTGTGAGCTTGACCAATGGCTTTGAGATCTTAGAGAAATTATATATGAATCACCAGTAGTATCCAATATGTCCAAAGAATGATTGGATGTATTTAATTATCTTTGGTTGGTGTGTGATTCCTTGGATGACCCTTATCTTTTTTAAGTCTACCTCAATCCATTTTTGTAAAATTTAATGTCACAATACTATGCCCTCCTAGACCATTAGATGGACTCTTTGCCAATTAAGCCTAAGGTTTTTTTCAACACATCTTTTCATTACCTACTTAAAGCAATCCAAGGTTTGCTCAAATGTAGTCCCATAGGTAGAGAAGTCATTCATAAATACTTCTACCCTAATGTCAATCTACTATTGAAAGATACTAAGGATGAAGCATTGAAATGTTGTAGGGACATTACATAGACCAAACAACATCTTGCAATATGCAAAAGTTCCTTAGGGACTCATGAACATTGTCTTTGCTTGATCTTCTAGTGCAATTTGGTTTTGGTTATAGCCATAATAACCATCCAAGAGGCTATAATAACAATGCCCAGAGATAGTATCCAACACCTGGTTCACAAATGGCAATGAGAAATGATCTTTAAATGTTGCCATATTCAATAGTCTAAGGTCAATATAGACCCACCATTTTCCATGTTTCTTTTGCATAATTATGAGTGAGATAAACCACTCACTATCCACTATAATATAGATGAGCTCTACATTGAGGAGTTGTTCTATTTCCTCTTTGACTATATGCTCCAATTTGGGGTTCAACCACCTTTGTAGCTACCTTCTTGGCCTCATGGCTAGGTTGGTGTAGATACAATGCTAGCATATCCATGGATCAATTCTAGTTAACTTAGGATATGAACAAGTAAAGGTTATTGGCCATTTTTTAACCACCTTTAATAACTTTTCCTTTTATTTAGAAGCAGGATTTGCATTAATGATAACTAGATTACCATTATTTAAAAATGCATACTCCATGCCAACTAGTAGAGTTTTTAACTCTAGGGGCTCCTTCTTAAAATTATCAGATATTTCTAACTCTCCTCAACATGTAGCATCATCTTCATCATCAAAGAGTTGGTGATGAACTTGCACAAGTTCATCCATTCCTTTGACATAAGCACATGTCAAGCTCTCATTTGGTTTCATGCATTATGTGTTGCTATCAAAGTTAGTTGTTACCCACTAGGTGCCCTCCTATTTTGTGTCTACTATGTGGAGGCACCTTTGGATGTCTATTTCTTTTGCATACTGATTGCATGCTTTGATGAATGTACTTTTAATGGATTCGATTTTCTGCACACAATTGCACCTATTATCACTATATGTAATACATGGAACACACTTATTCTCTAATCATCCAAATTTATTTTCCTTAGATATTTCCAAGAAGATGTCTCTCATACACATTCTTACATCAACCATGGTTAACCAAGCCCTTTCAATAATAATAGGAAACTTGTCTTTGTAGTTCTCTACCTTGTTCACCAAAAAATTGATAGGATAGGACCACCCACAAACTATGGTGACAATGTCCTTCACTAATCCCAAATGGATAGTGATTGATTAATCTACCAATTCCAAATTTATGTTGCTATTATTCTTGAGAGGTAGTAGGTTCTAAGCCTTACACATATCATGGGAGATGAGATTGTCACTAGAATCAAAATCAAGAAGAGCCTTGCATGGCTCATGTTTAGTGATTTGCAAGTAAATAAGAGGACTTCATGAGTCATATATTTTTGTGGGAAGGTTTCCAACTTTGATCCAATTGGAAACAACATGATTAAACATCACAGTGCAGATCCAAGGTGACATTTTTTTTGAAGGGTACTTGAATGTGTTTGATGTAGAGGTTGAGGGTGTTGGAGATGCACGACAACCATTCACATTAGGTTGTGAGGGTTTGGGAGGATTGTCAGATCAAGAAAAGGATCATTTCCTAGATTTATTATCTAAACCACTTAGCTAGAAGGTTGATTCTGAATGTACATCCCTCATAGCATTTTTTTGTTGTGGCTATGAAGGAATTTATCCTTGCATGAATGAAGCAAGAGGTAACTAGGTTGAGGGTGAAGGAATATGTGTAGATAGATGTAAATGGTGTTAAGGATATTGGTTCTCCCCTATAGTAGATGGTAAATGATTTTTATGGTACTCTAGAGGTTAATAGTGATGCTGGAATGAGGCATGGCTTATAGAGCTTCATGGAGAGATGGGTTGCCAAACATAGTACTCATATAGATTAGGTTATTTGTAAGGGTATTTATATCTTGGCAATGGAATTCCCCATAATTGTGGTTATTTCCACTATTGATATTATTCACATGGTTGTGGTGGAGCTCCACTTGGATAGTAAGCTTGTTGTTGTTGGTAGAATTTCTTTGGATTGCCCTCAAGATAGGGTAATTTCCTTACTTGTCTTGTAAGTGTGACACCATAGGGAAACATCCCTTATAATCTTTTTATTAACAAATGTCACATCCATCATCACTATCAAAGTTTTTCTCCATGTCTTCTTCAACTATAGCAGCTTTGCCCTTACCTCTCTGGTAGGCATGTTTAGCTTCTTTCCACCTCTTGTAGTTATGATCACTATTTTGCTCTTTAGATGATTTATCAATATTTATAGTAGTTTGTAATTTTTCATCCAAAAAGTCCCATAGTTTTTCAACCTTTGTCAAAATATTAGAAATATACTTTTGAATGGACAAGTTTTCCTATTCACCACTACATCAAGTGATGACTCCTCTTTGTCACAAAATCAAACCTCCCTTTTCCTAATGTAAGGGTCCCTATTATATTTTTCTACACTTTTTATTTTTTCCAAATCACCTTCTTCTTTTACTACCTTCTCTATCATCCTTTCTTTCTAATGAGCACTTAGTTCAAATAATCTCCCTTGGGCATAAACCCCAAGAGTTCTTTTGGTTTCTACTCTGAGCCCATCAATTAGGTGGTAGAATTGTTTCCTCTAAGAATAACCATGGCTAGGGCATCGATGTAAAAGAGAATAATATCTATTCATGGTGGCATCAAAGGGTTCATGTGTTTTTTTTTTCTATCCTTGGATTTTCCTTCTCAGATTAGACACTGAAGAGTACATCTAGTATTTATCATTAAATAGCTTAAGCATTGTACTCCATCAATGGATAGATTCTAGCTCTAAGGACTAGTACTAGCTTTTAGCTTCCTTAATGAGTATGCTAGGAAATATCTTAATTTTTTTTCAATCATTTTCAATGTTATGTAAAGCACACGCATTGTGGAAAGATTGTAGACATGTCTATAAAATAAAAGTTATATCCCCCTCAAATCTTGGCATATTGTTCATGTCTAAGCACTTGATTCGATTGCCTTTCACATGCCTAGTTGGAATCTTAACTACCTTTGAAATGATAAGCATGCTTTGAGTTACTAATAGAGGTTCATCATCATCATTATGTCGATGATGCTGATGATGGTTTCTACCACCTCTTTGTTCTTGGTAGGCTCTATGATCATTGTTGTCTTGTTGATCACCTTCATCATGATTATTTCATTGGTAGCTTCTTTTAGAACCAAAAGATGAAGAGGAATTTTTGGAATCAAATTAAGAGGATGAAGAGGAAGGTGGACCACCACCACTACCATGGTATCCATCATGACCTCCTTGCTTGTGATGACCATGATCCATAGATTTCTTGCCATTATGATGTTTTCCCTAGTTCCTACCTTGACTATTACTTTTTCCTGAACCTAGTTTGTTAATAGTGGACTACAGGTTTAGGGTCACACCCTCATCACGAATAACTAGGGGTGGAAAATATTCATATTGAGAACCCCTAGATGGAGGCTCCTAATAATCATGTTGGTTCAGTAGGAACAAGGGGTTATTAAAGTGTTTCTCCTTCACAAACTTGTGGTGTTTCTCCTAGTGTTAATCTCTCCTAAATTGTGTTTCAGTGGGATGATAGTCTCGATAGATGTGATCATGCACAACATATTCTTCTTGAAGATTGTAAATGCCTTTCTTAAGAGTTTGAAGCAACATTACAAGCATAGATCAACTGGGAGACATTACAATGTTGCCTTTCATGTTACACCATTGTAGTTGCTCATCCTGATGTAGGATGAAGGTGAAGTCAAGTACATACTCATCTAGATGGGTTTATACCACTTTGCACTCTTGTGGGATGGATGGTTTGACATCTTAACACTTGTGAGAAGAAGAAGACATTTTTCAAACAAATAAAATATTTGTGTGCTTTTTGTAATTATATGTCATTTGAGAGTGGTGTTGACCTTAGGTTTGTCCAATGATATTAATAACATTAATTAATCCTAGATAGTGCATGTTTCAACAAATAGAGTCCTTAGCAATGATGCTAATGATAAGCAGTGGAAGGTACTTCTACATCCAACCATACGAATCATGAAGCATTCATACTCGATTCAGTTAAATTATAGACTCTATAGTTTTTAGTGAACTAGTCTTCAAAAAAGTGATCCTTGCTGATGAGTGGTGAGGTACCCCTACACTCAACCATATGAAACAAGCAACACATGCACGATCTGGTCAAACTCCGCAGATGGACTAGTTGTGGCACCTACACAGTTATTCTTAGGTTGTAGTTTGCTATCTTCCCACTTGGACTAGTATTGTATATTTGTCATGTATGGTTTAGTCCAGTGTGAAGTGTATGATGTGTTCCTAATCTATGCTACTCTTGAAGGCAGTCGAAAATAATATTAACTAAGCTAAGCTAGGAGGAAAAAGGTAAGAAAATCTAATCTAGCCTAAGTGCAATGAGCAACCGATTCCTTGATCAATTGTACACATGTTGGACCTCGTGCACAACTACCACTGGGACTACCAAGCATAGATCCTAGGTACACCATGGGGATTACCAAGCGTAGATCCTAGATACGCCACTAGGTTACCAAGCATAAATCCTGGATATGCCACTGGGCTACCAAGTAGTCACACTTAAATTCTCGTAATCTCGTTCCACGTTCTAGGAGTTTAAGGGTGAGAGACAGAAAATAGGAAATAACATTAAAGAAAGAAAGAAAGAAATAAATAAATAATTGAATGCTACAATGATGAATTAATCTCGATCTTTATTGCCAGTCATGTGCGTGTCCAAGTATGGAACACTCAAATAAAGACACCATACAATTACATTCACCACACTGCGGGTAGACACAGGAAAAAATCTAACTTTGGAGGGATCAAACTACTAGAGCTTCGCTACTCTAAAAATGGGATCCCAAACAAGGGAGAGCTGCATCTTATTTATAGATATGACAACGAACTGTGATATCATGTATGCGATATCGTAGGGAAGACGCGATATCATGGGGGATGCGATATCGCGGTGGACACGATATCGCGGCCTATGCGAATCACATCTCATCATACCCCCACGACTGAATAAAAACTTATCCTTGAGTTACAAGGAGAAAAAGATTCATTGATTACATAATGGATAGGTATGGGATTATTAACAAGAAAAAGAAATGGACTAATTCCGTAATATGGGAAGATAGAAACAGAAAAAATGCTACACTACAAAAAATGGAACTCATGTAGTTCCTGATCGTGGTGGCTCCTCCATGGGTGCTTTCCCCTTGTCATGTGCTCCAAGATTTGAAGGATGAAAATGTTGAAGAATGGTCTAGAGCTTATCCTCTTTGGTCCAAGGATCTTGTGTCATCCATGCTAATGTTCCGATGTTTGATGGAGTCGGCACCTCCCATGGACAGGGTAGTTGCAGGAACATCTAATTAGCTTTGACATACCATGTTGTGAACACCCGTAGTTCCTCTTCATAGGATCTAGATTTGTCTTTGTATTCATGAAGCTCTATTAGCCATCGAGCTAAGTCGATTGCAACATCTTTCTATCCCTGGTAGCTTTCTTTTACCACCGCAAGTTCACAATTTACAGCATCTAGTTTCTCAGCCAGCTTCTTTCGCTCTACAAATTTTGCCTCATATTTGATGTGGGTGGAAGCTACCTACTGCTCGAGCTCTGACCTCAGGTGTCCCACTATCAACATGGCCAAGTTGGCATATCTAAGGTTTGCCAACTCCATGTATTCAGTCAAGTCTTGGATATGCAGGTCCCGGTTCTTAATTTTCGCTTGGTGGGTGAAGGCGTAAGTGTTCAATATGGCCCTCCAATCAGTGTGTTGAGCACTGATGTTGTTGATTTGAGCCTTGGCCATATGGATCTCCTTCTCCAAGATTTGTTTGTACATCCCCACCTGATCAAGGAAATGCTCCTTCAACTTCTCGTGTCGTTTAGCCTCATTCTTCCATGTGCTTATCTCGATGGCTGATTTTTAGCGAATAGCGCATACCTCCTCCATTGAGAGAGTTCAATTTTCTCTGCCTAAATAGCTTACATCTCGGTTGACCTGAATGAACTCTTCTCATAACTGATGAAAGTGTTCATCGAGAACATTCTTTTGTTTCTCTGCAGAAGTCAACCGAAGGTTATCTACAACCAACTGCTTATTCTCTACTTCTAAGGCGTTGAGCGCCTTAAGATACACATGAGTTTGCACTTGAGCTGTAGACGCATCGCAAGTGGCCATCTCCTTTTCTTTTTCCACCTTCTTATTTTTTGGAATTATCTTTGTTAATTGCTTGGTTCTGAAATTTTCTAGCTGGTCTATGGGAACAAATTGCAAAGGATCCCATTGTGCTGCTTGTAAGGGTACGAGCTGCTTTTGTAGTTTCTACACTTCAGCTTTAGCATGCTCTACCCTTACTTTGGATATGACCAACTTCCCCTTTGTGGAAATGAGGTCTGATTGAATTACTGTTACATCCTGAGGGATGTCAATTAGAGACATCAAAACTTGTCCTATTTGAAGCAATCTGTCTAGTGCATCCTCATGTTCTGTAGGAGTCATTAAGGTTCCGGCAAGAGTTTGAGCATCCCGTACTCCTGAAAGATTTTCCAGTGGCACAACAGGTATGTTAAAGGATTCTTTGATATGGTCAGTGATCACTTTAGCAGCTTCTACGACATCCTGGTGTTGCATGACCATCACAGTGGCCCCTTCACCAGTCTCTAACTACACTTGAAAAGATGCTGCATTTCTAGAGATTTGTTGTGACCATATGCTTTCCCCTCCTCCTATTTGGATGGATAATTTACCCCTTGTGTGATCTAATGAAATAGTAGGCTAGTCAGCATCATTAATGATGTGGAAGAGATTTACGTCATTACGACTTCCCCAACTAACCATCTCGGCGATGGCCCTAAGATGGCTCATCAATGGTCTATAGTGTTGCAGCTGTGGTGGCTGATCCTAGCCTATGCTGGGTCTTGCATCTTGTTGTTGGCTAGGACCTATGGTTGGAGGTTGACTGGCTCCTACAAGTTGAGTTGCAGGTGATCCAGTCATCTGTTCTTCTTCTTCATTTGGTCCCAATTCTTCACTAGTGCTCTTTCTTGGAGATGGCACCTTTAATAACTCAACATAAGAAGCATTTTGGGACTTTTAGAGGACGTCATTTGTGTATCCTTGAATACTAGCCTGTTGGCACAGTTTTTAGATAAGAGAGGGAAAAGGCAGTGCCATCTTTCTTGACTTCCGTTCTTCAAATCGCCTTAGGATCTCCATCAAATAGAGATGGGGTAGGTTAGCATTAACCTTTCCCATCAACACTGCACATCCCCTTGCTGCATACGTAGATACTCTTTTCAAACCTTTTGTGGGGAAGATATGATAGGTTCCAATTTTGAAATAAACATACTCTTTCGTCGTTAATTCTCCAAAATTTTTATCTCTGCCATAAGCCTTCTCTAACCAATCTTTTCGCACATCAGGGTCTGATCAGGTAGATAATCGAGCAACATGGGGGCCTGAATTTGGAAGGTTTAAC
Organism: Gnetum montanum; assembly: GCA_015680685.1. NCBI lineage: Eukaryota > Viridiplantae > Streptophyta > Gnetopsida > Gnetales > Gnetaceae > Gnetum > Gnetum montanum. The sequence continues at coordinate 10,160 of MNCI01036045.1, forward strand.
ACTTTTGAAATCACCTATGTAGAAAAGTCTATTGTCACACCACAAATGTTAACCATGGTGCCTTGCTCCTTATTGTGCCAGAACAGGTACATTTCACCTAAGTACCAGGCACCACACTTAGAGAGGACAGGACATAAGGGAGATCCTTTAAGGTGATCCGTAATAGCCTCAAGAGCAAACTCTACAAAAGGTTCGAATTTAAGCTCCACGATCACCGTAGCAACTGTGGTCTTCGTATGGATAGCCTGAACACATTCTGGGGGCAACGTGAGTTGTTGTCCCGGTTCAGGTGTAGCAGCAGCTCCTCTTTCTACCTACCCAAACTATCTGGTAGGAGGTTCTTATTGATGGATGCTGAATGATTGCACCTCATGTTTTGCATGTTAGACCCATCTTCCACCTCTTCAAGGTTATTTTGCTTTAGGTTGAACAGGACCTCCTTGTTGTGCACATTTCGGGGCCATCTACAATCACATAGGCCAAATGTTAGTAAGGTTGTTTTCAAAGTTAAGTTATACCTTACTACATGTCTTTAATTAAAGATATTATGGTATCATGTGATTGTGCCTGAAAATTATAATAATGGATCCTATGACTTAGGTGGGTTTCATTTTAATCTCCTGGTGTACCTAAGGTCATATGATTTTTGGCACCATTCTTCTAAGTGTTAGTATTAATTACCCTAACTGATCTCCTTTGGGCGATGAAAAATTTCAAAAAAGTTATGCAATTTTTCGCAAGTGTCTCTCCCCCATGACTAAACTGAATGCTCCAGGTTCAAACAGGTTCAAACGGAATTAAAATCGGAGCACCAGCACATGAGATATGAGTGAAAAAGTAAGGGTCATGCAATAGCAAGTTGTAGAAAAAAATTTCAAAAATTCCCCCCACGTAAATGGCAAAATGATGCTAAGTGTTGCGGTGGGGGTTCCTATTTATAAGTAAATAGGACTTGATATCATGTACGCTATATCACATGGGACACGATATTGCGTACACGATATCTCGTCCCCAGTGATGTGGGACACATGACAAATACCAAATTTTTAAGGATTTTCTTGAAATTAATGGTGTAAAATGAGGACATGGGCAAGTATGAAGATATCCTAGGGTAATTTCATTAATTCAAGAGGCACTCATAATGATAATGATGTGAATTTAGCAATTAAAAATTTGGTAGTTATGAAGAAAAGGGAATGTAATGGTACATTGGAACATTAAAATTTGGAGGGATAATAATAAAAGGGAAAGAAAATGATGAAAAATTAAGATGAGGGTAAGAAATTGTGTGTTTGAAGTAGAGAATTAGTGAAGATTATGAAAAATTACACAAGTGGGTCCTTCCCAATGTAGGTTTCAAGCTATTATGCCCTTGTGTAACCACAATTAAAGTGTCCATGGGCACTAGAAGGGTTAAATGTAATCCGCACTAACTCCACAAAACACACGCATGTAAATATCACTGAAATGAGGTGAAATTTCTATGCTACATGGGACATGAGTTACAATTACATGAACAATGAGATGAGATGAAGTATAGAAAGGAATCGTAGAGATTAGGACATGAGGTATCTAACCCAGGGCACAATGAATCCTGTGTGAAAAACATGATTAAGGTGTAATTAACCCATCATTCCAAGCTCAGGACCAAGTCCATCCTTCTAATCATTAACATCACATTATGTCATCCCATGGTGAACAACTATGAGAGTACCATAACAACAAGGTGTACGATCACTTGGCATTTAGTACAAGGGAGGAGTGATTCTTGTTTTATGGTACTTCTTTTTCTTTTCTTCTTCTTTTATTTTTTTCACTTTACTGAATCTAGAGAAGCCGCCAACCTTTAGGCATGGGTGCATGTCTTTCCAGTGGGACCCCTTAGAACAGCTTTTGATTTTTGAGTGCCCTTTTGATTACTCTTACTCCAATTTTTCACTAGGTCTACAAGGATCTTAGTGTAACCATATTGCATGATAACTCGCACAAATGTCACCAAAGAGAATCCACAAGTCCCCTTGATGTCACACCCTAATCATTTCCTCTTGGTCCATCCATCTTCATACGAGGTACAATAACACAAAATTAATTTTAAGTTTTAGATATTTGAAGAATATCACTATACCCTTGAACAAAACCTCTTTATTTATAGAGTGGATGAGTGGGTGTAATGGGCTCACTCTTCCAAATAATTGACCACTCATGACTTAATAACATAAAACACACCTCAACCAACAATCCACATGAGTGTTTTATTCGTAGATGAGATTACTTACAAAAAACAGAAAAAGACAAACACACAGACACACAAAAAGATAAAACAAAAAGTTGAAAAATTAAAGAAAATAAAAAATATTTATTAATCCTACTTGTCATTGAAATGGGGAATATCCTCCATAACTAAAAAGTTGAGTGTGGAAAGGATTAATAAATGGGAAATAAGGATCCTTGCATGTTGGAAATATTGAAATTGGTTCATACTTATCACCTTGGATTGCACACACTTCATAATAAGCACAGCGGGGCACTTCATACGATGTAGTTCCCGAATAACGAGTTGACCCAC
>MNCI01036049.1:13643-86153 GCA_015680685.1 Gnetum montanum
GAAGATGGAGCCGAGATCCCCATTTACTATTTAAGCCATGCCTTGGTTGCCCACAAACAATGATACAACGATGTGGAGAGATCATGCTTCACCCTTGTCTTTTCCTTGAAAAAATGGTGGCATTACCTCTTCCACAACCAAGTCAATATCATTTGCAAAGATAACGTGCTCTGAGCTATTACCAACAACATCTACGAATCAAGTAGGTTAGCTAGATGGAAGGCGATGATTATAGAGTTTGACCTACATTATGTCGCTCAATCCTCCACTAAGGGTCAAGCAATAGCCAATCAGCTGACTGCATCACCTACACAAGATCAAGCGACAATCAACCTTGAATTCCCTGATGAAGGCATTAATAGCATAGATGTAGTACCCGATAATTACGATGCCATCCTATACTTCGACGGAGCATCCACCTCCCAAGGGGGAAGTGTTGTAGCCATCATAACATATCCCTCAAAAGAAATTTATCCATTTTCCTATCAACTAAACTTCTCTTTCACCAACAATGTGGGGGAGTATGAAGGTCTTCTTATAGGTCTTATAGCGGCACTAACTTTGGGAATCACACGTCTTGTAGTTCGAGGTAACTCACAGTTGGTAGTTAATCAAGTCATAGAGATCTACGCATGAAAAGCTCTACATTTTCAACCATAATGTGACCTAACTAAACACTTGTTAAAACAACTGACCAATGTAGATGTGCAACATATTCCTAAGAACAAAAATACCATTGCCAGTACACTTGCCACACTAGCCCTGAACATGACACCTGAGATGCTCCATGCATTGCCTAGTTCCATAACAAATTGTGCCAAACCTATGACCAACGCCCTTGATAAAATAGCCATAGCATCCGTCAGCACTACACAAGCAATAGAGTGGTATGATGACATAAAAGAGTACCTTCTATGAGGCGAACCACCACAACATCTGACAAGTGCTCAAAAAGACGTAGTGTGAAAACGCTCTAGGCAGTATGCATTGATAAGGGACATCTTGTGTTGCAAGTCATATGAAGGCATCCTGTTGACATGCGTTAGTAGCATTGATGGCCAAATAATTGTAGAATAGATTCATGAAGGACTGTGCGGAGGGCATATAGCACCCAAAGCAATGGTGACAAAAATTAGACTTTTAGGCTATTACTAGCCACACATGGAGTACGATTGCTTCTCCAGGGTCAAGAAATGCAACATTTGCCAAAGGCATGGTAACCTAATACATGTACCACCTAATGAGTTGCATACTGTGCAAATCACATGGTCATTCCAAAAATGGGGATTAGACATCATTGGCCCGATAACACCACCATCTTTGGTAAGACATAGCTTCATCAGCACTGTGACCGAATACTTCACAAAATGGGTAGAAGCTATTCCCCTTAGGAAAACTACATCTAAACATGTTTGCAACTTCATAGTAGAAAGCATCATAACCCGCTTTGGTATCCCAATGACCATAGTCACCGATAATGGGCCATAGTTTACTAGTACAGATACTAAAAGCTTCTACAAAAGCCTAGGTATTAAACACTCATTTTCATCACCTTATTACTTGCAGAGCAATGGCCAAGCAGAATCTATGAATAAAACGATCATCATGGTGCTCAAGAAAATGTTGAATCAAAGCAAGAGATGATGGCACATGTAGTTAATCTATGCACTATGGGCATACCGAACAATGCATCGAACGTCCACATGTAAAACACCATATAGCCTAGTATATGGATCTGAAGCTGTGTTACCTTCGGAGTTATAGGTTCCCTCACTGCGGATAAGGCTCTCTAGTCTTCTCGATGAAAGCTAGAATAACAAACCGTGCATCGCTGATTTTGACTCGGTGGAGGAAGAAAGGGTACGAGCACTTGATCAAATCAAATGGTACCAGAGACAGCAACGGTGACATCATCAACATAATCCACATAATCAGCCAATCAAGGAAGGTGACCTAGTTCTCAAGGCGGTCTGCGAACACTTAGATAAATTCTCAGCAACTGGGAAGGACCTTACTTAGTCACTAAAGCCTATGAAAATGGGGCATTCAAGCTCTCCGACATGGATGGAAATGAATTGTCCAATCCTACGAATCACATGTACCTGAAACCATTCTACGTCTAATGATCCCAAGGTATGTCACGGTCCTAGCATCATGACCTAAAACTGATACCACAGAAAAGTCCCGGAGCTATGACTTAAAACTAGCACCGTAGAATGTCCTGGCATCATGACGGTAAACCGATATCATAGAGCTCTATCCGACATGATACTAAACTACCACACTCATTCACTAGAGTCTGCTAAGACTATAAACTAGCTAACCTCTTCATAGTCCACCACAACTATAAACTAGCATTACACCATCCGTTACGATGATAAACTGGCACCATCCCAAGGGTTATGACATGAAACTAACCCACAACAATCTGCTAAGACTATAAATTGGTGACATCATCAATAACCTGGCATCATTCGAAAGGCATGCTATTGCAATCGGCTGTACATGCTCAAAAAAGAACCTACCACCTGATTTGTCACATAGATCAGGATGAAATAGATGCTATTCAAAATTTTGTTTGCCTCGAAACTCCACATGATGGCTCCATTACATCAGCTATGTTTGAAGTGCTAAGCTAAATGAATCATTTTTGTTTTTCTTGCTCCCTTGGAGTGGTGTTTGTAGGATGACACACTTGAGGCATTCGTGCAGAGATGCATCCCATCGTGACGATGAGGTATCACATTCTTCCTAATGCCCACAGCTAGGTTAATCAATCCATTCATAAGTACATTTCCAACTCCTAATGTGTTCCCCATTCGTCATCATGATCCTTTTACCCTACTCAATTATAGTCCCTTGATACAAAATCCAACACAAAACTCTTGATGCATTGTTGCACACTATGATTCTCGAAGTAGTTGCAACATGAAACACAACGCACAACAGATGATAAAAATGCAAAGTACATGAGCACAAAAAAAATGAAGAGGAAAAACAAAAGGAAAAAAGAACAAAACAGGTCAAAGAACAAGATAGACAAAGAAGGTCTCCATGACCCCATGGACATCATAGACCAAAGATCATTGGCTCTTCTCATACAAGCCCCAGGTGAGAAGATAATTGTCTTGGGAAAACACTCATGCCACTAATGATCATGTTGCACATCATTGCATGGCTTTGGCTATTTACAACAGGCCCCCTTCAACATAACACAAGGGTTCTATTTCTCCAAAGAACGCACCTCTAGTGTCTTGGTTCTAAGTCTGCTGAAAACCTGGCTATTGACAAAGACCAATGACATGATTTGCTTACTCGAGAGAATTCCTCTCTCACAATTCTGGCAACACTTATAACCCTCAATCATCTTTCAATTTCCCCAGTCACAACCAATTCCCTTCTTTCCCTGAACTACACTTCCCTCAACCCAATGTACTTTTAAGCATGGTGCGATAACATTTGGCCAGGGGCCAATGGAAAATGCTTGGTACTTGGTTGATCATGGTGTTTTGTACTTCTTTGTCAATGCCTCTTGGGTAGACTCCTCCAGAAATCAACAAAGAGGGGCCTGAAACACCACAAAAATCTTCTAAGTGTTGCACCAGCGTACACGCCCNCTATGGCATGAACAAACTTGAGAGTCTCCAAAATGGCATGAAATGACATTCAACAGAGTAGGAAAGGTTCCCCTAGGGCCCACAGGTGACTGCACTAGCTTTCAGTATCTAGAATCAAAGGTTTCGGGCTCAAAATACTTGGTCTTCGCTGGGTACACTTTGGTTACATTTTCTTACACTGCACAGCGTAAGGCTCAGTGTCACCAAATTTTGGAGCCCCGAAACTAAGCAAAAATAGGCCAAAATTGAGCACAAGGATCCCTCATGACCTCCACTAATGGTTGCCCCAGGTTCCCAACCCTTAGAATCCTGATTTCAAGCTAAAAAATACACTATTTTCACTGCTCATGCCCAAGTCATGCCCAGTTCATGCTCATGCCCAGGTCATTCCCAGCTCATGCTGACAGTATGAGCCTAGAATGAGCTGCCAAAATGGCCCATAACATTTTAGACGCACAATGAAAACATGCTAGGACAAGATCAACTCAAGTCGACGTCCTACAACAGTCGATCCAAGTGAGCTGGAATCAAATTTTGATTGCAAATTCATTGTAAATTTTTATTGTACACCATGTGTGAGCTTGTGAAGTTTTACGCTACATCCATGAGCATAAGATAGCTTGCGTTGTAAGATACAGTGCACCCAGTCTAGAACGTAATTACCCTAGTACACCTATCACGCGATCCATTTTTCTCGCATCTCGCAGCCGCTGATCTCATTCATTCCTATGCCCAGGACAAGTAGATAAATAACCTATTCATTAACATAAATAGGGGTTCGATTGGAAAAAAATTGGAGGCAAGAAAACAAGCAATCCTGAGCCCAGATGCACATGATTTCCAGTGCCTGTAAACACCTCGCATCGGGGCTTAATTCCTAACTTGCAACGCAACTACGTTTTGACCGGTGTACATTTCATTGATTAATACAACATTGTTCATTATTTTCCATCCATTGTCCTATTCTGATTTATTTTTCTACATTTTCCTTTTCATTGCATCTTCCTACGTACATTCTGTTTACGTTTACGTTTTGTTATGTTCATTACACTCTGTTACGTTCATTATGCTCTGTTACGTTCATTACGCTCTGTTACATTCATTATGCTCTATTACATTCGTTACACTCTGTTATTTTCTCTATTTTACGTTTTTGACGATAACCCTAGTGCAGGAAATAGCGTACACTTAGGGAAGTCCTTGGTTGATCTGGGTGCAGACCATCCAAGGCAATCTGCCTTCTTTTTTCTAGCTTTCCCTCATGTGAAGGTAGGGTTGTCTGTATCTCTCTGGAGTTCTTTCAACGTTTGTTTCCTTCCAACCTTATGCCGATGATTTCAGACAATACACATCCATAGCCACAACAAGCATAGCTCATGCTCAAGAGTGGTATGATGATATTAAAACATACCTTCAATAGGGTGAGCCTCTGCAACTCCTAACCACCACCTAAAAAGATGTAGTACAAAAATGGTTGTAGCTATACATCCTTATAGGTGATAACACTTTATATCATAGATCCTATGATGAAATATTGCTAACCTATGTTAGTAGTGGCAAAGAACAAACAATTGTTGATCAAGTTCATGAGGGACTGTGCAGAGGCCACATAGCACCTAGGGCAATGGTAGCAAAAGTTAGATGCTTAGGCTATTATTGGCCTTACATGGAGTGCAATTGCATTTTCAAGGTCAGGACATGTGACATGTGTCAGTGACATGGAAACTAAATGCACGTGCCACCCACTGTACTACATACCACGCAGATCACATGGCTATTCCAACATTAGGGGTTGGACATCATAGGACCTATCACACCTAAGTCTTTTGCATGACATAGCTTCATCATAACTACAACCAAATACTTTACCAAGTTTGTTGAAGCCATTTCCCTTAGGAAGAAAATGTTATAATAGGTTTGCAAATTTATTCTTGACAACATAGTGACTTAGTTTGGTCTACCCATGACTATATTCATAGACAATAGGCCATAATTTAGTAGTGTAGAAACCAAAGCCTTCTATGAACACCTTGGCATCAAACATTCCTTTTCATCACCATACTACCTATAAGTGAATGGCCAAGTAGAAGCTACAAAAAAATTCATTGTCAACCTTTTGAAGAAGATGCTTAGTAATAGAAAATGATGATGGCATGAATAACTAGTTTACATGCTATGGGCCTACTGCACAACATGTAAAATAGCAACTAGTAAGATGTCATATAGCCTTGTGTATGGATATGAAGAAATGTTTCCTCTTAAATTATAGGTCTCATCGCTCTACATGATCTTCTCAAGCTTCATTGATGAGGTTTAGAATGATGAGTTGAGAATCATTGATCTTAAATCTACAGAGGAGGAGTGCATGCAAACACTTGAGTGCATTGAGTGGTACTAAGAAAAGTAATGACAAAGGCATCATCACAATCAACATTAATGCCTAATCAAGAAAGGGGACCTGGTCCTCAACATCATTCATGAACCCATAGACAAATTATCAGCCAACTGGGAAGGGCCTTTTTTAGTCATAAAGGCCTTTGATAATGGAGCATTCAAGCTTGTTGATCTATATGGTAATGAGTTTGGCAATCCAATTAACCACTCATACCTAAAGCCATACTATGCCTAGTATGTAGTGCTGCATCAATGACAAAGCAACGTAAGTAAACATCCACTACGACATTAAACTAACATAGAACATCTACTACAATATTAAATTGGCATAGAATGTCCTTGGGCTATGACATTAAAATGGCACCCATAGTATGATTCGCTACAACCTTAAACTTGAAATCCATCATCTGCTACAATGTTAAATTAGCACAATAATTTGCTAAGACCTTAAACTAGATCCACGGTCTACTAGAACCTTAAACTAGTATAACATGATTTGCCAGGAGCTTAAACTAGCACAACATGTGGTCTACTAGGACCTAAAATTGAGTTCACATTTTAGCACCCACAATTCAACACATATAGTTTTTCCAACAAATGAGTGTGAATACTTCCAACCCTTTGTCACCTGCCCACACTTCTCAAGTAGGGTGGGGTGGGACATTGCAGTTCCAAAATGAAGTTCATGTTGTCAAGAAAAAATCCTCTAGAACATTTGCAACATCACTATCCTTGGCATCTTGTTGATCTTCTAGAGATGCCTTCAAGCATCTTGCTGACCTTTCGGAGCTACCACCATCATTTCCAGTCATCTTGGTCAGAGCTCTCGTAGTCAGCATCACTCACTAGAGAACCAATGGTACTATGGCATAGCCATAGCACTGCCATCCTCCAACCCTCACCATTGCCTAGGCTTGGAAGAGCATCTAGTACCATGGCTTTCCACCATGTTGTTGGGTTTCCTAGTTCTTGTCCTTGGTAAGGATTCCTGAGCACCTACATCACCAATGTCTTTAGCCACTTGGGTGCTCACTTCTAATGTGGCTACTAGAGCTTTTGCAGCTTGCCACCACTAGCACCTACATTGGCCTTCCTACTTTGGATATTGCATGCACATATAACTGACACAACATTTATTGCCCTCGTAGTGCCCTTGCAAATAGGAGTTTTCTTTTATCTCACATGGTGTGTTTGTTTTTTCTTATTTTCTCTATGTTGCAGTTGTAGGACAAAGCTACAGGGGATCATCGTAGTGGCAAGTCATCACATTGCTTTGATGTGTTGATTTTGACTTGCTAGGGTACTCAAGAGTGCACATCCCTGTTATCCCACCATAGCCAATTCACCTTTATCCCTTTACCTTGCATTTCTCCACATTTCTTGCAAGCTTTTCTGACACACATGGCACCCTTCTTTTGATCAACTGTAGAACCGATGAAAAAAGTAATGCAACTCATCCCATGGGGAGCCTTTGTGGGCTAGTCAAAGCCTAAGTAGATGCAATGCAACTCATCTTGGGGAGAAAACACCTATCCTACAAATACGATGTAGTTGCCTCTAAAAAAATCTTGTTGAGCAACATGTAGTCTTCGTGATAACAAACATCTCCTAGTTCTAGAAAAAAGGAAAGAAAAGAAACACAAAAAAAGAGAGACAAAAGAAAAGAAAGAAAATGGGACAAAATAAGTGTCCAAGAAAAAAAAGAGTAAGATTTCTATTTTGTAGTCGGTCTAACCCTGGATCAACCATCTCACAAGCACTCTGACGAGAGGTCAAAACTTTCAGGGGCAAGCCATCATCGTATGCTGACTCCCTCACAAACACTCCAATGAGGGATCATGATTTGGCAACAAGACAGCATGGTGCTGCATCCTACAACCTCATGCACAATGAGCATCCTTCCCACTTATTATCCCTTGGTTCATCTCCTTAACCTACTTCATACCATACTTTATTCCCTTAACACTCCTGAGCAAGGTGAAGCATTGCTTAATTAGGTACTGACGAGCAGTGTTGGTGTCATGTTTTCCATGGTGTTTCATATTCTTTGTTAGTGTCTCTTAGGTCACTTGTCCAGATGTCAACAAAGAGGGGCCAATGAAACACCACCAATTTTTGGGTTCAATACTTCAATGGAAAATTTTTCTAAGTGTCAAAACTTGGCAAATGTTTTCTAAGTGCTAATGCTACACTCCCCAGTGTAGCTAGCATAGCATGCATTAGGGCCTATTTTGCAAAATTTTCTAAGTGTCAACAATAGTTACATGAAAATTATTCTAAGTGTCCTAGTACGCTCTCACTCTACCTGCTATGCTCCCCAGTGTAGCACACACTTCCATGGCCAGTTTGCCCAAGTGCCAAGCTAGAAGTTATCACGATTGCTTGGGATGAATGAAATAGTTCGACAAATTTTCTATCTCCTGGGTTGCCATGCTCTTCTACACTCCCTAGCATAGCTAGCATAGCACATGTTCTAGTGGCCAGTTTGCCCAAGTGCCAAGACATAAGTTATTAGGATTTCTTAGGATGGAAAAAATAGTTTGGTAAATTTTGTATCTTTTGGGTTACTACGCTCCCCAACATAGCCAACGTAGCATACTTTTTAGTACCCAGTCTTGCCTAAGTGTTAGGCAAGAAGCTGTTAGCTAGCTTAGCATGGAAGAGACATTTGAAAAACTTTTCTAACTCCTTAGGCTACCTCTCTTGCTACACCCTAGAGTGTAGCTAGCCTACCATGAAGGAAAACTGTAGATTTTATCATATTTTTCTAAGTATCCTTACTACACTTTGCTACAATCCAAAGTGTAGCCAATGTAACCAGTGTTGAAAATCAAAATTTTGCAAAATTTGACTAAGTGTTGTGTTATTCTCTAGACCGTAGCTAGTGTGACACTAAAGAAAAGCCTTTGATAGCCTCCAAAGCCTCAAAAACTTAGCATCAGCCTTTTTCCTAGCTCCAACATTCCTCCAGCAATCAAGATCAAGAATTTGTATCTCTTTTACACCCTCATTGGTCCCAAAAATTGTTCCTATGCTTGACCCTACTTGAAAGAGGGGAAGATGTAGTCCTAGAGAATAGCCTTCAAGTTGCACTATTTTGCATTGTTTGTAGGTACATTGTGGTCATTCAAACCTTGGCACATGCAATCTTAGAAATGTAATCATAGTTTAATAGTCTCTAGGGACCTGTTCAAGTACTTTAGAGTGTAGCACTTTATTACTTCCATGGAAGCATAGCAAAGGTCAATGTAGCCCCATCTACCCTCAGGCCACATGGAGCCCGATCTGCATCCTATGCCACATGGTGTCTAATCTACAATTTGTGCAAACCCTACATTCAGCATTCTAGTGATTATCAAATCAAAATAACATTGGACATTTTAGCATTTTAAGATCCTTGGCACTCTCACACTTGAGCACTTGAGCACACCTAGCATTTTGCACTTTGGCATGTTCTTAGATCTCGTCGGACAGCAAGTGCATACCATCCAGAGCACAGTTCACCACTATATCCATGGAACATAGCAACAACCAACCCAATAGGTTTAATACCCATGGCAGCAACCAATTCCATGTCCCAGACATCACAGAGACTATGACTACATAGCTACACTGCCACTGTGCCTACATGTACATTGCATACCACTCTCACCTCTTTTCCTGTAATAGCTACACTCCCTTGCTTGGGGTGGTGCTCTTTTGTTCTTAAGTTCCATTGCATTTTTCAAGAATTTTTCTTTGGTATTTGGTATAACACTAGTACTTTTTCACTATTTCATATGTATTTCCACATTTACATCATTGTTCTTAGGTTGGGACACCATGCTACGCTCTAGCTTAGCTAGCCCTAGTGTCTACACGTAACATTGCATAAACCCCTCTCACACATGGTCGTCTTAACACATCATAAGTCCCTATTTGATCAACAAGACCATTCAAGGCACCCCATCTCCATTTTCTATCATAGCCCTCACATGGACTTAGGGTTAGGTTGTATGCCCACAAACCTCTCAGTGTTCCAACCATTGATGTTTTTGATTGCCATATGCACTTGGATGCAATTAATGTTTTGGAGCTAAGTGTTGATGTCAACCTTGCCCATGCTAGGCATGGGGCCATGATCAACAGACATGCCAAACCTTCATCTTATTCAAATTTTATTGTACTTATGTATGAATCTCCTATCCACTAAAACAACATTCTATATTATCTATGCAATAGGCTCACCAACGTTCTTCACATATCTATTAACCATAATGCAAGTCTATTTCAAGTACAACCATGTAAGGCTCCTTGTAATTATCGATTAGAAAATTACTTAAATATTTAAAGGTAGAAAACTTTGTACAAGAAAATGCTAATTCAAATGTGTTTAAGTAAAACAATATTGTCCAGGCTCCTTTATGGTAAGGATAACAACATTTCTCATGTATATTAGCCATCATGAAAGTTTAATACTTTGGGTAATAATCATCCAAGGTTGGTGCTGCTAATCCATTAGGAAAAATAATATCATCCAAAGGCAGAGAATCCCAAATAGGAAAATACTAGTTCAAATATGTTCCAGTAAAGCATTTTTAACAAAGTAGAAAAGATAACATGTAAAGCATTTTACCAACATAGAAAAGATAACGTGCACATTCGAAAAGGTAAGCTTGTTGACAAAAATGCTATGAATAATATGATATTTATCAAAATTGATAATACCTAAAACCTTAATTTGTACTTGAACAATCAATCATTGCTTCATGACCAAATAACCAAATATCCCAATTTTTGTAACTTGTGTGGTAGGCGTTTTACTAGTGGAAGTGGTGATCACAGTGGGAGTTATGACATACATGGTGGCATAACTTATGGTGGACATGGGGAGTTATGGGTGGTGTTGGGCGTTTTAGGCATTCGTGTTGGTGGTGGTGATAGTTTCATCGAACGTGGAGCATTATGTGGTGGAATGTGGGTAACTTCTAGGTGGTGGGAAATGGCTATAATAGATAGAAATAGTTAGAAATCAAGGGGATTATTCTTCTATGGGTCTAAGGAGGGGACAAATAGCTCAAAAATTAGATCCAAGGATAGCCAGGAGCCAAAGCAGCAACAGTCTTTCCCTCTACAGGGGAGACATCACTAGCAGAGAGGAGGAGATGATCTCTTTCTATTCTTTTTGGTAGAAAACTAGTAGGTAGTCATTTTCTTTCTCTTTGCTTATCCTAGAGGATAGTCTTCTCTCCTCCTTCGATCACTAGCAGTGTGTGTGGCATAGTGCAGGCATGGTAGCAGCATATTTCTTTCTCTGCAATGATAGAGATAGATTCTTCTCTCTACACCACTAGTAGGCATGGGAGCAATGTTGGCGACTGCACTAGTAGTGGTAGGTGGGTTCTATAGTTCTATTTTATTCATTCTTGGTGGATGTGAAGTGGTAGATGACAAAAAAATTTTGATGGTGTGGTCTCCCCTCTTCTCTTGTCCACAATAGTTTTTCCTCCCTTGCTCTCTCAGCCACATAATGACAATAGTGAGTAGCAATGATAGATTTCTCTCTATCTTATTGTGGTGTGGTAGCAATAAATAGCAATAAGCCTATGCACCAAGTGGTGGTGTGGGATCCAACCTTTTCTCTCTCCCTCTTTTGCGATGATTACAATTTTCTTGCCCAATAGTGATCCCCATCTGCAATGATGGACCAACGTCAACAGCAGGAACTAGGGAAATTTTATTATTTTTTGTTATATATTGTATTCCAAGATAATCATTAAATTTGAATTTTGGTTTCTTTAGTTTGGTTTATTATTTATTTTTTAAGAAAATGCCACATAGCCCTCTCCAACTGAGTCTATTCCCAGGTTTCTATACCCATACGGGAGGTGCCCTAGGTAATAGTCTTGTAAAATGAGTTTTCTTTCCTGGTGTTGGTGCATCAAAACTTTATGCATCAACACCCACCAACACCATCCAACAATGAATCACTCAACATTTTTGATAGATTCCAATAGCAAGGCCAACCAATCATTTTTTTGTAAAATATTCGAGAAAGCACAATGCCTACATGAAGCACTGCTACTCAAAAACATACCCATCAAAACTACCTATGATTTTAATGTCATTGTTGAATCCTTCAACTATGTAGATTTTTCATACATGGGAAGCACTACTTCCAGAAGAAATGTTGTTGGCAAGATCTTCATTGCCAATAAATCCTCATTAACCATACACCTACCCATTGGTTTTTCCAACAATAAATTCATAGCAATGGTCTCATCAATAACACAAACATGGATGGTAAACAAATGAAGTGGAGTGGAGCATCATGCACATGGAAGATGTGGATTTCATGTTAATTTAAGACATAAGGATGCCAAAGTTGGTAGTTACACCTATTATCATGGATTGGTATCAAATTCTCCTATATTCACCTATTATTAAAATACTTATTTTTAAACATTGTTGAAGTATAAATAAAACATCTAACTTTGTAACTAGTGGTGGGTGAAACACCATTGAATTTAGACTATAGCATCTCGACCATAAATTTGTCCAAGTGTCAAAACAAGGTAAATTTTTTCGAAGTGTCAATACTATGCTCTCCATTTCCTAAGAGTGTAGTCGAGCGTAGTTAGTATGAAGACACATTTTCTACAAATTTTTTGAAGTGTTGAGACTATGCTCTCCACTACACTAGAGCGTAGTTAGCTCAGTAGAGAGCGTAGTCAATACAAAATGGCTAGTTTGCAAACTTTTCTAAGTGTCAAGCTAATAGCTATAAAATTTTCTAAGTGCTAAGACTACACTCTTCACCAAACCAGAGTGTAGTCAAGCATAGTTAGCATGAAAGAAATTTTTGTAGATTTTTTCTAAACCTCGAGACTATGCTCTCCACTGCCTTAGAGTGTACTCAAGTGTAGTCAGCATTAGGACTCAATTTTTTGCAAATTTTTCCAAGTTTTGGACTACACTTTCCCCCAGTGTAGTCATCATGAAATACCATTTTCATTTCTACAAAATTTTTTCTAAGTGTTGGACTATACTCTTCCCCAATGTAGAGCGTAGTTGAGTGTAGTGATGTAGAACTACGTCAAAAGGCCTCTAAAACACAACATTGACATCCACATAAGCTCCGACACACCTTTGACAAGCAAGATCAGCAAGTTTCATCATTTTTGAACCCCTCATTTATCCCCAAATTGTACCTATGCTTGACCCCACTCAAGATGGTGGATAGCGTAGTCCCATAGCGTAGTCTCTAAAAGTTGCATTTTTTGCATTTTTTAGGTACATTGGTATTTTTAGCACATGAACATGCAGTTGGCAGTGTAGTCATAGTCTAGATGTCTTGCAGAGTTCATTAGAGCACACTAGAAGAACACTATTTACTTCAATAGAGAGTGTGGTTGGATGCAACATAGTCCTAGTTGTCTCTCTTCCTCCTGGTAGTCAATCCAAAATTCACAGCAACCCTAACCCTATAAATACTCCAATGCTCTATGTTTTTGGCATTGGAAATTTTTGCATTTGGTTGGAAAATTTGAAGATTAGTTGGCATTTTGGTATTTTGAGGCAAGAGCAAGTTTGAGGCAGAGCACTGGCAGGCATCGTTGTGTACCACCCAAGCCACTGTAGCCCATGAGACACTACAGTAACTAGCTCAATAGGCATAGACACCATGATGGATGTTAGTTTTCATCCCCTAGACACCTTAAGACTATGACTACATTTCTCACTGCACCTGTTGTACACCGCATACCTACTAACCCTTTCTAAAGTTAACTATCCTCAACCTCATTTAGGGTTGTGCCGCTTTCTCTTTTGCTCTCCTCCTATGTATTTTTAGCAGTTTACTCGCATTTTGGCATTTTACTTGAATTTTTTGCTATTTTTTACATGTATACATGTGTTGACACCTTCATTTCACACTGAAATCCTTAACTATGCTCACCCCCATTGACACTGCAGGCACCATGCAAAAACTTAGCATCATTTTGGAATTACATTTGGTAAGTCTCCATTCGATTGACAAGATCGTTTTGGGCATCCCATATTTGCCTCTAGTAGACCCTCATATAGAATTGGGGTCAAAACTATGCACCTACGAACCTCTCAATGTTCTGTTCCAACCATTGATATTTTTGGTTGCTACAATTTTCTGGTGCTAGAACGAGGGTGTGTCATTTCCTTCTTTGCACTTCATTCATCATTGTCTTGTGAGCTCTCTCCACCACCATTGCTAGCTCTAGGCTAGCATAGACACAACACCCCTATGGACCTACCATAGAAGTAGCTAGATCTTAGGCTAGCATAGGCATTGTCTACAAACTAGTTGGTATAGATTGGACCGTATCATCGATTCCCCTAGAACCTCATGTAGCAATCCCAAAGCATATGTCCTAAACTTAGCTAAATTTTGGGTGCTTAGGAGAGCATAGTTGGCTCTTGGCATAGAGAGTGTAGTTGGCTCTTAGTGTAGAGAGTGTAGTCCCTAGAGTTAGCCATTTTTTTGTAGTCTCCACACTTAGCCATTTTTTGTAGATTTCACACTTAACTATTTTTCTACCATTTTCATAGTTAGTCAGTTATCCTACCATATCTAGAGTTAGTCATTTTTCTTTCTATTGAAATCAGTACTTCCATTTTTCCTTCATATCATGAACTTTGAGTAGCCTTTGACATCCATTCTGAGCATGCTCGTTGTTCTACCTACCCAATAAGAAAACCAGATTAACCATCCTACTAGTCTTTCCATGGTAGAGCCTAGACAATCCCTCAAGTTGTGTAGATTGCCTCCAAAGTACACTGCTTTGAATGATGAGTAGTACAACTTTATCTATGTGAGACTCCAAGCAGGCCTATTCGTAGACCACTAAGACATGGAGGCCAAGAAAGGCTATGAGTTGGTACACCAAAATGGAAGGGAATACATTCCCTCCTCCAATGAATTCATTTTGCTTACTAAATCTTACCAGTGTATGCTAACTCAACTCATTAGAATTAGTGAGCATGAAGTAGGGATAGATTATGAGGAACCTTTGCAAGAGGAGCAAGATGAGTTTGAAGCTTGATTTGAGCATGAGGACTCTTTTCATACCTCCTTCCAATGAACAACCCTTAGTCTAGTCCCCTTGCAGTCCCACCCACCTATCTTCCTAGAGATAGTTATAACCTTGGTGTTACTTGTACTGTCCAAAATTGTCAATGTAAGGCTGGAGGAAAAACATACATCGAAATATCTCTGGAGAGACACAGATGACCTTGCCTTCACATGAGGGCAAGCTGGAAAAATGAAGGCAGAGTGCCTTGGATGGTCTGCATGCAAATCAACCAAGGACTTCCCCGAGTGTACGCTATTTCCTGCACTAGGGTTATCATCACAAAATGTGAAATAGAGAAAAATGATGTAACAGAAAGTAACGTAACAAAACATAATGAAAGGTAACAAAACGTAATGAAATGTAATGAAACATAACAAAATGTAATGAAACGTAACAAAAAGAAGAATGTATGTTGGAACATGCAATGGGACAGAACAATGCAGAAAGTAAATCAGACAAGATGTGCACCGGTCAAAACATAGTTGCGTTGCAAGTCGAACATTAAGCTTCGATGCGAGGTTTTTACAAGCGCTGGGAATCACGTGCATCCAGGCTCAGGATTGCTCATTTTCTTGCTTCAAATTTTCCAACCACATTTATGTCAATGAACAGGGTATTTATACACTTTGCTAGGCTCGGGAGTCAGATTGAATGGGATTGATGATTATGAGATGAGAGAAAAATGAATCGCGTGACAGGTGTACGTGGGCAAACTACGTTTTGGACCGGATACACTGTATCTTAGAATGCAAGCTAGCCTATGCCCATGGAAGTAGTGTAAGAGCTTGACAAGCTCATAGATGGTGAGGCTTACAATGAAAATTTACAATGAATTCCAAGAGGGATTGACTCCAGCTCGCTTGAAACTTCATGGTCCTTTGAACTGACTATTGCAAGATGTCAATTTGACTGGTTCAGTGGCTGTTTGAGGCATCTCTGCTTCACTAGGGCTCCTAGAGTGAGTTGATTTTGTCATGGCGTGTCCTTAGCATGCATTTGGAGTGATTTTGTTTGGGCATGAATAGTGCTCACACTGATGAATAGTGCTCAACATGACTTGGGCGTGACCTGGGTGTGAGTGAGCGAGAATGGTTCATTTCACGCTGAATCTTGATTTTCGAGGCCTATCCTTCAAGTGTAATTGTTGCCTGGCCTTGGGGGGCCACCTAGATGTTGATTTTGAGCCTGTTTATGCTTGATTTGAGCCATTTTGGTAACTCACACTGGGCTCACGCTGTCAACATGAACTGGGCATGACCTAGGCATGACCAAGCCAAAACGTTGTGTTTCACACCTGAACTTTGATTTTCTTGGAGCCTATTAACAAGTAGAACTATTTCCTATCCTTAGAAGTTGAGTTGATGCTAAAATTGTGCTTGGGTTTACTTGTCTAGACCAGTTTCTGTTTGGTCATGTTGGGGTCACACTCCAGCGTGACCCTAGTGTGACCTGGGCATAACCAGTGAAAACAATGTATTTTCAAGCCTGAAATCAAGATTCCAAGGGCTGGGAACCTAGGGTAACCATTAGTGGACCTTTAGGGTAACTTATACCTTTAAAATTAGGCCATTTTAACACTTTTTTGAGGATATTTTAAGTCACTCACGCTGGGAGCAAGCTAGCTTTACAGCATCAACAAGCTGGCTTGAGTTCCATGCCATAGTTGAGAGTTTTCTTCTCAAGACTCAAGAGGCTCTAAATTATTCTCGTTTTAAAGTGTTGAGCTGAAATTTTGTGTTGTTTCGTTGGCCCCTCTTTGTTAACTTCTAGAGGAATCTACCCAAGAGGCATTGACAAAGAAGTACAACACACCATGAACGACCAAGTACCAAGCATTGTCCATTGACCCTTGGCCAGATGTCATTGCACCATGCTCAAAAGTATATTGGGTTGAGGGAAATGTTGTTTAGGGAAAGGAGGGAATTGGTTGTCACTAGGGAAATTGAAAGATGATCAAGGGTTATAAGTGTTTCCAGAATTGTGGGAGAGGAGTGCTCTCGCGTGAGCAAGTCATGTCATTGGTCTTTGCTAATAGCCGCATTTTCAGCAGACTTAGAACCGAGACACTGGAGAAGTGTTCTTTGGAGAAACGGAACCCTTATGTTATGTTTAAGGGGAACCGTTATAAATAGCTAAAGCCATGCAATGATGTGCCACAAGATAATTTGTGGCATGAGTGTTTTCCCAAGACAATTATCTTCCTGCCTGGGGCTTGTATGAGAAGAACCAATGATCTTTGGTCTATGATGTTCACGGGGTTAGGGAGAACTTTTCCGTGTATTTTTCTCTTTGACCTTTTTTTTCTTTGTTTTTTATTTTTCTTGTTTTCTTTTGTTTTTGTGGTCTTTTTGAGAGCTTTCTTTCAGTGCTATGCTTATGCTCATGTGCTTGCATTTGCATCATGTACTGTGTATTGTTTTTTGCGTTGCAACTATTCAGAGAATCACAGTGTACAACGGTGTTTTAAGAGCTTCGGGTGAATATTAAATTAGGGAGATGTAAATGGATAGGATAAGGAAGGCATGATGAGGAAAATAGGATGTATTAGGAGTAGGGAATGTACTTGTGAACGAAGTGATGAACCCAGTTGTGGGCGTCAGGAAGAATGTGATACCTTGTCGTCATGATGGAATGAATCTGTGTATGAACGCCTCAAGTGTGTCATCCTACAAGCACAACTCCAAGGGGAAAAGGGAACCAAAAATGATTTAGTTAGCTAAAGAACTTTAAACTTGAAAATAGCTGATGGAATGGAGCCCTCATGTGGAGTTTCAGGGCAAACAAAGTCTTCGAACAGCTTCCGTTTCATCAAGATCTATGTGGCCAATCAGGTGGTAGGTTCTTGATGAGCATGTATAGCCGATTATAGTAGCATGCCTTTTTAAATGATGCTAGGGTGTTGATGATATCACCAGTTTATAGTCTTAGCAGACTATTGTGGATTAGTTTTTCATCATAATCCTTTGGACGTTGCTAGTTTATTGTCATAGCAGACGGTGCAATGCTAATTTATAGTCATGGCAGACTATGAAGAGGCTAGCTAGTTTATATTCTTAGTGGACTCTGGTTAATGAGTGTGACAGTTTAGTGTCATGTCAGACAGAGCTCTATGGTATTAGTTTACCATCATGACACTAGGACATTTTGTGGTGCTAGTTTTAAGTCGTAGCTCCAGGACTATTCTATGGTATCAGTTTTAGGTCGTGATCCCAAGACCGTTGTGTATCCTAAGATCATCAGACGTAGAATGATTTTAGGTACGCATGATTTGTAGGATTGGCCAATTTGTTTCCATCCATGTTGGCAAGCTTGAATGCCCCATTATCATATTCTTTAGTGACTAAGTAAGGCCCTTCCCAGTTGGTTGAGAATTTGTCTAAGTGTTCGCATACTGCCTTGAGAACTAGGTCACCTTCTTTGATCAGCTACTTATGTGGATTATGTTGATGACATTGTCATTGCTGTCTCTGGTACCATTCGATTTGATCAAGCACTCGTACCCTTTCTTCCTCCACCGAGTCAAGGTCAGCAATGCATAGTTCATTTTTCTAGCTTTCATCGAGGATGCTAGAGAGCATTATCCGTAGTGAGGGAACCTATAGCTCAAAAGGTAACACAGCTTCAGATCCATATACCAAGCTATATGGTGTCTTACCTGTGGATGTTCGATGTGTTGTTTGATATGCCCATAATGCAAAGATTAACTACTTGTGCCATCATCTCTTACTTTGATTCAGCATTTTCTTGAGCACCATGATGATCATTTTATTTGTAGACTCCACTTGACCATTTCTCTGTGGGTAATATGGTGATGAAAATGAGTGTTTAATACCTAGGCTTTCACAGAAGCTTTTAGTATCCATGCTACTAAATTGTGGTCCATTATCAATGACTATGGTCATTGGGATACCAAAGCAGGTTACAATGTTTTCTTATATGAACTTGTAAACATGTTTGGATGTGGTTTTCCTAAGGGGAATAGCTTCTACCAATTTTGTGAAGTATTCGATCATAGTGATGATGAAGCTATGTCCTGCTGAAGAGGGTGGTGTTATTGGCCCAATGATGTCTAATCCCCATTTTTGGAATGGCCATGTGATTTGTGTAGTATGCAACTCATTAGGTGGTACATGTATTAGGTTACCATGCCTTTGGAAAATGTTGCATTTCTTGACCCTGGAGAAGAAATCGTACTCCATGTGTGGCTAGTAATAGCCCAAACATCTAATTTTCGTTGCCATTGCTTTGGGTGCTGTATGCCCTCTGCACAGTCCTTCGTGAACCTATTCTATGATCATTTGGCCATTGATACTAGTGATGCACGTCAACAAGATGCCTTCATAGGACTTGCGACACAAGGTGTCCCCTATTAATGCATATTTCCTAGAGCGTTTTTGCACCGCGTCCTTTTGAGCACTCGTCAAATGTTGTGGTGGTTTGCCTCATAGAAGGTACTCTTTTATGTTATCATACCACTCTATTGCTTGTGTAGTGTTGACAGACGCTATGGGTATTTCATCGAGAGCATTGGTTACAATTTTGGCACAATTTTTTATAGAACTAGGTAATGCATGGAACAGCTCGGGTGTCATGTTCAAGGCTAGTGTGGCCAGTGTGTCGACAATGGTATTTTCATTCCTAGGAATATGTTGTACATCTACGTTGATCAGTTGTTTTAGCAAGTTTTTAGTCAGGTTATAGTATGGTTGCAAATGCAAAGCTTTGCATGCATAGATTTTTGTGACTTGATTGATTACTAACTGTGAGTCACCTCAAACTACAAGACGTGTAATTCTGAAATTTAGTGCCACTATAATACCTCTAAGAAGACCTTCATACTCCACCACATTGTTGGTGAAAGGGAAGTTTAGTCAATAGGCAAAGGGAAAAATTTCTTTCGGGGCATATGTTATGATGGCTACAGCACTTCCCCCTAGGGAGGTGGATGCTCTGTCAAAGTACAAGATTGCATCGTAATTTTCCAAGACTACGTCTATGCTGTTAATATCTTCGTCAGGGAATTCAAGGTTGACTATTGCTTGATCTTGTGTCAGTGATGCGGTCAATTGATTGGCTATTTCTTGACCCTTGGTGGAGGATTGAGCAACATAACGCAGGTCAAACTCTGTAATCATCGCCTTCCATCTAGCTAACCTACTTGATTCATATATGTTGTTGGTGATAGCTCGAAGCACATTATCTTTGCAAATGATATTGACTTGGTTGCAGAAGAGGTAATGCTGTCACTTTTTTAGGGAAAATACAAGGGTGAAGAATGATCTCTCCACATCGTTGTATCATTGTTCATGGGAAACCAAGGCATGGCTTAAATAGTAAACAGGGATCTCGGCTCCATCTCCAAATTTTTGGCAAAGCATGGATGCAATAGAGGTATTGGATGTCACGAGGTAGATGTAAAAAGGTTTATCGCTTTGTAGGGGATGAACTGTTGGTATTTGAGCCAACTCCATTTTTATATTTTCAAAGGCTTCTTGGCACTGTTGAGTCCATTGAAAATGGATATTCTTTCGCAATAAATACTGCATGGGTTTTAGCTTATCATTTAGCTTCATGATAAAGCGTCTGATGAATTGCAGTCTACCTTGCAGACCACGTAATTTGGCAAGGTTCCTAGGCAGTTGCATACTAGTTATTGCTTTAACCTTATCGAGGTCTACTCATATACCTGTTTCGGAGACTATGAAGCCAAGCATTTTTCCTGTCTTAACCCCGAAGATGCATTTCTTTGGGTTAAGCCTAAGGTCGTATTTGAGACAGTGTTTGAGTACCAAGTCTAGGTGCTTTGCATGTTGCTCAGTTGTCTTGGACTTTATTGCAATGTCTCCTACATAATCATTGAGCAAATTGAGCATGTAATCACTAAATATATATGTCATTGGCTGTTGATATGTGGCACCCACATTTTTTAGACCGAATGGCATCATTGTATAATAGAACATGCCCCAAGGTGTCATGAAAGTTGTCCTAAGTTGGTGTTCTGGGTTGATCCTGATTTGGTTGTATCCTGAGAATCCATCCATAAAGGATAATAATGTGTGCCCAGCGGTTGAGTCAATGAGTTGATCAATACTAGGTAGTGGGAAGTCATCCTTTATAGTGGCTACATTGAGGTCACAGAAGTCAATACATATGTAAATGGTACCGTTCTTCTTAGGGACTACAACAATGTTGGATACCCAATCGGCATAATCAATAGCCTGGATGAAACCGGCCTGATAGAGCTTTGTGATTTCATTACAAACTACCAACACTACCTTAGGCCTAACCTTTCGTGCTTTTTGCTTTACTGGTCTAAGTTTTTCATCGAGGATGATGTTATGCTGGATGATGCCAGGGTTCAATCCTGGCATATCATTATACGACCAAGTAAAAGTTTTGATATTATTCTTCGGCACTTGTGTAATGTCATTGGCAATTTGCAAATTTAGTAGAGTACTTAGTTTTAATGTTTTAACCTTGCCACTAGACATGGTGATGGGGAATTTGACAAGGGGATCCTCAGTGATGTTGTCAGCTTCTAAGTCCAAAGTTTTAGTCATATCCTCAAGGTAGTCTGATGTTCCTTGAGTGGATGCCACGAAATTGTCATAACTTGACAATGAATTTAGATAAATAGATTCTAGATTGACTTCTTGATGAATGGCCCCATGTGATCCATTGATAGAAAATGGTGAAAAGAGACGCTTGCTATCCATGCGTTTGCCCCTGACAATTAAACAGGGAGCAATGTGAGCAAAGGTAAGTTGCTATTTCTTATAAAGTTAATTTCTACATCTCAATGTAACAAAGTCCTATGGCAAATAGTTTATTTTTGTATACAGACACTTGGTAGTCTTAGGCCTTGCTCGAGCCAGGTGCGACAGTTTAAGGCTGTACTAGGCCTTTTACTAGTCATGTTCCAAGTATATAAAAGTATTATGATTTTTTCATGATTTTTGGATTTTTGTGGATTTTTTTTCATCTAAATGCATGGGTTATTTTGCAAAACTTAATAAACATGCACAAGAGGAACAAAAAGAAGTAGTTACTTTGGGAGCACAAGAGTAAAGTGAAAATAAATAAAGGGAAATAGGACAGGGCACCACATAGTTACCAAATGGGATAAAATGGCCCCAAATATGGCATGAGTGTGAGTAACTAGGTGTAGTGTGAGTTAGAGGACCAATGTGCAACGTGATCTAGCGTGAGCGACCAGAAACCCCACACAACATGAGTAACCAGAAACATGGGTGACTAAGAAGACATAGCATGAGCAGGATGAAGGGAAAGGGAAAGTAGGAACGGGGAAAGGGGAAGAAGCAAGCAAGCTTGCCGTTTGTGGAGGAGAGCAAGGAACTGCTCCAACGCCTTCCATAGCCTAGGATTTCTTCATGGGTTGGAACCCTGTGCAGGTTTATTCCTTCCCTCATTTTTCTGTTCTTTTTTATTTTGTGTGGTGTAACATCAACGAGTGGTAGCATGAGTTGTGGGAACTGTAGATTTTTGGTGTTTACGGATGCTTTTCGACTGTGTTTAGAGTGATTGCATTTTCTCTCTACTTTCTAGGGTGTTTGAGTTCTATTTTAATTTGCAGCATGAGTAGCCCTAAAATTTCCGCATGAGTGGCCCTAAAACAATCATGTTTTAGTGTAGTTATGTTGCAGTGTTGATACGTTTTTGGTTATGTTTTGATGCGTTTTTGTTTCATTTTTTAAATTCAGGGCTACTATTTTGATTCCTGCTACTGATTCTGGGCTAGTGTGAGCAACATGGGGCATGTCCATAGGCAGCGTGAGTTGTAGGGACTGCCATGTTTTGGGTATTGTTGCCTACATTTTAGGTTGGGAGAACGAGGTTTTTAAATTACTATTTATTGTAGCATAAATCGTAGGGTCGCCTCTCCAGCGTTAGTTGTAGGGCTATGTCTCCAGTATGAGTTACTGGCCTCCAAAACAAGGTGTGAGCATGTGCATCACTAAATTGGAGTGTGATTACTTAATGTCTTTCCTCTTTTCATCGTGGGTTACTGTATCTAATTTTTGGCATGAGTGAATCGATTTTGGGTGAGGGCAGCATGAGTGACTATCCTTATTACAGCATGAGGGTTTGTTTTGGCACAGTGAACTACTGTTGGTAGCATAGCTTGTTATCTTTAGTTACAACGTTACCATTTTTCTTCTGCAACGTAACCCTCTGTACAGCATGAGTAACCCTTTGCAGCGTGAGTTGCAGGGATTACCACATTCTGAGTGATTTTGGTTGCTTTTTGGTTGTAGGGCTGTATTTCCAGCATTAGTTACAGGGCATTTTATTGTATTTTATGCATTAGTTGTAGGGCTGTAGCTTCTGTGTGAGTTGCTAGAACTACAAGTTTTCTTGCATTTTTTCCTACGATTTTCCTATGTTTTTGCCTACGATTTTCCTACGTTTTCACCTAGACGTAAGCGTAAGTTGTAGGAACTGCAATTTTTTTGTGTATTTTTGTGGTGTGGATAGCGTGAGTGATGGTCCTTACTACCACATGAGCGTTACTCAGCGTGAGTAACCAAGAACTTTTGCTCGGTAGCGTGAGTAAATTTTTTTTTTTGTGGTAGCGTGAGCAAATTTTCTATTTTCCTAGATAACATGAACTTCATGACGCCTCTTGCTCAGTGCTTTTACTTACTGGCTTTTACTTACTAGTGTGATGTGATTTGAAGGCTTAAATGACTTACATAGTTTTGGTGAATGTTGTATTTAAGTGTCGATGTTATCTAATGATTTCCAATATTCCCCAATAAGCGTTAGAGACACCAAACGAATATCAGTATCCTTGTCTCATGGGGCGAACTTGTGTGCATGTTGAATATTAGTTACTTGTTGGGTTTTATTTTCTTATTATTAATTTTTTTTAGTTTTTAGGTTTTACGTGTTCTAAGTCACTTACGTTTTTGGCTCTATGAAGGGGGCCTAAGCATTTTCTCCTTGTAATTGAACTTGTTGGTGTGTTATCTTGGTTTGGCCCTTTGGAATAGAAAATGTCTAGTTATGACATGTGGATCAGAGCGCACGTAATATGGTTTCGTCTGAATGTTGGTGCCTTTTTATCATTTATTCTTCAAAATTTTAGCATTGTCATATGGTCCCATTTAAGTGAGCAGCTGACTCGTGATATTTTTGAGACCATGTTGGCTGGCTCAACATGAGGTGTGTTAGCTTTCGTCGCTAACATAGACGAGGGGCTATATGTAGTTGAGGGAGGTGTTCCTGAAGGCCCTAGATCTACACGCTTTCTAACTCGTGTGTGGGGATTCTCGTCTTGCAGCCATTACAATAGTAGTAGCACACTGTTTCTAGCTTGATGTGTACATACACTATTCCAAAATCTGCTTGGAATAGTATACCAAGTAGAGAAGTATGCTATTTTCATACATGTACTAACTTTGACTCACTTAGCATTATGATCATTGTTTACGTGTGAACACGTTTTCTTCCGCAGGCCCCATTTTACTGAGCATGGATTGCATGAGGATGATAATGGACTTGCCATAGTAAGCAAAGCCTTGGAGGCGTTCATAATGGGCCCCACACTTTTTCCTACGATGCTAGGCCAGACCAAAGATGCTATTGTCAATTACCCTAGGCAGTTCTCTAGGGCCTTTGAGCATTGTCAAGTTTGCAGTTAGCTACATGAGGATTGGTCTCCTAATGGGCCCGTTTTTCCTCAAACGATTGATCCTACAGTAGGTGTACCTACTCCATTTGGTAGTGGTAAATGATTATGTTCTAGGCTTGATTTTCATTTTTATTAAATCATTGCTTATCATAGTCTTAATTTTGACTCAATGTCTTCTGTGTCTTTTCTATAGAGGCCATCCCCCTTGATGAGGTTACCGTCATATCCGAGCACATTGAGGGTACTCTCTGTATGAAGTTTGAAGAGACAGAGGAGTCACAATGGTAGTTGCATAAGAAGGCACCCGAACTAATCATCAGCCATCTTACTTGCGCAGGCCTACTAGACTTGTTTACTGCCTTGACTCTCAATGTTCCTGTGACTGAAATGGTTGCCATTGTTGACTCTTTTAATGATGACGTCTCCTATTTTACTACATGGGTTCGGGGAGTGAAGGTGTCCTCCCACCTCACTGCTGAATTCTTTTTCAATCTCTTTAGCATGCCAGCAGATGATGTTAAGGTGGCGGTAGATAGGGGAACTAGAGAGGGGTGTGTGATCAAGGAACTTGAAGACTGTCTAGGTGTACTGTGAGGTCCTAAGTGCTTCTCCATGTAGGACGATACTTGCTTGGTAGAGGTAAAATTTTTGTACCTACTCTTTAGGGCTCGAGTGTTTCCTAAGTCTCTTTCCCAAGCAAGAAGTCTTGGGGTGGAGTCTACACATGTTATGCGTTCAATCTTAGAGACTGGTATGCGTTACGATTTGGCGTAGTTCCTTGTATTGGGTCTCCATGGAGAGATCATCAGGCTACGCTCTAATGTTGATGCTAGGTCCCACTTCACCTTTTCCTTTTTTGCAGGCTATCTCCATAGGTTTGCTGAGGTCTTAGTGGTCTATGTAGATATCCATTATGTGTTACGGGACTGTTCATAGTTGTCTCACCCTTAGATCTATCACCTATTTAACACCACAAGATGTGAAGATTCACCTGAAGACATCGAGGAGTCAATCTCTATCACAACAGGGGGTACTGGCAATCGTTCCCACCATTCATGTGATAGCCTAAGATTGGATCCACCCCCACTACACACAAGTGTTAGGAGAGCTGAGCACTTGATCCAGGAGACTGTCAAGAAGGCCAAGGCTAAGGTGAGAAGAGGTGAGCATTTGAGAGATCTTGCCATGGAGGCAAGACCACCGAGGGCTAAGAAGATTCAATTCACCTTGCCAAGAGCGGGTAAGTGTTTTTTATCACTTTTTGAATTTACTTATTTACTTAAATTTGTATGCCTATTACGTCATGCTAAATTTTAGATTTATTGGTGTTAACAGAGGATACCCCTGAGAGGGAAAGGGAAGAATCAGCTCTAATGGGTGAACTTGAAACAATCACCACTGGGTGTAATGAAGAGGAAGATATGAGGGAAGAAGAAGTTGAGGCCATTCCCATCTTACAGGAAGAGGATGGAACAAGTACCATGGAAGCTACACTTGTTGAGGCTTTATATTCCCTTAAGCACTCAAGCAAGGAGAAAGGTATTTTTGATGGTTTCTTTGATGGATCTCTACATCTTGGTGATCTGCCAAAGCTAACCAGCAAAGGGCCTCTTGGTAAGTCTTGTTAGTTTGATCTGCATTTTGTATCTTCTTAGTTTTATGCATTGTTTTGACTATCATGGCTTTTCTTGACATCAGACATAGATGTTGAGGTACCTGAAGCACCTGAATCTTAGGCAGGTGGATCAAAGTTTGATGCCCTAGTTGAGATGCCTTCTCATATAGATTCAAGATCCACTGATCCATTGAGGCCATGGCTTGAGATGCCCAATAAAGTGGACTTTGTTACTGGCATCGTCAACTATGTTTTTGCTTGTATGAGATAGGCTAATCCTAAATTAGGTGTGTACTTTATACTAAGTGCCTGAGTTCATTGCTTTTTGTACCTATTGGAGGTCTTTGGTTGGCTTATATACATAATGTTTATACTTGTAGGTGCGAAGCTTCAATGGAGTCCTTCTGAGGCTACCCATATTGATGGTCTCCTAGAATTGCCCAAAGATATTGAGCAGATCCTGAGAGGGATTTATGATGTGGTTTTGGGTTGTGTTGTCCCAAATGCTAAATCTCTCTAGACCTAAAGGCACTCAATTGAACAATTATGGCTTGAAATTCAATCATTGAAGGAAAATATAGGGAAGGTGACAGAGGAGAGGAATGCCTTGCAAGCCTATTATGATTTTTCCTCTACTAGGTTGGTAGGTGATAGTACATGGCATACATCTGAGATCACCTATGCACGTTATTGGGCAAGCTTGAATAGCAAGGTGCAGGCGGTTCAATATTTGACCGAACAGAGGGCCCAAATGGATTTATTAAATAGGAAGTGCCATGACTGGAAGTCCTCTGTGTCTAAAGTATGTAAATGGGGCTAGGATTTGAAAGATCATAAGCATCAATATAAAAAATGGTTGAAAGAGAAATCAATGGAACGTCGCCAGTTGGAGATGTTCGTGGAGGGGTTAGATTTGCACTCTTCCTATGAGAATTTTTTTGAATACAAAGAAGTGGAGGGGTCTCCTAAGAGATCCATTACCACTACCTCTAGGGAAGCTTCAACCAATATGTTTTCTCTTGAGCACCCCTCCTGGTCTTCCGTGGACAAGGGTAAAACCTTGGCTAACATTGACCTTGGACTTGAGAAGGACTAGGCATGCGTGTCTGAAGAAGAGATTCTATGGTGCCTGGAGGCTAATCTCAAGCCTTCCCCACCTATGAGTATTTTATTTCTTGCATTGTTTTATTGCTTTCAGTCATCATTTCTCTTTAGTGTTTTTTCTCTCTTTTACATGTTGTGTCTTTTTTTTGTGCGTTTACTCATTTTGTTGTTTTGTTTTCTCTTTGTGATAGTGACATGGTGGTGGTGAGGCTAGCCCTAGTGGGATGGGAGCTTATGACATAGAGGATTTTGGAGACTAGCCCCCTCCTAAAACTAGTGCATGATTTAGCTTGTTGTTCTTGTCAACCTTGTCATTTCTTTGCTAGTTTGTTATTATTTTTTTGTTGGTTTTGTAATATGTGAAGATAAATGTAACATGATCATGGTGTAATATGCAGTTATTCTATTACTGTGCTAACACTCCGTATTACATATATTTATATATTTTATGTTTGCTTTTTCAAGTTTCTTTGTGAACGTAAATGTAAATCGGAACTATGTCTAACAAAATATGAAATGAACATTGTAACTTGCAAAATGTGAATGATAATGACATAGCGAAATTTTGGTAAATTGGTGGTATACTGTGCTCTAGTTTAAAGTCATTTCAGGCTAGGTGTGTCAGTTTAAAGTCATGACGGACTATTGTATCTTTGTCGAAGAAAAAGAGGAGATTGTAGTTGTTTTTGGCAAAAAAATTTTTTTTAAAGGAACTGACCATTTTTTACTGTGGTTAGTTTAACATTGTTGCGGATGCTTGGTAGTTTAACATCATTCTAGACATGTAGTAGTTTAACGTCATTTTGGACTAGTAGTAGATTAACGTCATTTCGGACAAGTAGTAGTTTAACATCATTTTGGACGAGTGGTAGTTTAACATCATTTCAGACGAGTAGTAGTTTAACGTCATTTCGAACGAGTGGTAGTTTAATGTCATTTTGGATGATTAGTAGTTTAACATCATTTTGGACGAGTGGTAGTTTAACGGTTGAGTAGCTTCTTTAATTTTCAAAGATTGACATGGTGTGTTGGGCATGTCGGTGTAATTGTATATTCTACATCTCCTTCGCTTATTATGTTAAATGGTAATTCTGACCATGAGACGTTTAGAGGAATGACCCCTATGTCAACATGCTCTGATGTTTCCATGTTTTGTAATGTTTCTATATCTTCCGGGGGATCACGGTTTGGAGATTGGTTATCATTTTGGTTGTCAATGTGTGTGGCATCCTATTTAAGCTCGAGAGTAATGTCATCTTGTTTAGTCTCATCGATTTTGACCTCTGAGCCTTGGTTTGTGTCTACATGTGCAGAGGTGTTGGGTGTAGCCACATCACCATGTATAATGATTTCACCACCTTCATATGGTAAGTGAATCTCTTGGTGGATGGGTGAGGATACCACTTTTAATTGGGCTAACCATGGTCATCCCAATATCAAGTTAAATCCAGGCATCTTGTCTACGACTATGAATTCAGCTGATGTGGGGAATCAATACTCTGATATGAAATCCAAAGTTAATGTTCCTTTGACAACTATGCATGATCCACTGAATGATTTCAAGAATGTCGTGGACATTGATTTGATTTGTTCGGTTACCCCTAACTATTCGATGACAGGGTATGGTACTACGTTCATGGCTACTCCGTCATCTACGTGAACCCGATGTATTTTAAATTGATTTACTTGTATAGTTATGAACATGGGTGAAGTGGTGAATTCTCCTGTTTTTTCATCTATTTTTATATTATCTGATTTGAATCCTAGTGATGTAGCTCTTGATCCTTGATATTGAGACATTACTGCATGAATGGAAGGTTCATTTGCAAGCAAGTCTTCACTGACTGGGATCAATGTTAACATGCATACTAAGGCTTCACGATGGACTTGAGAATTCATCATTAGGTCACACAAGCTTAAAGATGTGTTTTTTAAGCACCTGCATGACTTGACTTAGGGCATTGGCCAAGTCTTTACTGTTTGATAGGCTCTTGTTGGTTGAGACTTGGTCCATTAGACCCAACAACTGTATCTCTCGTGGAATGGTTTTTGTATGGTCCAATGTGACGGTTGGGTTTGATGCATCTGGCATTCCTAATTTTTTTTCTTTCGTGACTCATGCTTCGCTTACCAATTGTCAAAGCCATAGGTACAATGTTTAAGGGAGTGGGTTTTGGTGGTCCCAATTCAAGACTTCGACGTTATTTTTCCAATCGTTCCCTAGTAAGCCTGTCGGCAAGACGTTCTCACGAAGGTCATGGGAGAACCGTTAGAGCTTGAACATCGGGCTGTTTTGGGACTCGGATTACAAATGGAGTAGGTTGAGGTTGTGGTTGAACAGTTAGAGATGGTTGTGTGTTAGGTTGTTGAGGCATCCTAATGATGAATGGGGTTGGTTTGGTTTTCTGTTGAGTAGGATTTTGAAGATTAGGGTGTTTGGGTACCCTAATTACGAATAGAGTTGGTCAGCTTTGTGGTTGTACCTTTGTGGTTGCAACCGCGGGTGGCACCTGGACCACAAATGGAGTGGGCCAGGTAGGCGATTGCACATTTATGGTTGCACTGGCAGGGGATACATGAATGACAAATGGTTTTGTATGTGTAGGCAGATTGTATGTGGGGTACGAAGATTGTGGGGATGATGTTGACGCTATAGGAGGAACATGAATCACGAAAGGTTTGCTGGGCATTCCTTGCTCATTTCCGATATGGATCATGTTAATAATGTAAGGAGCTTCCTTAGTATTGAGGGGATCTTTGTATATGTCCATAGGTTGATTCTGCAGTTTAACAGGGTTGGCATCATCAAATGTTATTTCACCCCTATCAATCATACCTTGTATGTCTTATTTGAGGGTGAAACAATAATCAGTACCATGCCCATTCCGTTGATCGTACTCGCAAAATCGATCTAGTATAAAGCCTTTTGGAATAGGAGGCTCATTTGGTGTTGCTAAGCTTGGGTTCTTGACCAATTCATAGAATTGGTCGTGTCTCTGGGCTGCTACTAGGGACAACTGCTTGTGTTTAATGGTCCCAGCTTTCAAAAGTTGATCTAACAACTGGGAAGGCTTCATGGGAGCGGTGTGTATTGAGCAGGGTCTTTCCTCTCAAACGTACATGCATGACCCATGTTAGTAGCTTGCATGGTAGATGATTCAGTTGCATGTGCAGGAGTGGTCCTCTCGTAGTTAACGGGAGCAGTAGGTGGTCTGCCTTGTTGTCCCACATTCGTAGGTTGAGTCTCCGCTACTGCTGCTACTGTTGCTTCGGCTTTTTCTTTATATTTTTTAGTGTGTTGACTTCTAAAGGCTAAGTAAGCAGGGTCATGGCTATTTTGGGCTGCCTCTTCTATGTTTTCAATCTGTACAAAATCTTGGCTTAGAGTGCCCGCATTTAGATAGTACAGTTTTGATTTGACAAAATCATTCATGGCTCCCTTAAGAATCGTAAGAAGGTATGTTTCTGGGATTGGTTCATGAATTTAGTTGAGTGTGGCACTCCATCTTTGGATAAATTTTTGTATAGGTTCAAGGGGTTCTTGTTTTACCTGTATTAGACTGTCCAAGGTTGCTTTAGGTTTTAGGTTGTATTTAAACTGGGTAACGAACTGGTGTAAGAGATCATCCAAAGAGTATATGGAGTTACGAGGTAAGGCTCGGTACTAGTCTAATGCTGTGCCAATGAGGGACATGGCGAACACACACAAGATTGCATGGGGCCATGCCTGAGGCAACAAGCATTCTACTCTAAATTGACTAGATGGGCGTTGGGGTCTCCTTCCCCATTGTATTTGGTTAGTTGAGGTAAAGAAACTCCTTTGGGCAAAGTTAATGGTGGTACTGAAGAGCTAATACGATAGTCTTGGTAAAAATCTAACACTTTAAGCTCTTCATTGTTAGTGGTTTTGAGGTGTTTTACCTCATTAGTGAGCTCTTGCATCATCTTTTTGGCTTCAGCCCATTCTTGGGCACTTGGTGGAGCAATAGGTTGGCTAGTTTGAGTGCCATACAAATTAGACTGCTGTATGGTTGGTAGGAATGATGATTGTTGAGTGATCAAAGGTTGCATTTGTGGAATATTTACAGTGGGTGCTACTAAGGACAGCATACCGTAAGGTGTAGGTTGTTGTTGTTGAGCAACAGGGGCAGTCCATTGGCCAATTGTGGGTTACGAAGGAAGGCTTTGTACTTGGTGTTGTACTGGAGGAGCTAAGGATGTGGTATGAACCTACACTTGTGTGATGAAGTGTGTAGATGTGGAAGCGGGTATCATATATGGAATCCCAATTACTTGGGGTGGGAAAGTTGCTCCTACATTAATTTGAGAGGGGGGTTGTTGGGGTTGTACTTGTAAGAGAGGGGATATTTGGTGACCGGAGAAATAGTGGGGATGGGTACAATGAATTGAGAGTTGGTCATAGGGAGAGTGGAAATAAGAGTGGGTGCTTCCTGTTGGGGAACATGCACTTGAGTGGTTTTAAATGAGTGGAGGGACATGGTCTCCCCCATGAAAGGCTGAAATAATGGATTCACATAAGTGTACAAACTAAGAGTATGATATGAATCCCCATGCTCTGATTGAGCTACGAAATTATCTTCCTCATCTTCATTTTGAGGTTCAAAGGTGGATTGGTGTGAGGTTTGGTTCCTTGCCATGAGGAGCTAGGATATAGGTTCATGATGAGATTTAGATAGGGGAATCACATTGTATGCTGATGGGATAAAGTTATGCCCTCCTTATAGATGAACTCAAAATGTCGTTTTGCTTCTATTTTTGCATGATCAGTGGGTAGGTTGGCTTGGATCTTTACACAAATGAAGTTCTATTGTTCCGGGGTGAGAATTGTATAGGCAGGGTCTTTGCCTTGTAACCTAAGTGACCGAAGGGTTGGCCCTTGAAGGTTCATCCCTCCAACGGTGACTATGGATTTGGTTGTGGTCATAGGGTTTGAGATTTTAGCATTGAATTCAAAAATGAGCAATGTTGCTTTGATTTGGGATGCTTCCATGTGTGTAACTAGTTTGACTAGCTGAATTTATGTAAACAACGTATGTAAGCCTAGCTTGAGCGAACTGGGCCCAACGTGAGCAAGCTCGGTATGCGTAACTGGGTTCAGTGTGAGCAAGCTCAATGTGCATAACCAAGTCCAGCATGAGCAAGCTCAACATGCGTAACTAGGTCCAGCATGAGCAAGCTCAGCGTGCGTAACTGGTTCCAGCGTGAGTAAGCTCAGCATGTGTAACTAGGTTCAACATGAGCAAGCTTAGCATGCATAACTGGGTTCAGTGTGCATAAACAGGTCCAACATGAGCAAGCTCAGCATGCGTAATTGGGTTCAGCGTAAGCAAGCTCAACATGCATAACTGGGTCTAGCATGAGCAAGCTCAACGTGTGTAACTGGATCTAGCGTGAGCAAGCTTAGCATGCATAACTGGATCCAACGTGAGCAAGCTCATCATGTGTAATTGGTTCCAACATGAGCAAGCTCAGCATGCGTAACTAGGTCCAGCGTGAGCAAGCTCAGTGTGCGTAATTGGATCCAGCATGAGCAAGCTCAGCGTGCATAATTGGGTTCAGCGAAAGCAAGCTCAACGTGCGTAAACCTGCAACGTGAGCAAGCTTAGCAAGAACAGGACTAGCGTTAATGAGGGTTTTGTTTTTAGCACTTAATTAGTGCAACGTTTTGAACCATGGGGTGACTAAGGTTTTGTCAAACAATAAGTGGTCCTCCTTCTAGCACCATTTTCTATACTATCTGAAATCGTCGACGTAAGGCTAGAGGAAAAACGTATGCTGAAAGATCTCCTGAGAGACATAGATGACCCTACCTTCGCATGAGGGCAAGCTGGAAAAATGAAGGCAGAGTGCCTTGGATGGTCTACACGTAGATCAACCAAGGACTTCCCCAAGCATACGCTATTACCTGTGCTGGGGTTATTGTCACGAAACGTGAAATAGAGAAAATTGATGTAACACAAAGTAACGTAACAAAACGTAACGAAACGTAAAAAAATTTAACAAAACGTAACAAGACATAATGAAATGTAACAAAAAGCAGAACGTATGTAGGAACATGCAATGGGATGGAACAATGCAAAAAGTAAATCAGAATAGGAAAATAGATGGAAAATAATGAAAAATGTTGTATTAATTGATAAGACGTGCACCGGTCAAAATGTAGTTGCGTTGCAAGTCGAATGTTAAGCTCTGATGCGAGGTGTTTACAGGCACTGGGAATCACATGTGTCCGAGCTGAAAATTTCTTATTTTCTTGCTTCAAATTTTCCAACCCTATTTATGTCAATGAATAGGGTATTTATACATTTTTCTATGCTCGGGAGTCAGATTGAATGGGATCGATGGCTATGAGATGAGAGAAAAATGGATTGCGTGATAGGTGTATGTGGGCAGACTACATTTTGGACTAGATACACTGTATCTTACAACGCAAGCTGGCCTATGCCCATGGAAGCAATGTAAGAGCTTGACAAGCTCACAGATGGTGAGGCTTACAATGAATTCCAAGAGGGATTGACTCCAGCTCGCTTGAAACTTCATGATCCTTTGACTTGACTATTGCAGGATGTCAATTTGAGTGGTTCGGTGGTTGTTTGAGGTATCTCTGCTTAAGCAGGGCTCCCAGTGTGAGTTGATTTGGTCCTGGCATGTCCTCAACATGCATTTGGAGTGCTTTTGTTTGGGTGTGAATAGTGCTCATGCTGATGAATAGTGCTCAACATGAGCTGGGCGTGAGCTAGGCATGAGCTAGCGAGAATGGTTCATTTTGCACTGAATATTGATTTTTGAGGCCTGTCCTTCAAGTGTAACTATTTCATGGCCTTTGGGGTGACCTGGATGCTAATTTTGAGCATGTTTGTGCTTGATTTGAGCCATTTTGATAACTCACGCTATCAGCGTGACCTGGGCATGACCTAGGTGTGACCAAGCCAAAACATCATGTTTCACATTTGAACTTTGATTTTCTTGGAGCCTGTT
The DNA here is from genome assembly GCA_015680685.1 of Gnetum montanum. Taxonomy (NCBI): domain Eukaryota; kingdom Viridiplantae; phylum Streptophyta; class Gnetopsida; order Gnetales; family Gnetaceae; genus Gnetum; species Gnetum montanum. The sequence goes on from MNCI01036049.1 coordinate 48,114, forward strand.
AACAAGTAGAACTGTTGCCTATCCTTAAAAGTTAAGTTGATGCTAAAATTGTGCTTGGGGTTTCTTATCTAAACTAGTTTCTGTTTGGTAATGTTGGGCTCACGCTCCAGCGTGACCCCAACGTGACCTTGGCATGACTTGGACGTAATCAGTGAAAACAGTGTATTTTTGAGCCCGAAATCTAAATTCCAAGGGCTAGGAACCTGGGGTAACCATTAGTGGACCTTTAGGGCGACTTGTACCTTTAAAATCAGGCCATTTTAACACTGTTTTGAGTCACTCACGCTAGGAGAAAGCTGGCTTTACAGCATGAGCAAGCTGGCTTCAGTTCCATGCCGTAGTCGAGAGTTTTCTTCTCAAGACTTGAGAGGCTCTGAATTGTTCTCGTTTCAAAGTCTTGAGCTGAAATTTTGTGGTGTTTCATTACCTCCCAAGTCAATGCCTATAGTGGTGACCTACCAAATGTAGTACACATGTCAGGATGTAGTACATTTTGCTAGCCTGCCCTTTGTGATACCATTGCAACCTGTTCCATCTTCCATGTTGGTAATAGTCATGCCCACACAACCCTATGTGCACATTGCACATATTCCCCCCTTCACTAGAAATGACTCAAGCATCATATGTTGTGCCTATATCATCGACACCTTCCATGGTAATCCAACCCACAAACACATGGTGGGCCCCAACCACTATGCCCGTGGTACAACCAACATAGCAAGCATCGCACATGGCCCCATAACCTGCAACCAAGTCATGGACCACTCAACTAACATAGTGGGTGACACAACTGACGTAGCCCATTGCAACATCCTTGAGCTTGGATTAAGCATTCTAGCTCATCCAAAACTTAACCAAAGAGGTCAAGCAGCTCAAAGCCTCCTCCTCTAAAATGGTTCACATGATGAACTTATACTAGGATGATCTAATAAGTCTTTATATTCTAGCATTAACTTTGTCTTCTAGGGTGCCACTCCCTCAATTCACCAAATACAATAGTGAAGGAGACCCCAATGCCCACCTCATGACATTAAGATCCAAGTTCCTTTTACTGCAGGCATGACCACATGCTATCATACATGTGTTCGTAATGTCACTTACCAGCAAGGCAATCAACTAGTACCATGCACTACCCAGGGCCTCCATTTCCTCCTTGGAGGATTTGTTGTGTTAATTTGTCATGTGCTTCAAGTAGAACTCTTGAGAGGCTTGGCTAATCTAATCATGCATATCAAAGTGATATGGTGACTTAATGCTATGATGAGATGTGTCTTTGTATGACTTCTTAGGGTTTCATCTTGCAAACACAACTCAAAGAAGATAGGAAAACTACACAACATAAAATACAAATAAAATATAGGGGCAAAGATGCTACAAGTGCTCCAAAGGCTGCACAGCTGGAAAGTGCTCAAACACCAACAAAAATGTTTGGCAAGCTAAGATGTTATGAGTGTTCCAAAGGCTACACCAGTGATAAGATCTCAAAAGCTAGTAAAATGGTAGGGGGCCAAGATGCTGTGAGTGCTCCAAAGGCTACACCTATTTCAGGTGCTCAAAAAGCTAGTAAAATGTTGGGGGTCAAGATGCTGCGAGTGCTCCAAAGGCTACACCAATGAGAAGTGATCCATTTTGAAGCTACAACATGCTTACCCATGTGATGTAGAAGGGGGGCAAGGTTTATTCTCACTCACTTGCTTACAAAATAATGGAAGGAATTATTAGTGACTAATCACAAACCTAGTTTAAGGTCTTGGTAGATTGTGGCCTTACTCGTTTAAGGTCCGAGTAGACCGTGGACCTAGTTTAAGGTCCTAGCAAACCATGCTATGCTAGTTTATAGTCCTAGTAGACTATTGTGTGCTAGTTTAACATCATAGCATATGGATGTTGTGCCAATTTAGCATCATACCAGACAAATGAAGTTTATAGTCATGGCGGACTGTTGTGACAATTTAGTATCATAGTAGATGAATGTTGTGCTAGTTTAAGGTCATAGCAAACAAGCTATGCCAGTTTAATGTCATAGCAAATGGATGCTTTGCTAGTTTAACGTCATAGCATATCAGTGCTTACCTTGCTTCAATGATGTGCAATATTGCATGCTAAATGTAGTACAACTTCAAGTATGGTGTATGATTATTTTATTGCATTTGCTATGAGTATGTGAGTTTGGGCCATGATGAGCCAGAGTGAGTCTATTGTTAGTTCAAAGCCTTGATGGGCCCCATGCTAATTTAAGGCCATAGTGAAAAAATGCTAGTTTTTGACCATTTTGGACCACAATGATAATTTTAGGCCATTCCAGGTCATTATGGTAGCTTAAGGCCATTTTAGGCTGTAGCATTGGAATTGAAAGAAATAGTTTTAGGCCTAGGCTAGGAAATTTACTAGTTTAAGGCCATTTTGGACCACAGATTACTAGTTTAAGGCCATCCCAGGCCTCAATGTTGCTAGTTTAAGGCCATTATAGGCTGCAAGAATAGTTTTAGGCCATTCCGGGCCATAGCGATGGAGATCAAGGGTGATAGTTTAAGGCCATTCTAGGTTGCAATGTTGCTAATTTAAGGCCACCTTTATATGGAAGGTGGATTTCTTGGTGGATTGGAGAGGAAACAGCTCATGATTGGGCCAACCATAGCCTACCCAAAATTAAGTTAAAGCTTGGCATTTTCTCTATGATGATGAATTTAGTAGTGGTGGGGAATTCTTCCCCTACTACAAAAGTTATGGTGATGGTACCCCTAATGACAACATGTGATCCATTAAAGGATTTCAGGCATGACATTTTTGTTGGCTTGATTTGATCTATGAGGCATGGTTTGTTCACAATGGTGTATGATATTACATTTGTTGCCATCCCATCATCAATGTGCACTCTCTGAATCTTGCATTGCTCGACATTATGGTGATGAACATGGGGACTATAATGACTAAAAACACCACAAAATTCTAGCCTAGTACTTTTAGATAGAACTCAAGCTAAGTCATGCTGCTGCCCAACATGAGTACAGTGTGACCAAACTTGAGAGCCTCCAAAATAGCATTAAACGACACACAATTGAATAGGCAAAGTTCCTCGGGGCCCATAGGCGATTGCTCCAACTCCTGGCATCTGGAATCTAGGGTTTTAGGCTCAAAATGCATGGTTTTTGCTATATACACTTTGGTCATGCTATAGTCACGCTGCCTAGCATAAGACCAGTGTGCGTATAGCATGACCAACATCTGGAACCCCAAAATCAAGTCCAAATAGCCTAGATTTGAGCACACGAACCCTTCATGAGCTTCACTGATGCCTCCTACAGCTCCCAGCCTTCAGAACTTGGAAATTTGAGCTCAGAATCACATGTTTTGAGCCACTTTCAGTTAGTCATGCTGAGGTCACGCTGCACAACGTGACCAAGCAAAAATAGGGCACATCAAGTAGTTTTAGGTCTAGTTTTTACATGAACTCAATCCCTAGAGGATAGGAAACAACTGTACTGACTTTCAGGCTTCACAAAATCAAGATTTGAGCTTCAAATGTGTCATTTTAACTTGGTCATGCTAAGGTCACACTGCACCGTGTGACCATAGTGTAACCAAATAAAAGATGACCAAAACAGCATCAAGTTGGGCTCAAATTCAGCATCCAGACCACCCTAGAGAGTAGGCAGTAGTTGGACTTCAAGAAAAGGGCATCAGACATCCAAATTTGGTTCAAAATGTGGCATTTCCACATGGTCATGCTGAGGTCACGCTACACAACGTGACCACAATGTGACCAACCAAAAGAGACAGATCCAGAGGCCAGAGATCAAATTCTCTATTGTAACATGGCATTCCTTTGAAAATTTCATATTCTTTGACCGTATCAAGCTCTTACATTGTGGATTGCACACACCAGCATAAGAATTGGTCATGCTGTATACTATACATTGTAAAATGTGCATCCAGTCAAAACACAAATACCTGTCACCTAATCTACATTTCTCTCATCCCGTAGCCATAGATCTTCCTCCAGATCCAAATCCCAGACCCTAAAATCCTATAAATACCCCATTTTTCCACTTAATGAGGGTTGGCAATTGAGGGGCATCAAGATCTAGAGGGTTGGCAATTTTGATCATTCATACTGTTGGTGAATTGCATCATCATCATCTGATATGTTGGGCATTACCCAGACTTAGGCACGTTGAGCACTTGGGGCAATTTTGGCCACATTGCGCACCTACAACTAGAAACCTGCAACCTCCCAGCATCTGTACACCCTTCACATGAAGGCTAAACATCTACCTTGCGATCAATCCACAACTGTGTTATGACCGGTGCACTTTTTTGTAATTGTTAATCAATACATATAGTTACAATTTTTCCATCCATTTTTCTCCTTTTACGTTGTTTACATTTGTTACAATTTCCATTAAATTTTTTTACATTTTTTTTTCATTCTACATTTTGTACATTCGTTTACGTTTTAGTTTGTGTATATTTATGTATAACCCAGTGCATCACAACAGCATATGCTAGGGGAAGTCCTTGTTTGATCTGTATGTAGACCATTCAAGGCACTCTGCCTTCATTTATTTCCAACTTGCCCTCGCACAAAGGTGGGGTCTTACTATATCTTCCGTAGACCTCTCGACGTCTGTTTCATTCTAGCCTCGCACCGCTAATTTTGGACAATGCAATAAATTGGTGCTAGAAGGAGGGCCTATTTCTATTACGTTTGTCTATCTAGCAGCTACCCACAGCATCCTGCACCTTGTCCAAGTTTCAGACGTTGTTCATAGCATCCAGCATCCTTCTCACCCTTCTTAGATGATGTTCATAGCATCCTGCACTCGGTTTTCCCCCTTAGATGCTACATTCAGCATCCACATGTTGTTCCCCTATGCTAGACACTACAGTTCAACCCAACTGCATTTGGCATTTTAGTTTCCAAGCCACACACTATCCCTTGACATTCACACGCTGTGTTTGAGGCTTCCAAACTTCACACACCACAATTCCACCCTAGTTAATGCATGCATCACTCGCAATTGTGGCCATACATTGTGCCCCTTTATAACATACACTGCAGTTCTTTACGTTGCTTGCATAACTTATACGTTGTTCCTATTTTTCACACGTTGCACTCCCTCTTTACACTGTTTCATCTCTTTCATACGCTACTCAATCTTTTCACATGCTGCATTGTTCACACGTTGTTAACACTTATCACATATTTTCTCTCTCTTATGCTGCATTCTCTCTCCTATGCTGCATCACCCCACATTGACAATGGACCCCACACACACCAACACTGCCGCCTTGCCCATCTCCGACTTCGGTACCACAGTCTTGGATCTCGTCACCGTCATCGAGCCCATAGTTGCCCCTGGCGAGATGAACCCTTAGGGGCCACCTCGCTAGTCATTGAGACTACAAGGTAGAGACCCCACGTTCACCATCCTAATGCCCGAACAATATAACTTTATTTGTGTTAAAACCTAGGCTAACCTGGCCATTGACCAAACTAAACTAGAAGCGAAGAGACACTATGAGCTAATTCACAAAGGAGGTCATGACTTAACATCCACCACCTATGATGTCATCCCCCTCACCGAGTACCATCATGAACTCATCTCCCATCTCCTCATGGAAAGGAGGAAAACCTCATGCTAACCCATTGTAGAGCCTCAAAACGGAGATGAGGAAGATGATTTCGCAGCTCAATCTGAACATGAGGATTCATACCATACTCTTAGTCTACATACTTATGCAAATCCATTATTCCATCCTTTCACAAGAGAGACCATGTCCCTTCACACATTTAAAAGCAATCAAGCACATGTCTCTCAATAGGAAGCACCCATGCTCATTCCCACTCTCCCCATGACCAATACTCAATTCAATGCACCTATCTCCAATATTTCTCTGGTCACCATGTTATCCCCTCTCCTACAAGTACAACCTCGACAACTCTCCTCTCAAAATAATGTAGGAGCGACCTTCCCACCCCAAGTAATTGGAATTCCATCTATGATGCCTACTTCTACATCTACTCACTATATACCACGAGTGCAAATCCAAGGAACACCTTTCACTACTTCGACTCAACAGGTTTAGGGTGTTTCCTCACAACTTGTAACTAGGAAATGACCGACATCTAGCATTCAACAATATCAATTAGCTCATTACAGCATACCACTTGCTACAATTCCATCCATGAACATCCCTCAAGTAAAACCATCAACAACTCAACAGTCATAATTCCCACCAACTTTACAACAGTCTAACTTGTATAGCACTCAAACTAACCAACCTGCTGCTCCACCAAGGGCACAAGAATGGGCCAAATCCAAAAAGATGATGCAAGAGCTCACTGATGAGGTAAAGCACCTCAAAACCACTAACACTGAAGAGATTAAAGTATTGGAGTTCTACCAAGATGATCTGATCAGTTCTTCAGTGCCACCTTTAACTTTACCCAAGGGAGCTTCATTGCCTCAATTGACAAAATATAACGGGGAAGGAGACCCCAACGCGCACTTAGTAACATTCAGATTAGAATGTCTGTTGCTTCAAGCTTGGCCCCATGCAATCCTAAGCATGTTCACCATGTCTTTAACTAGAAGAGCCTTAGATTGGTATAGAACCTTACCCCGTAACTCTATATCCTCTCTGGAGGATCTGTTACACCAGTTTGTTACCAGGTTTAAGTACAACCTGAAGCCTAAAGCAACCTTAAACAATTTTTTCTAGGTAAAGTCAGCACCACTAGAACCTATGCAAAAGTTCATTCAGAGATGAAGTGCTACACTTAATAAACTTCACGAGCCAATCCCGGAAACATACCTGCTTATGATTCTTAAAGGAGCCATGAACGAATTCGTTAAGTTAAATCTCTACTATCTAAACACTCGCACTCTGAGTCAAGATTTTGTACAGATAAATAAGATAGAAGAGGCAGCCCAAAATAGTCATGACCTTGCTTATTCAGCCTTTAAAAATCAACACACGAAGAAAGACAAAGACAAGGCTAAAGCAACAGTAGTAGCAGTAGTGGAGACGGCTCAACCCAACAACGTGGGACAGAAAGAGAAATAAACTACTATTCCCATTAACTATGAGAGAACTGCTCTCCCACCGACACCCAAACCATGCTTCATGCAAACTACTAACATGGGTCACATATGTATATTTGAGAGAAAAGAACCTGCTCAATATACATCATTGCCTATGAAGCCTTTGCAACTACTAGATCAACTCTTAAAGGATGGGGCCATCAAACATAAGCAGTTGTCTCCCATAGTAGCCCAAAAGGATGACTGATACTATGAATTGGTCAGAAACCCAAGGTTGGTAACATCGAATGAGCCTCCTGAAACACCACAAAATTTCGAGCTTAGTGCTTCCCCAGCAAGAAGCAAGTCCCTGGGACCCACAAACGGCCACGGCTACATCTGGCGTCGCACATTGCAACTTCTGGAATCAAAAGGCCCACTTTTTGCTAAGTATAGTACCATCGTATACGCCCAGCATCGACAGCATATACGCCTAGCGTATACGCCTAACAGTACCAGCGTATACGCCCAGCGTATGCGCCTGACAGTACCAATGTATACGCCCAGCGTATACGCCTGGCATCAACAGTGTATACGTCCAGCAGACATCTGACTTGCGCGCCCAATGTACATGCCTCGTCCTCATGCTTGGCACCACAGATGCACACGCCCGATGATGAAGTCTCAATGATAGAATGGAGACAACACCGAAGAGCAAGAATTGAAGCAAGTCGACAGCCGTCAACGTATACGCCTGGCGTAGACGCCCAGCCATTGTCAGCGTGCACGCCCAGCGTCCATGGCATCTCCACCCAAGTTCACCCCCAGCACGTCTAGCATATATGCCCAGCGTATACGCCGGCATTATGTGGCATATACGCCTCGCGTATATGCCCAATAGATGTAATATGTTGTATATTTGTAAATTGTATGCACCCGGTCAATGCGCCACGTGTCTCCTAACCCGAGTCTAGCGTAACAATCGGTATAAAAACCCCACTTTTTCACTTCATTAGGAAGGTTGGCAAAAGAATCCCAGAGAGCACACCAGAGACACTTACGCTTCGCACCAGAGCTCAAAACCCTCTTACGCTGGAAAACTTGTACACTGTGCACAGTCTCTATGCCACGCCCACAGCATAATCTAGCCCAGTCGCCCTCCCATCTACCGGGGCTTTTCGTCCGCCTTGTGCTTCGCCACAACTGCATTAGACCGGTGCATTGTATTCTCATTATGTAATATCATTGTTACATTTGTTGCATAAGATTGTTTACAGTTTACAGTTTTACGTCAACTTGGCCCACGCATTCTGTTTACGCCCATTTACGCTTACACTCCGTTTGCATCTGTTTTACGCTGTTTACGCTGTTTACGCCGTTTACGCCATTTACGCATAACCCAGCGTATAGCACCTTTGCATACGTGCGGGTAAATTCTTGTCTGATTCGCGTGTGGACCACCTAAGGTACTCTGCCTTCGTGCATTCCAGCTCACCCTCAGGCGAACGCAGGGTCTTCTGTTCTCGTCCTGCGATCCCACGGTCTCTGTTTCCTTCCAGCCAGAGACCGACGATTTCAAGCAGTACAGAAATTGGCGCTAGAAGGAGGGCCTCCTAAAACATTCACTCACAAACTTATCAGCGTCTACGCTGTTGAGCGTATACACTGCCAACCACGCTCTTTTCTGCTAAAACCCTAGCCTCATTTGAAAACCTTGCCTACACACTTAGCAGTGTCTACACTTGTCAAGCTCTGCAAGTCTTTCAGCGTATACACTGCTAACTTCACATGGACTGTCCACAAAAACCCCAGCGCCTATGCAACCTTGCCTGAACGCATCCTGCTAACTATCCAGCGTCTACACTGTTCATTATTTACGCTATCCCTTGTCGTACGCTGAGCATTATTTACGCTGTATTCTATTTACGTTTTGCCTAGTCTTATGCTGAGCCTTGTTTACGCTACGTTCTGTTTACGCCATACTTTATTTACGTCCTACTCTATTTTACGCTCTATCCTGTTCACGCTGTTCTGTTTACATTATACTTTGTCTTACACCGAAGCTATATATGCTGCCCAGCGTATACGCTCCACCCCTTACACTGTATACACTGTCTACGCTGATGCTTTACGCTGAACATTGAAGCGTATACGCTGCACTTTGTCCCTTAGTTTGCACTGTACCAAGTATACTAATTTCGCTCCTCTACCTCGTGTCATACTCTTAACGATTCATCATGAACCCCATGAACACCACCATTGCAACAGCTCAACCAACCGACGTCGTGGACGTCATGGCCGCCCAACAGCCCTCCCCGCAACATCTAGGAGTACAACCCACCACGGGGCCCCGCCAGTCTCTAAGGTTGTAGGGAAGAGATCCAGCCGCTAACATTATCACCTAGGATCAATACAATTTTATATGTATTAGGTTACAAGCTAGCCTGGCTGTTGACCGGGCCGAAATGGATGTAAAGAGGTAGTTCGAATTATTTTACAGGGGAGGACACGAGTTCACCCCTTCCCCATATGATGTAATCCCGATTCCGGAGCAGTATTTGGAGCTCATCACACAGCTCCTCCTACAAAGGAGTCACATGTTGGATCAGCCTGCACTAGAGTCCCAACTAGAGGAAGAGGACGACTTTGCCGCTCAATCTGAACAAGAGGATTCTTACCACACTCTGAGCCCACAAGCACAGTTCAACCCCATTTTTCATCCTGGTACAGGAGAGATCCTGCCCATCCAACCCCTCAGATTAACTCACATACAAATGCCTCCATCGCACACATCCTCATTTGCTCATGTGCCACCTCCAACTGATCCGCAATTCAGCATGCTCCCTCTTGCCATCGTCCCTGATGCAGCAGCCGGCCCATCTATACAAGCATCGCCCCCTCACGATAGCATGGGAGTGGCACTCCCACCCCAAGTGATAGGGATGCCACCCATGATACCGGCATCCACATCCGCTCACTACATCCCACACATCCAAATGCATACAACCCCTTCTACTGCCGTAACCCAACAAGGGGTCCCTTCACAAAACATAGCTGCACAAAGGGTAATGATGGGCGCTCAACCGCAGCAACATCAACCTCCTTACTATAACATACCACCCCATATGGCTCAACCAGCCAACGTTCCCCCAGTACAGCCGCCACCACAGCAACCACAGCCTTTCCCCTATCACGTGCCACAAGTGCGGCCCCCGACCGCACAACTTTTGGCCTTTCAACCCATCGTCCAACAGGCTAACCTGTATAATATAGCACAACCTCAAGTTTCCATGTTACCAAGTGCCCAAGATTGGGCGGATGCTAGGAAACTGATGCAAGAATTAGCTGACGAGGTAAAATACCTCAAAACAGCCATCGATGGGGAGCTAAAGGTAGTGGATTTCTACCAAGATGACCCCATCAGCTCATCTGTCCCACCCTTAACCTTGCCCAAAGGTGTTCCCTTACCAACACTAACCAAATACAATGGGGAGATAGATCCCAATGCACACTTAATAACATTTAGGCTCGAATGCGCGTTCCTCCAGGCATGGCCCCATTCCATTTTCTGAGTGTTCCCCATGTCCCTCGCGGGGAGAGCACTTGATTGGTATCAGGCCCTACCAAGGAACTCCATCTTCTCCTTGGAAGACTTATTACACTAGTTTGTGACCAAGTTTAAGTACAACTTGAAACCCGAGGCCACACTAGACAACCTCATACAGGTCAGGCAAGCACCGCTTGAACCTGTGCAGAAATTTATCCAGAGGTGGAGCGTCGCTCTCAATGAGCTGCATGAGCCAATCTCCCAGACTTACCTACTCACTATTCTAAAAGGGGCCGTCAATGATTTATTTAAATCTAAGTTGTATTTTCTTAACATGCGTGACCTTAATCAAGCATTTGTACAAATTAAAAACATAGAACAGGCGGCCCAAAACAGCCATGACCTTGCATACCTAGCCTTTAAAAATCAACACGCTAAAAAGGATAAAGAGAAGGCTAAGGCGACTATAGCGGCGATAGCAGGGGCACAACAACAAAACAAACCACCCGCAGCCCCTACTAACTACAATAAACCAACTCCCACAACCACGCAAGAATCATCATCACAACAGAACCCAACGAACCGTACGCGAAACTTCGAGAGGAAAGAACCCTCTCAATACACACCTCTGCCAATGAAGCCATCCTAGAGCTCTTCGATCAACTCTTGAAGGCTGGGCTAATGAAACATAAATAGTTGTCCCACGCGGTCATCTAGAGACATGACCGGTTCTGCCAACTTGTTCAGAACCCAAACCCAAAGGCTTCAGAGTGGATCGCTTTTGCGACTACCATCAACGAAACGGACACGGTACAGATTACTGCTTCACCTTGAAACAGGATATCCAGCGGATGATCGATGAAGGCCAAATCACTTTTGACGAGGCCAACCCGATCCAACCGTAGAATCAAGCTATGGGGGTGTACAAAGACCCCCTGAACACCAGCGAGGCGCCATATGTCATTAGTATAATCCACCTTGATGATGGTTCTGAAACCACCAACATTAGCACCATCTACCCCGAATATGAACAAGAAACACCCAGTAGGCCATACATCGTCCGGGTGCCCTCGACCGTACCCACATCCAACGTCATGACGCGTCAAAAACCATACATGGTGCGCATCCCTCTAGTCAATTCTGCGGACGCACCAACCCCTCATGCTCGGCCTACCCCTTTCGTAATCCGAGTACCACCCACCATCACAACAACAGAGGTCCAATCTCCACCAAAACCAGCCCCGTATGTCATCAGGATACCTGGTCAGCCTCCTGCCCCATCATATCTGACAATCCACCCTCAACCCTTCCTAGCTCCATATGTGGTGAGGGTCATAGGGCAACCCGAGGCTCTAAGGCCAACTCCCCCTCCACGCAACACACGGGAACGCCTGGTAGACAGGCTTACACGTGAGCATGTGGAGAAGGAACGCCAACGGCTAGCTGTGGGGCCACCCAAGCCCACTCCCCTTAACTCCATGCCCATGTCATCATCCAATGACCAACCTAACATGGACAACGAAGGTGAATCATCTAAAATACAAGAACCACACAAAACGACAATCCCGAACAAGAATGATAAACCAGCAAAGCGGGAAATAAAGCTCTTGGGTCCAATGGACCCAGTCACTGCTGACAGAAACGTCCCGGATAGTAGAGATTTTGCAACGGTCCTGACACAAGTTACCCAAGCACTAAAATAGAAAAATACTTCACTAAGCTTGTACGACTTGGTTTTGACGTCCCAAACACATCAGTAAGCTTTAGTACGTATGTTGACATCAATCTCGGTAAGTGAGGATTTGCCCCCAAATGAACTGTCTATTCATGCGGTGATGCACTCGCCTCACGGGACTACTTCTAAACCCGTAAGCTTTCATGACAACAACATCAAAGTGGATAAGAAAATGGGGGAAATAACAACAGCCCCCATGTTCATAACAATACGCGTGAACCAGTTCAAGATACATAGGGTCCACGTAGACGATGGAGCCGCAACCAATGTGGTACCGTACCCCATCATTGAACAATTGGGGCTTACTGATTCAATTAAACCGACCGCAACTAATTGTTTAAAATCATTTAGTGGGTCACGCGTAATGGTAAAAGGAACAATAACCTTGGATTTCATAGTGGGGGACCAGTTCCCTACATCTGCCAACTTCCTAGTGGTCGATGAGATGCTAGGGTTCAACCTAATATTAGAGAGACCCTGGTTGGCCCAACTTAGAGCTGTCTCCTCCCCCATACACCAAGAAATTCACCTGCCTTATGAAGGCGGTGAGGTCATCATACACGGGGAGGCAGCTACCCCTATCATTTCATCGCATATGGACATAGATCAGGGCTCAGAAGTCAAAATCGAAAAGCTTAGCCGAAACGATAAGAATCTGCAACCACCGGTAAACAGTAAGCCTTCGAACACGGGACAAAAACATCCTAAAATCAGAATGCCTACGTCGGACGCTGTACGCACACCTCCTAATACAGAAAGCACGATGGACACTGAGACACCTGAAAACACTGACATAGAAGCCATTTCATCGGACGTCCCTTGGGCATCATCATCACCTTCATCCTGAGGATAAACAACCAACATAAGAATAAGCGAATGTCAAAATGTTAAACGTTATCCAATGAATTAACTTCATAAGAACAAAACGCTTACCATAGGAGATCCCCCCAAGCCAAACTCCAGCCGATGAAGGATTTCTTCCTCTGAAACGCTGGCCCAGTCTGTCCCATCCAGGCCTAAGTCAACGTCTGCCAAAGTTTTCCCTTTGTCGACAGCTGACCAGGTAGGACGTTTCAGAGGAAATTTGCCAACCAACACTTCCCCAGATGCAGTTTTGATAACCCTTGTATGTGACTCCATTTCCACAGTTGTATTCTGAGCAAAAGTATTGAAAGAAGAACGCAAGCCCAAACCTTCCACAAACATCTTGAGTTGCCGCTTTTCGATGGACACCTCTTTTAGCGACTTCTTGTAGTAATGTTTGTGATTCTTCTCGTCCTGACCCCACCTACAAACCTTGGAAGCAAAAGCTTTCCAATCCTGACATTTAAGGTTCAGGAGATCAATTTGGGCTTTGCGCTCCGCCATTCTCCGAGTCAGCAATGCATGACAATTCAGCAAATTCCAATATCTGGTATACGTGACCTTGGACGTTCGCCAAGAGCGATCACCGCTTAGTCTAGTAGCGGCAAACTCATACCGAGCCTTCAAATCGTCATGCTCCGCTGACAACTCAGATACTTCCTTCTCTTTTGCCTGTATTTGCAGCCACAACTGCTCGATGGAGCGCCTACAAGTCCATAATGACTTAGCATTGTGCATAAAGCCTTCCGCAACTCCATCATAAATAGGCCTTGGCACTTGTTCCACTTCTGGGGAAAGTGCGGTTAAACTTTCTATGCTGACGCTCTCAGAGGGATCCCATCTCAATTTAGCTCCTATCCACGTGAAAAATACAAATGTTAGGACAATATAAACAAGATGTGAAGTTCCAAACCTTTAAATAATGTATACCTATGTCAGGGTGGGCCTCCTGGATCCGTTCAATGACTTCTTCCATGAGTCCAGCCACAAAATCCATTTTTCTTGGCATTTTAGACCAAGTAAATGGCTCACGGGTACGCGATGAACTAACCTCAGTGGTCCTCTCCGGGGGAACCGTCTTCATCGGTACATCCAAACGCACCATTCTGGTCTCGCTACCTTCATCTGGACAAGATAAAAACACAAAAAATAACAAAAAAATAATAATACCACAAAAATGGCAACTGACAGGAGAAATCAAAATAGGATAAAAGGAAAAAACATACCATGCCCTTCGTCACCCCCTGGGGGAGTGCCTAAATCCAAATCTCCCTGAAGAAACCTGCGGATCATTTGATCGACACTACCTTGGTCATCCAACGGCTCAGTTTCTGTAGTTTTTTCCCTTAACTCCTCCGTCCCTCCACCTTGGCTCTTCTCTGTGTGTTCTTCCTCGTTGTTTTTCTCTGTATTGGTTTCCTCCTCCTCTGTGATCGTCTCTAAAGCCTGCTTCCTTACTGCTTAAAAAAAATCAAGCCAAAAAAATATCAACGATATGTAAGCGATTGAGGTCAAATTTATAAACAAAATGAAAATGCTAAAGTAATGAGCAGGCAAGTTTTTCTTACCACGCATCTTGAAGCGTATCCGCTTTACGCGTGGCTGGCTCACACCGGAGACCTCCTCAGCTGGGCGCTTAGGCCTCTTTAGCTTTGCCTTAGCTTGGCCAACGGTTTCCTTGATGACCCATTCGGCCCTTCTAGTAGTGTAAGGCACCTCATCTAGCTCCAACCCCAAACTGTCACGCGTGCGGATTGAACCGCCAAATGATCCCCCTGTGGTAATAGAAGCGGATTCATCGATGCCTTCAGTTGCATCTTGGGATTTGGCTGTGTCATATAGGTGATTGATCCACGGGCGGGATAGTTGACCCCGATCCTGTAGGACAAACTTGTTATCTGCGCTAACTACCAGGAACTCGGCAAAATGGCGAAGATAACAGGCGAAGAATGCAAAGGTGAAATGGGATTGCGCCTTGACATTCGAGCGCAATCACACTATCTCCTTGTGCATGCCCAACAATAAAAATCGTGCCCAATTATACCACATGCCTGTTTCCAAAACAATTCGCATGACACGAACAGCCTCAACCCCAACGCACCTTACCTAGAAAAGCATTTTGGGGAATACCTGTGCTCTGAACAGGGGATATAGTTCGTTCACTTCTACAACCTTCGCCTTCCCCTGCATCGGGAATCCCTTGGCACCCTTAGCCACGCCTATCCAATCCTCCAACTCCCGAATCGTCTAAAGCTCTTTGTGAGCTCTGTCTAATACTACATTCAGGCCATCCGCCGACACGCCAAATAGGTTCAAAAAGAACTCAGGAGACAGACAGAAAACTACCTTCACACCCTTAATCCAAGTGCTATAGTATGAGACAGACTCATTAAAGGAGTCTACAATTCCGATCATCTCCCCAATGGAAACATCAGGACTCGGGGTCATAAAAATCTCCATGAGCCCAGCATCATCTAGGCAACGAGCGAGGGACAGAGGAGCATGATTTCGTAACCACTTCTGGGCCTTTGCCACCCCTACGAACTTCATCGACAAAGTCGTCTCAGTTCGCCCAGTGGTCGCTGGATCCTCACTAGAAGGTACATCAACTGTAAAAGCAAAGTAAAGTGGTCGTATCAGCGTAAATCAAAATAATTGAACAAACCCACTAACACATCTAGGAAATGTTATCATTTACCGTTAGTGGCAGATCTAGATGTGCTGCCAAGATCACGAGAGAAAACTGGCCCGTTGTCAGTCCAGTCTTCATGAAGCCACCCACGAGACTTGCACATCGCAAACACCCTGGAGAACTGCTTGTGAAAGTGGACCATTGAACCCTTCGTTTGACTTAGTACAGTCCCACGAAGGGTGGGGCCCATCATAAATGCTTCCAGAGTAGTGCGAGCAAGGGCTAATCCTTCATCTTCAATGAGTGTCCCATCTGGGTTGGTCTTCGGCCTGTAAGCAAATATGGGTCAAAAACAAGAAGCAAACGCTAAAAAGCGAAAGGAAACAGTAAGCTTAAACATTCCTACCTGGCCACTCGATACACTGTGCTGGGAGGGTTTTGGAATAATGTATGCACATGGGCAACTATGAACAACGTATTGTTAAGATAATCCAACCCTCGCAGCAATAGTGCCCACACGTGCGTTAATGGGCGCGTAGACTGGGGCTCGCACGTAGTGCTGTATTCGTTAACAAAGGGCCCCTCATCAATATCCTGTATAATAACCATGACACCCTCCGTAGCCCCCGGCAGCATCTCTTCAAGCACGCTCTATGCAGTCACCTCATCAAAGTTTGATCAAATTGCCACCTCAAAATTATCCAACAGGAAGGACAGAAATCCACATGCGCCTCCCCTGAACCAAACCCCGTTGGTATCCATGGTCAGATCCGGGGGAACCTTGCCTTCCTCAACAGGGCCAACCCATGTTAATACCCCGACAAGTTCGACAACGATGAGAAAGCGCTTGTTGTCCCTGCAAACAATCATGATACCATGATAGATTAGCTCGAAACGCGAAAGTTTACATCATAAATCAACACTTAAAAATCTACAAAAATTTTACTAACTGTTCGCTTTCAGCGTATACGCCCCGTAGATCAGCGTATACACTAGCAAGGTTGGTCACACTTAGCACAAAAACGCGGTTCACACTCAGCGTATACGCTGAGCACTGAGTGTAGACGCCGAAAATCAACTGTCTTACGCTCAGCGTATATGCCTACAAAACCCTTGGTGTATACGCCGCAGCCCGATTTAAAGCGTAAATAGTCTACGCCAACACGGAATAAATAAGTTTATGCCAGAAAGAGGAAAAACAAGTTTACGCTAAAAAACGACTGCAGGCCAACAGCATATGCCCCGAATGAACCCTAAGCGTGTACGTCATCACAGTAAATAATTTACGCTGGTAAAATAAGCGAGTCACGCTGACAAGAAACGTATGACACTGTGGCTTACGCTGGTATTCCAGTACAGGGAAAAATTTTTACGCCGACAAAACTTTACGCTATAAAATGACACTCGGCGTATACGCTGCAAGAAAACCCATACGCCTAAAAACCCTCTACGCTCGGCGTATATGTCGGGACTATACTCTACAAACAAAAATAGGAGGCATAGAAATAACAGCAGAGACAGGGATTGGAGCCTACCTGTGAGATGTCACAGGCCATGAAGGGATCTTTGGCCTAGGCAGGCCTTGCAGCATCACCTTAGTTTCCTCCACGAAGGTCAGGTCGGGACCCTTCCTCCCCTGGCCCTCTACCTCTTTTCCCTTGCCCATCTCGGCCTGTCTACGCTAACTGTTCAAGTTACGCAGAAGAGAACAACTGTCTACGCTGGCGCCTAAAACCAATACTCCGCGTCTATGCTAGGGTCACTCTTTGGCATCTATGCTGGGGTTTAAGTACTAAGCGTCTACGCTAGGATTTATCTTCGGCGTCTACGCTGGGCGCGATCGTCTACGCTTACGATTTCACAGTTTACGCTGCCGCTTACGCTCTGTCACTTTCAAAGTAAAGTAAATGGACCCCCCCTACTATTTATATAGCATTTCACTGATGCTGACGCTGTGCTGCGCTGACGCTGATGCCGCCATTACGCTTTTTTGCCTTTTCTCTTGTTTTTCGACTAAAAAAGAATAGAAAAAAAAGATATATAATAAAACTAATAAATATTATTAGAATGGAGATTGCTACGTCCTGGTTCCTCCATGGACCCCATTTTACACATTTGCTCTGAATGTTCTAGTTTAAACCACCTATGGCCCGGTACGGCCTTAAACTGCCACTTCCCCATCCAACTTACGACCTGGTAAAGCATTAAACTGCCACTTACGACCCGATAAGGCCTTAAACTGCCACTCAACGCCCGGTAAGGCGTTAAACTGCCATGTGTCCCGATGTGATGATAATCCACCATTATGCATGTATACATAGTTTAAAATCATCAAAAGGCATAGAATGATCTCCCTCTTTCTTATTCGGCTCTCTATTTATTGGCAGGAGCAAGCTCAATGGACAGCCAGCATTTAACCGCACCATTAATCATTGACGGACCATACGGCAAAGTCACACGAGACACTAACATAAATCTCATCAACTTGAGTTCACCAACAGACCACGCAACCATAGCCTCAACACAGCAAGTAACAAACGATTACAAAGACATGACAAAATTCCTTAACATAGAGGCCGAGAATATCACTGAAGGCCCGTTGTCCGAAACTCCCATCGTCATGCCCGATGGAGAAACTAAAATTCTAAAGTTAAGCACCTTATTACAACCGCCATTGGCCAAAAACATCGAGAACGTGCTTAGGGAAAATATGAAATCATTCGCTTGGTCCTACACAGACATGCCTGGGCTAGATCCCCGAATTGTCCAACACAATATCATCCTTGACCCAAAGTTGAGACCAGTAAAACAAAAAGCATGAAAGGTTAAACCCGAGGTGGCATTAGCAGTTTGCAATGAGATCACTAAGCTTTATCAAGCTGGTTTCATTTGGGCTGTTGATTACGCCGAGTGGGTGTCTAACATGGTCATTGTTCTGAAGAAGAACGGAAGTATTTGTTTGTGTATTAACTTCTGGGATTTGAATGTTGCAACCATAAAGGATGATTTTCCTCTACCCAGCATCAATTAGCTTGTTGACTCAACTGCTGGGCACACCCTATTATCCTTCATGGATGGCTTCTCGGGATACAATCAAATACGAATCAACCCGAAGCATCAGCTTCGGACGACCTTTATGACACCATGGGGAACCTTTTGTTACACAATGATGCCTTTTGATCTCAAGAACACTGGGGCCACGTATCAAAGAGCGATGAAATTTATCTTTAGCGATTACATACTACACTCACTTAACGACTACATGGATGACATTGTGGTTAAGTCAAAAAATGGAGCAACAGCATGTGCAAGATCTAGACTTAGTATTAAAACATTGTCTAAAGTATGAACTGAGGCTTAACCCAAAAAAATGTGTCTTCGGCGTCAAAACAAGCAAAACGCTTGGATTTATAGCATCAGAAGCAGGGATACGAGTAGACCCCGATAAGGTTAAGGCCATAGCAAACCTGAAACCACCAGGCAACCTTACTGAACTTCGAGGTCTACAAGGTAGATTACAGTTCATCAGGAACTTCATAAAAAAGCTAATAGATAAATTAAAACCCATGAACCACCTGTTACGCAAGAACGTACCTTTTGAATGGACTCTGCAGTGTCAACAGGCATTCGATGACATTAAAACGGCACTTGCCCGGCTACCCACGGTTTATCCACCTCAAAACGATAAACCATTCTACATCTACCTTGCTACTTCAGATTTGTCCATCGCATCTATGCTTTGCCAGAAACGAGATGATGGAACCGAAGTCCCTGTATATTACCTGAGCCACGCATTAGTTGCCCATGAGAAAAGGTACAACGATGTGGAGAGGTCGTGTTTGGCTTTGGTCTTCTCTTTAAGAAAATGGTGACATTACCTCTTCCGTAACCAGGTTTACATAATTTGTAAGGACAATGTACTAAGAGCCATAATAGGGAACATTTACAAAACAAGTCGAATAGCCCGGTGGAAGGCCATGATAGCTGAGTTTGACCTGTACTACGTAGCGCAATCATCAGTTAAGGGTCAAGCTATAGTAAATCAAATGGCAACATCATCAACGTGCGACCAAGCGACTATAGACCCAGACTTCCCAGATGAGAATATAAGCACCATAGACATAGTGCCCGATGACTATGATGCTATTTTAAACTTTGATGGGGCATCCACCTCTCGAGGAGGAAGTGCAGCCACTGTCATTACCTATCCCTTTGGGGAGATACGACCCTTTACCTATCGTTTCGACTTTCCTTGTACAAACAACATAGCAGAGTATGAAGGTCTCCTTAGAGGTCTCGCGATAACTTTGGCCTCGAACATCATACGGCTTGTAGTCCGAGGGGACTCACAACTGGTCGTAAACCAAGTCACGGATGTATATACATGCAAAGCCCAACATTTACAACCATACTGTGACTTGGCAAAGCACCTAATGAGGAGATTTGAAAACATTGATATGCAACATGTCTCCAGAAATGATAACACCATCGCAGATGCGGTAGCCACGTTAGCACTAAACATATCACTAGACATGTTCCATACATTACCAAGCTCCATAACCAGCTGTGCTGAACCAATCACTGACACCCTTGACATGTTTCCAATTGCATCTATTAGTTCAACACACGCGATAGAATGGTACGATGATATAAAAGAATACCTTCTAAGTGGCGAAACACCGTGACATTTAACAAATGCACAGAGAGACGTAGTGCGGAAACGTTCTAAGCAATATACCTTGGTAGGGAACGCGTTGTGCCGACGATCTTACGAAGGCATATTGCTAACCTGCGTTAGTAGTATCGATGCCCAAGCTATTGTTGAACAGGTACATGAGGGACTATGTGGAGGACACATAGCACCAAAAGCCATGGCAATGAAAATCAGGCGTTTGGGCTATTATTGGCCACACATGGAATACAACTGTTTCACCAAAGTCAAAACATGTAGTACCTATAAAAAACATAGCAATATGATACATGTCCCACCGAATGAGTTGCATACAATGCAAATCACATGGTCCTTTCAAAAGTGGGGGTTGGACCTTATTGGTCAAATAACCCCCTCGTCTTCCGCAGGCCATAGTTTCATTATAACCACCACAGAATACTTTACGAAGTGGGTAGAAGCTACTCCCCTTCGAAAAACTACATCCAAGCACGTATGCAATTTCATTTTAGAAAACATTGTAACCCGCTTTGGCATTCCTATGACAATCATCACTGACAACGGGCCATAATTCAGTAGTGCCGAAACTAAAGCCTTTTGTGAAAATTTAGGGATCAAACACTCGTTTTCATCCCCTTACTATCCTCAGAGCAATGGACAAGCGGAAGTAACAAACAAGACAATTATTACAATACTTAAGAAAATGCTTACCCAGAGCAAAAGAAGATGGCACGAACAATTGGTGTACACATTGTGGGCATACCGTACTAGGCACCGAACTTCGACAGGTAAGACACCATACAGTCTTGTTTACGGTTCAGAAACTGTTTTACCTTTGGAATTGCAGGTACCATCTTTAAGGATTACACTTTCTGGACTCCTTGACGATGGGCAAAACAATGACTTACGCATCGTTGATCTTGACTTGGTAGAAGAAGAACGTGTGTGTGCCCTTGATCAGATCAAATGGTACCAAAAACAACAACGGCAACGACATCAGCATGACATCAACAAGCACCCTATCAAAGAAGGTGACCTTGTGCTTAAAGCTGTTCGGGAACATCCAGACAAATTCTCAGCTAATTGCGAAGGGTCTTACCTGGTTACTAAAGCATTCGAAAATGGAGCATTCAAACTAGCTTACCAATCTGATCAATCACTTGTACCTAAAACTGTTTCACGTTTGAGGTACGAGCTTAGGTACGCGTAAGTCCTGGAATCATGACTATAAACTGATACCACAGCTCGTCCTGGGATCATGACGATAAACTGATACCATAGAACAGTCCTGGGTTATGACTTCAAACTGCCACCACACTTCCTGGGATCATGACAGTAAACTGATACCCCATAGAGTCCGCTAAGACTAAAAACTGGCATTGTAACGTCCGCCACGATGCTAAACAGGCAATGTCCAACAGGTTATGACATAAAACTAACCCATGATAGTCCGCCTAGACTATAAATTGGCAAGTTCATCTCTGGTTCATCAATCTGCCGCCGCATCTAAGCTTCATCACTGCATCACCCTTCATCAATCCTATCAACGTTGCTACTGCCAACATACAGTCTGCCGCCGTGTAAGTCTAAGCTCGATCATTCACTCATGGTTTACTTGTCTCCTCGGAGTTATGTTTGCAGGATGACACCTAGAGGTTTTCGCACAGGGATGCATCTCAGCGCAAGTGACAAGATGAGACAATGTTCACAGCACACATGGCGAAACTAAATCAAACCATTCACTAGTACAACCTCGTTCACCGACTCATTCCCTATCCGTTCACAAACACATTTTATCCAATCATGTCTCTGATACATCCAGTACACCCAACATCTTTAACATGTTGTCACGTATCGTCACACATGAGTACAAAATCAATGCCAAGTTTACAATTTCTACAAAAATAAAAAAATAAAAACGAGACTCCTGGCACTTCCCATATAAGCCCTAGGTGGGGGGGCAGTTGTCTCAAAACCAAGTACTCATGTCTCAAACGATCAAGAAGCATATAGTTGCATGGATCTGGCTCTCCGCGAACAGGTCCCCCTAAACTTTAAACGCGGGCCCTGTTCCTTCAAAGCATGTAACACAACTCCCCGTAGCTTTGGTCTTGCCAACAAGTGCTCTTGAACACTAACCAGGAGCCTTGTCCCGCCAAAGGATACACATCGCATGTCTGAACTCCGAGTCTGCTAAACAATGGCTATTGACAAGGACCAGCATGCCGCACACCCGAGCACCCCATCTCCCAACGTACTTTCTTGTGGAGTCGCCCCTCCCCACAATCTCTCTTCTCATATCAGCTGCATATTTCCCTTCCCCACGTACTACTGAACACGGTGCGATGACGTCCAGTCACATGGCAGAGGACAATGTCTATATCAAGTTGCTTGTGGTGTTTTGCACTTCTTTGTCGACGCTTCTTGGGTCGATTCCTCCATGCATCAACAAAGAGGGGCCAATGAAACACCACAAAATTTCGAGCTTAGTGCTTCCCCAGCAAGAAGCAGGTCCTTGGGACCCACAAACGGCCACGGCTACATCTAACGTCACACATTGCAACTTCTGGAATCAAAAGGCCCACTTTTCGCTAAGTGCAGTACCAGCGTATACGCCCAGCGTATGCACCCGACAGTACCAGCGTATATGCCCAGCGTATGCGCCTGACAGTACTAGCGTATACGCTCGGCATCAACAGTGTATACGCCCAGCAGACATCCGACTTGCGCGCCCAATGTACATGCCTTGTCTTCACGCTCGGCACCACAGATGCACACGCCCGATGATGAAGTCTCAATGACAGAATGGAGACAACATTGAAGAGTAAGAATTGAAGCAAGTTGGTAGCTGTCAGCATATACGCTTGGCATAGATGCCTAGCCATTGTTGGCGTGCACGCCCAGCGTCGATGGCGTCTCCACCCAAGTTCACACCTAGCACGTCTAGCATATACGCCCAGTGTATACGTCGACATTATGCGGCGTATACGCCCGGTAGATGTAATATGTTGTATATTTGTAAATTTTATGCACCCGGTCAACGTTCCACGTGTCTCCTAACCCAAGTCTAGCGTAACAACCGGTATAAAAACCCCACTTTTCCACTTCATCGGGACGGTTGGCAAAAAAATCCCAGAGAGCACACCAGAGACACTTACGCTCCGCACCAGAGCTCAAAACCCTCTTACGTTGGAAAACCTGTACGCCACACATAGTCTCTATGCCACGCCCACAGCGTAATCCAACCCAGCCGCCCTCCCATCTGCCGGGGCTTTTCATCCGCCGTGTGCTTCGCCACAACTGCGTTAGACCGGTGCACTGTATTCTCATTCTGTAATATCATTGTTAAATTTGCTGCATAAGATTGTTTATAGTTTATAGTTTTACGTCAACTTGGCCCACGCATTCTATTTATACCTGTTTATGCATACGCTCCGTTTGCATCTTTTTTTCGCTGTTTACGCCATTTACGCCCTTTTACGCATAACCCAGCGTATAGCACCTTTGCATACGTGCGGGTAAATCCTTGTCTGATCCCCGTGCGGACCACCCAAGGTACTCTGCCTTCGTGCATTCCAGCTTGCCCTCAGGCGAAGGCAAGGTCTTCTATTCTCATCCTACGATCCCATGGTCTCTGTTTCCTTCCAGCTGGAGACTGACGATTTCAGNGTCCTACGATCCCATGGTCTCTGTTTCCTTCCAGCTGGAGACTGACGATTTCAGGCGGTACACCTCCAGTTCCAAGAGGCTTTAGGCTAGATATATTTTGCGAGTACCATCAACAAAATGGGCACAGAACTAATTATTGTTTCACCTTGAAACAAGACATACAACTTATGATTGATAGGGGTGAAATAACCTTCAACAAAGCTAACCTTGTAAAATCACAAAATCAATCTATGGGTGTGTATAAGGATCCCCTTCACACCAAGGAGGCTCCTTATGTGATTAACACAATACAAGTCGGCAACGAACAGGAAATACCCAGAAAACCCTTTGTGATTCATGTTCCTACAATGTCAACACCATCTCCCCAACCCTTATTTCCAACACATACATCCTCCACACCTCCAAAATTGTTCATCATCTGGGTACCTCCTGCGGTGGCAACAACGAATGTACCCCCACAAACCAAACTTGCTCCATTTGTGATCCATGTGCCTTCTGTCGAGGCAACTACAAGTGCACCACTACCAACCTGGCTCGCTCCCTTTATGATCTAGTTACCACCTACTTTTGCAACCACAGATGTACAACTACAAACCAGACCAACTCCATTTACCATCAGGGTGCCTAAGCAACCTAATGTTCAAACTCCAATAGTTCAACCATAAATCCATTCGACTCCATTCATAATCTGGGTGCCTAAACACCCTGACACTCAACCACCAATAGTTCCATCGCAAACCCAACCTATTCCATTTATCATTTAGGTCCCTAAGCAACCTGATGTTTAAACCCCAACGGTTCCCCCATGCCCTTCGCGAGAACGCCTCACATATAGGTTGACCAAGGAATGTTTGGAAAGGGAACATCAAGGTCATAAGCTAGCATCCCAAAAACCCACTCCATTAAATGTTGTACCCATGGCTCTAACAATTGATGAGCCAAGAAGAAGTAACCAAGCTAAAAAATCAGGAATGCCTGATCAGCCAAGCCCAACAGTTACTATTGACCATGCAACAACCCTTCCTCAAGAGATACAACTGTTGGGTCCAATGGACCAAGTCTCGACTAACAAGAACATACCAAATAGCAAAGACTTGGCTAGTGCCCTAGCCTAGGTTACATAGTCCCTCAAACAAAAGAACACTTTGCTAAACCTATATGACCTAGTGATGACTTCTCAAGTACACCACAAAGCCCTAGTACGTATGTTAACATCGATCCCTTTCAGTGAAGACCTACCTGCAATTGAACCATCCATTCATGCAATAATGTCTCCACATCAAAGATCAAGGTCCACATCACTAGGCTTCCATGCAGATAACATTAAAACAAATGAAAAAATAGGAGAAGTCATCGCACCTATGTTCATAACCATACAAGACAACCAGTTTAAAATACATAGGGTGCATGTTGATGAGGGGGCAGCCACAAACGTAGTACCATTCCCCATCATCAAACAATTAGGACTCACAGAGCAGATAAAATCAACATCCACAACATTCCTAAAATCATTCAGTGGATCACGTGTCATAGTAAAAGGAATACTCACTTTCAACTTCATAGCAGGGGACCAATTCTCCACGTCAGCCGAGTTTGTAGTCATAGATGAGATGCCAGGATTTAACTTGATTTTGGAACGACCTTGGCTAGTCCAATTAAAAGTGATATCCTCATCCATCCATCAAGAGATTCACTTACCCTACGAAGGTGGTGAAATCATTATACACAGTGACGTGGCTACATCCAACATCTCTTCACACGTAGGTACAAACCAAGGCTCAGAGGTTAAATCCGATGAATCTAAACAAGATGACACTATCCCTAAGCTTAAACAAGATGACACCACCGATGAGCCTAAACAAGACAATACACCAGATAAAATCCAAAGTGATAATCAACCTCCAAACTGTGATCCCCCAGAAGACATGGAAACATTACAAAATGTGGACACATCAGAACATGCTGACATAGGGATTATTCCCTCAGACATCTCATGGTCAAAATTACCATTTGACATAACTAGCGAAGGAGATGCTGAATATAGGATCACACCAACATGCCATACTCCTAATATTAAGCTCTAAAAAATAAAGCTACACAACCGTTAAACTGCCACACGTTCGAAATGACGTAAAACTACCACACGTCCAAAATGACATAAAACTACCACATGTCCAAAATTACATAAAACTACCACACGTTTAAAATGACGTAAAACTATCACAAGTCCAAAATGACATAAAACTACCACATTTCCAAAATGACATAAAACTACCACACATCCGAAATGAGGTAAAACTACCCAAAAACAGTTAAAATTTCCCCTCTTTCGTAACATAAGTACAACATTCTATCATGACTTTAAACTGATGCATGTGGCCTGAAATGGCCTTAAACTAGAACATAGTGCATTTCAATTTCATCAAAATTAGATTCCTTGTTTACATTCTTAGCCATATTTTATGTTTTACACATTACGATTTCCCTTTACATTTTGTCTACATCACTATTATTCTTCTTACATCTACACTTATGTTTACAAAAATCTAAAAAGAAAAACGAAAATAAAAAAAGGGCTAAAAAATGTAAAAATATTTTATTATATCATGATCATGTTACATGTCCCCATTCATTGTCAAAAAAAAACAAGTTACAACAAAAAATGATAGGATTAACAAGAATGACAAGCTAAACTAGGCATCAGTGCTAGAAGGGGGCTGATCCCCAAACTCCTCCACATCATCAGGTCCCACTCCACTGGGGCCGCCCTCATCACCACTATGATCCTACAATGACAAAAGTACAAAAATAACTAATCAGTAAACATAAAAAGGAATTAAAAAACTAACCAAAAACAACAAAAATTTACAAGACTGAAATGCTTACAAGAGAAGAAGGTCTAAGACTAAATTCTATACGACAAAGGATCTCTTCTTCTGGCATGCATGACCAATCTTCTTCAAGACCTAAACCAACATTGGCTACAGCTTTACCCTTGTCCACTAATATCCAAGAAGGATGTTCGAGAGGAAATTGGCCTACCAAAACTTCCCCAGAGGCAGTAGTGATGGATCGCTCAGGAGACCCCTCCACTACCGTACATTCAACAAACCTATCATAGGGAGTACGCAAGTTCAATCCCTCAACAAACATCTCCAATCGATGACGTTCAACAGACTCTTCTTTTAGCCACTTCTTATACTAGTACTTGTGATCTTTTTGGTCCTGTTCCCATTTACATACTTTGGCGGCAAAGGATTTCCAATCCTGACATTTTCGATTCAACAAATTGATTTGGGCCCTTTGTTCAGCTAGCTCCCGAGTCATCTATACCGTTCTATATAGGACATTCCAATAATGAGCATAGGTGATCTCAGAAGTACACCAAGTACTATCACCTGCCAACCTAGCAGATGCAAAATCATAACAGGCTTTGTAGTAATTTCTCTCTTATGTTAGCTTGGCAACATTCTTTTTTGCCGATTGAACTTTCTGCCATAAATGTTCAATAGAACGTTTGCAAGTCCAGAGAAACTTAGCATTATGAACCACGCAACCTGCGACTACATCATAAATCTTTCCAGAAACTTGTCCAATGTCTTCAGGGAGTTCAGGTAGAGCATCAATATGGGTTGCCTCGGAAGGATCCCATTGAAGCTTAGTACCTACCAATACAAGAAGCACATAACTTATCCAATGAAAAATCAAATAAACACAACGAACTAACTTAGGTCATTTAACGTTACACATCACACACATGTACCTAATTCAGGGTCAGCTTCTTGTAAACGAGCTACCACATCATTGACAATGCCTGTAACAAAGTCCACTTTGTTTGGCATTTCAAGCCATGGTTTAGGTTCATTTGTGGATTCTGGACCAGCTTGAGTTGTCATTTCAATTTTTGTCCGTAATCTTGGTACTTCTATATGATGATTATGAGCCTTTGATGTTTCAACACCCGAGTCCTGTATCAACAAAAATTTTCCTAACTAGTCGAAACCACAAAAAATATATATATAGGAAACATAGAGCAAGAAATAAAACATACCGAAAACCCCTTGGTCAGTCAACTTAGGTGGGTCACCAAGGTGTAATGACCCCTGAAAGTAGCCATCGAACATCTTTCTCTCTTCACTAGAATGTCTAGGGACATCTGAACCCTCGATGAGATTTGTTTCCATGGCTTCTTCCTCATCTCCTTCTAGGGAGATAGGAATCTCCCCAATCACTTTTTCATGGGCATCTTCTTCTTCTTCCTCATCCAGCTTGATGGGAATCGCTTCTAGTTCAACCACTAGAGCTGATTCCTCCTTTTTTCTTTTAGGGGTTTCCTCTGATGACATCCATAAATTTAAAGTTAACATGACATAATAACTATATCAATTTAAATAAGTAAATAAAATCAAAAAGAAAGAGAAAAATACTAACAATAAATAAAATATACTTACCTCATTCTAGCAATATGAATCTAATGCATTTTTCTCTTGGTGATCTAGTCTCTGGACCAAATTCCCTAGGATGCTCAAGTCTCCGCACCTTAGACTTAGCCTTCCTAATTGTCTCTTTGATGACATGACCAGCTCTCCTAGTAGTGGTATGCAACCTAGGTGGTTCCAACCCTATGCTATCATGCGTATGGTGGGAATGACTAACAACACCCCTTGTTGTAATGGAGACTAATTCCTCAACACCTTTGGGAGCATCTTGAGACCTGGTAAGGATGAACAGGTGACAGATCCAAGGGAGAGATATTTGTGCATGGTCCCTTAACACATACTGAATCCCTCTGTGGACCACTAGGAACTCAGTGAATCTACAGAGGTAGCCTACAAAGAATGCAAAAGTGAAGTGGGACTGCACATTCATGTTAGAGCGTAATCTGATAATCTCCCCACGAAGGCCTAAAACTAGGAACTGTGCCCAGTTATAACTCATAACAATCTCTAGGATCAAGTGCATGATACATGCAGGCTCTACCCCAAGAGTTCTCACTTGAGATAGAGACTTGGGAAATACATGTGCTCTAAACAATGGGTACAACAAATTCACTTCTGTTACTTTAGTGTCCACTTGCATAGGGAAGCCCTCAGAACCCCGTGACACACCCATACATTCCTCAAGGTCCTTAATCATGTGGCCTTCTTTGTTCGCCTTATCCACTGTCACTTTGACACCATCTACTGGTACACCAAAGAGATCTAAAAAGAATTCGGCAATCAGATGGAATACAACCTTAACCCCCCAGACTCGCATACTAAAATAAGTAACATCATCATTGAAAGAATCAATGATGAAAACCATTTCAGTCACAGGAATGTTAGGAGTCAAGGCAGTGAATAGATCCATCAGACCAACATCAGTAAGGCAAGTGATGACATGTTGAGGTGCCTTTGTATGCAACCACCAATGTGAATCTTCCGTCTCCCCGTACTTCATGAACAAGGTACCCTCAGTACGCCCAAAAATGATGGTAACCCCACCAGGGGTAATATCCATTGTAACAACATGTTAAACAAAAAATCAACATCATGATAAAAAATGGGTTAGCAAAGATAAAAACTAAGCTTAGAACACAATCACTTACGATTAGTAAATAGATTAGGCACACTTGGCACTCAATCAACCACTTGAGGGAAAGTGTGTTTAGTGTGAGACCAATCTTCATGTAGCCACCCACAAGCTTCGTAACATTCAAAGGCCCTGGAAAACTATTTATGATAATGGACAATATCACCCTTGGTTTGAGCCAACATGGCATCATGAAGAGTGGGGCCCACCATGAAAGCGTCCAAGGCTGTACACGTTTAAGTCAAGTCCATCATCATTCCTATGCATTCCACGCTCATCAAAATGGGGCCTACCAAGAAAAATATAATCAAACATAAACAAAAGTATAACACCAAAGCAAAAAAAATAAAGATAAATCAAAAAGAGCTTACCTATCT
This sequence comes from Gnetum montanum, assembly GCA_015680685.1. NCBI lineage: Eukaryota > Viridiplantae > Streptophyta > Gnetopsida > Gnetales > Gnetaceae > Gnetum > Gnetum montanum. Next base: position 78,206 of record MNCI01036049.1, read on the forward strand.
ACCCTATACACTGTTCCAGGTGGATTTTGAAATAATGTATGTACATGAAAAGCTAGGAAAAAGGTGTTACTATTGTTGTAGTGGCTACAAGATGGTAACTCCCAAACACAAGTCAAAGGATGGGTAGATCGAGGACCTTCAGCAGGACCTCAATCAACTTTAAATAATCCCTCATCCACATCAATGATGAAGGCTAATATGTCATGGGATGAGCCAGGTAGTATGGTCTCAACAACATTACGAGCCAACTGTTCACTTAAATGAGACTAGATGACCACACTAAAACCCTGTAGGATAAATAATAGAAATTCACTAGAGCCCAAACGAAACCATAACCCTTGAGATCTGATCTCCATGTCATGATGAGGTACGTTAGGCTCCAAGGGACCAAACCATGACAACATAGCCATGAGTTCTACCACCAAAAGAAAGGGTTTAAGTCCCTTGAACATAGCCAAAAATTAAAGTAAGTAAACATAAAAACACATAAAATAGATTCGTCTTGGCATCAAGATGATAAAATGACACCATACTTTAGTCCTGGAATCATGACTTAAAACTGATACCAACTCACACTTAACATACACATACTACACACTCATCTTGACGTGATGACGATAAACTGACACCACACCTTAGTCCCGGAATTATGACTTAAAACTTATACCACCTCGCATAACAACACTTAAACATGTTACGTTGACATTAGACATTAGACCATAGAAATAGGTAACTTATTTAGAAACAACATCTTTTACTAACATGCCCATGGTCATGCTGCAAGTTTGTTCATGCTAGAAGTTGGTCACGTTGCCAGTTTGGTCATGTTGGAAGTTGGTCATGCTGCCAGTTTAGTCACGCTGCCAATTTGATCATGCTGAACCCTTGGACACCCTGCTAACTTACACACACTAAAAAATTAGGCACGCTGACCCATGGTCACACTTACCACAAAACAAACATCGAAGGCATTTTGTGCCAAGAGTTCACTATTAGATAGACCTTGTTTCTTGCACATGCCGTGAATTCCCAGGAGAGCACATGTTGCACATGCACATGTGGCCCTAGGATGAATACGCTTCCATGCACAGGATTCCCTAGGATGCACATGCTACACACACACGCTACCCTCGGATGCTCATGCTACTCACACGAAACAGCAATAAAAATAAACGAAAACAAAAACATGAAAAATAAGAGCATACCTACGCAAGGACCCAAACCATGATGAGATCCTAGGCTAAGGAAAGCATTGGAGCATCTCCTCGCTCTCCTCCAAGAATGGTAGTGTCACCTCCTTCTTTCCTTTACCTCTCTCCTACCTTCCTTTTCCCTTCATCCTGCCAAGGACACTGACGTTGTTGTAGGCATGCTACCCTGCACCCTACACAATGTTCATGCTACCCTGCACAGTGGTCACATTGCCTAACGCTGACGTTGCTGTAAGGACACTGACGTTGCTATAGGCACATTTCCCTGCACATTACCCTAGATGCTGCTTGGTGGTCACATTGATGCTGAACCCTAGTGGTCACGTTGTCCACTACTCCGTGCTCACGCTGTTCACCACCTATCAAATCTTGAAACTTCTAAACATGACTTCCCCCTTAACCCTTTTTGACCCATTTTAACCCCCCCCCCCCCTTTCTATTATTTTGTTTATTTCATTTTATTTTATTTATTGTTACATGGTGTGTTTTTTATCATTTTTTCATTTATTCTTTTTACGCTGAGGCTCTTTTGTGCAACGCCCAAACTTTAAATTTAAAAACTTTAAAAATAAAAAAAAAATTAAAAAAAAAAACAAATAAAAATTGTTTAAATTTAAATACAAAAAAATCCAAAAATCACAAAAAATCATAATCCTCGTATATACTTGGAACATGATTGGCAGATAGCCCAGTATGGCCTTAAACTACCACACGCGGCCTGGTACAGCCTTAAACTACCACACCTGGCCCAGTAAGGCCTAAAACTGCCAAGCATCCATTTATGATGATAAATTACTCATCACATGCCTTAGTTACATTAAGATGTAGAAATTAATTTTACTAGAAATAACAACTTAGCCTTGCTCACATGGCTCCCCGTTTAATTGGTAGGGGTAAACACATGGATAGCAAGCACCTCTTCTCACCATTGACTATCAATGGACCACACGAGGCCATTCATCGAGAAATCAATCTGGAATCCATTAATCTAGACTCATCATCAACTTATGACAATTTCATGGCTTCAACACAAGAGACACTTGATTGCTTTAAGGGAATGATGAAAACCCTAGACTTAGAGGCCGACAACATCACTGAAGATCCCCTTGTTGAAGTACCCATTACTATGTCTGATGGCGAAGTTAAAATATTAAAACTAAGTACTCTATTAAATCCACAACTAGCCAGTGACATAGCTCAAGTGCTAAATGAAAACATGAAATAATTCACTTGGTCCTATACTGATATGCCAGGACTAGACCCTCGAATAGTCTAGCATAACATCATCCTTGATCCAAAACTCAAACCAGTGAAGCAAAAAGCACGAAAGGTTAAACCTGAGGTAGCATTAGTAGTTTGTAATAAAATCTTGAAGCTTTATCAAGTTGGTTTCATCCAAGCTTTTGACTACGCCAATTGGGTATCCAACATGGTTGTAGTCCCAAAGAGGAATGGGATCATTCGCCTATGCATTGACTTCTATGACCTCAACATAGCAACCATAAAAGATGACTTCCTGCTACCTAGTATCGATCAACTTGTTGATTCAACTACTGGGCATGCATTGTTGTACTTTATGGATGGATTTTTGGGATATAATCAGATTAGGATCAACCCAGAACATCAACTCAAGACAAACTTCATGACACCGTGGGACACATTTTGTTATACAATGATGCCATTTGGTCTAAAAAATGCTGGTGCTACATATCAGCGAGTGATGACATACACATTTAGTAATTATATGCTTAATTCACTCAATGATTATGTAGACAACATTGTGGTCAAGTCAAAAACAACTGAGCAATATATCAACGATCTAGACTTGGTACTTAAATGTTGTCTCAAGTACGAGCTTAGAATTAACCCAAAGAAATATGTCTTTGGAGTCAAAATAGGAAAAATTCTTGGATTCATAGTATCTGAAACAGGGGTATGAGTAGATCCTAATAAGGTTAAGGAAATAAAAAATTTGAAACCACCTAGCAACCTTACCAAACTACGCTATCTACAAGGTAGATTACAGTTCATTAGGAGCTTCATTGAAAAAGTGACAGACAAGTTGAAACCCATGCAACATTTATTGAGCAAAAATGTTCATTTTCAATGGACTCAACAGTGCCAGGAAGCCTTTGATAACATCAAGACAACATTAGCTCAACTACTGACGGTTTATCCCCCACAGAATAAAAAACCCTTCTACATCTACCTTGCAACATTGGATTCATCTATTGCGTCTATGCTTTGTCAGAAATGAGAAGACCGAACCAAAATCCCTATCTACTGCCTAAGCCATGTCTTAGTGTCCTACGAACAGAGATACAATGACATGGAGAGGTCATGTCTAGCTCTTATATTTTCCTTGAAGAAGTGGCGACATTATCTCTTCCGTAATCACCTCAACATTATTTTTAAAGATAATGTGCTCATAGCTATCACCAATAACATTTATGAATCAAGCAAGATAGCTAGATGGAAGGTGATGATTGTTGAGTTTGACCTATGCTACATAGCTCAATCTTCCACAAAGGGTCAAGAAATAGTCAATCAAATGACTACGTCACTGATGCAAGACCAAGCAATAATCAATTCTAAGTTCCCTGATGAGAATGTGAACATCATATACACTGTGTCCAACAACTACGATGCAATCTTATACTTTAATGTAACATCAACCTCCCAAGGAGGAAGTGCTTCAGCCATCATAACTTATCCCTCTGGAGAGATTTTATCCTCTGCCTATCGATTAAACTTCCCTTGTACCAACAACGTGGCAGAGTACAAAGGTCTTCTTAGAGGTCTTATGGTAGCACTGGCTTCAGGAATCACACGGCTCATGGTTCGAGGTGACTCGTAGCTGGTAATCAATCAGGTCACAGATATTTTTGCATGCAAAGCTTCACATTTACAACGGTACTATGAATTAGCTAAAAACTTGCTGAAATAGTTAACAAACATAGATGTGCAACACATTCCCAGAAACAAAAATACCATCATAGATGCACTCGCAACACTAGCCTTAAACATGACACCCAACATTTTTCATGCGTTGCCTAGCTCCATAACGAACTATACCAAACCCATAACCAACACTCCCAATGACATACCTATAGCATCTGTTAGTACCACACATGTAGTAGAATGGTATGATGACATAAAAGAGTACCTACTATGTGGTGAACCGTCCCAACATCTAACAAATGCTCAAAAGGACGCGGTGCTAAAAAATTCTTGACAATATGCGTTAATAGGAGACACGTTATGTCGTAGATCCTATGAAGGCATTTTGTTAGTGTGCATTAGTGGCATTGATGGTCACACAATCGTGGAGCAAGTTCATGAAGGATGTACCGCCTGAAATCATCGGTCCCCGGCTGGAAGGAGAAACAGAGACCATGGGATCGCAGGACAAGCACAGATGACCCTACCTTTGCCTGAGGGCAAGCTGGAATGCACGAAGGTAGGGTACCTTGGGTGGTCCGCACGCGGATCAGACAAGGATTTCCCCGAGTGTCACTGAAGTGTTATACGCTGGGTTATACGTAAACTGTGTAATGGGCGTAAAATGGAGCAAACAATGTAAACAGGGCGTAAACAAAGTGTAAACAGCGTAACAGTGTAAACTGATATATATGCAGTGTAAACTAAGCGTAGACCAGAACAGTGTAAACAGGGCATAGACAGCGTAAGGCGTGTAAGTGTAAATGAGCGTAGATAGTGTACAGCATAAACAAGGCGTATACAGCATAAACAGTGTAAACAGGGCGTAGACAGCGTAAGGCGTGTAAGTGTAAATGAGCATAGATAGTGTACAGTGTAAACAAGGCGTATACAGTGTAAACAGGGCGTAGACAGCGTAAGAAGAGCGTAAATGTAAACCAGCGTAAGCAGAAACAGCGTGAACACAACGTAAACTGTAAACTGTAAACTGTATTATGGAATGGAAATGTGGTGCACCGGTCTAATGCAGTTGTGGCTGAACACAAGGCAGATGTAAAGCCCCGGTGGGTGTAGGGAGGTGGCTGGTTTGCACGGTAGGCGGAGCATAGAGACTATGCTCGGCGTACAGGACTTCTAGCGTAGAGGGTTTTAGGCTCTGGTTTGCAACGTAATCGCTCTTAGGTCTGCTCTGGTAAATTTTTTCCGACCCTTAAAAATGCGGAAAACTGGGCTTTTTATAGGTGGGGTTTTATCGGGAAAATCGGGTCGGGAGACACGTGGCGTGTCGACCGGGTGCGTACAATTTAGAAATATGGTATACACTGGGCGTATACGCTACATTAGGCCAGCGTATACACTGGGCGTATACGCTGGACTTGGTGGGCATGTGAACTTGGGTGGACGCTGGGCGTATACGCTGGGGCGTATACGCTGATGGATGCTGGTGTATACGCTTGGGCGTATACATTGATGAATGTTGGTGTATACGCTGGGCGTATACACTGATGAATGTTGGCCATCGACTTGCTTCAATTCTTGCTCCTGTTGCACCTGTTGAGCGTACATGTGAGGCGTGTAGCTCGGCATCGGGCGTATACGCTGGGCGTAGATGCTGGCACAACACTTGGTAAAAACCGAGTGTTTCGATCCTCAAAATTGTCATGTGTGACTTCAAATGTAGCCAACGTCGTCTGGGGGTCACGGGGATCTACTTCTTGTTGGACAAGTGCCAAACTCGAAATTTTTGTGGTGTTTCATTGGCCCCTCTTTGTTGACGCTTGGAGGAATCGACCCGAGAAGCGTCGACAAAGAAGCGCAAAACACCACAAGCAACTTGATAAAAGCTTTATCCTTTGCCACTAGACTGGACGTCATCGCACCGTGTTTAGTAGTGTATGGGATTGAAAAAGGTGAGATTGGTAGCTGGTAAGAGAGAAGGGATTGTGGGGATTAGTGACCGTCCAAGGGATCATGCTAGGGAAATGGGATGCTCAGGTGTGCGGCATGCCGGTCCTCGTCGATAGCCATTGTTTTTGGCAAACTCGGAATTCAGGCATACAATGCGCATCCTTTGGTGGAACAATGCTCTTGGTTAGTGTTCAAGAGAGCTTGTTGTTAATGCCAAAGCCACGAGGTGATGTTTGACATTCTTTGGAGGAACAGCATCCTTCTTTGGGGAAACTGTAAGCGACGTGCCAAAGCCATGCAACAGGATGTTTCTTGATTGCTTTTGACATGAGTACCTATTTTCAAGACCGATGCCTTCCTGCCTGGGGCTTGTATGGAAAGTGCCAAGGGTCCTGTTTTTTTTTTCTTTTTTTTTTACTGTAAACTGTAAACTGTACTCATGTGCGAATATTGTGTTTTGTGTGTTGCGACTGCTGTAATGTTTTGCAGTGTGCAATAGTTTGGTGAACAGATAGTGGATTTTCAGGGAATGGGAATGTACGAGTTAATGGTTTAATTTAATCTTGCTAGGTGGATTAATGGACATTGCTTCATCTTGCTGCCTATGATGAAATGCACTCTCGTACGAGCACCTCTGAGCGTCATCTTGCAAACGTAACTCCAAGGAGACAAGAAAACCATGAGTGAATAAATGAGCTTAGACTTAAAACAGCTGGAGGTGAAAAAAAATGTTGGGGGCGATTCAGAGCACTGAGTGCGAATGTCGACGATGTTGATGAGATTGTGTACCGATGGGGGATGCAATGAGTCTGATGAATGAATACGACTATGAAGTGAAGAGTCAGAGATGAACGTGCCAGTTTACAGTCTTAACGGGCTATCAAGGGTTAGTTTTGTGTTGTAACCCGTTGGACATTGCCCGTTTAGCGTCATGGCGGATGGTACATTGCCAGTTTCGAGTCTTAGCAGACCATGCAGAGGCAAGCTAGTTTATAGTCTTAGCAGACTCTGATGGTTGAGATGGTGGCAGTTTACTGTTGTGCCGGACAGATGCTAGTTTATTGTTGTTGCGGACACTGTGGTATTAGTTTTAAGTCATAACCAAGGACCGTTCTGTGGTATCAGTTTATCGTCATGATTCCAGGATGAGCTGTGGTATCAGTTTATAGTCATGATTCCAAGACAAGTTGTGGTATCAGTTTATAGTCATGATTCCAGGACTAGCTATGGTATCAGTTTATAGTCGTGATTCCAGGACTAGCTGTGGGATTAGTTTATAGTCATGATTCCGGGACTAGCTGTGGTATCATTTTATAGTCATGATTCCAGGACTAGTACGTACCTGAGCTCAAATTTATGTATAAAATGGTTTCAGGAACAAGTGATTGGTTGGATTTGCAAATTCTTTTCCGTCCATGTCAGCTAACTTGAAAGCTCCATTGTCAAATGCTTTGATGACTAGGTAAGGCCCTTCCCAGTTGACTGAGAATTTATCTGGGTGTTCTTGAACAGCCTTAAGCACGAGGTCTCCTTCTTTGATGGGGCGTTTATGAACGTCATGCCGATGTCGTTGCCACTGTTGTTTTTGGTACCATTCGATCTGATCAAGTGCGCGTACGCGCTCCTCCTCCACCGAGTCCAGGTTAATGATGCGTAGATCATTGTTTTGCTCGTCCTCGAGAAGTCTAGAAAGCGTGATCCTTAGAGATGGTACTTGTAATTCCAAAGGTAAAATAGCTTCTGAATCGTAAACTAGACTGTACGGAGTTTTACCTGTCGAGATCCGGTGTGTAGTACGGTATGCCCACAATGCATACACCAGTTGTTCGTGCCATCTTCGTTTACTTTGGGCAAGCATCTTTTTGAGTATTGTGATGATTGTCTTATTT
>MNCI01036049.1:97135-146131 GCA_015680685.1 Gnetum montanum
GGATCTCTCCCTTGTAACCTCAAAGACCGACGAGGCCCCATTGTGGATTGCCCTCCCAAATGTGACGTGCTAGACTGTTGGGCAGCCATGGTGTCCGAGACATTGATGTTCTGGGTAGTGACAGCAGTGGTGTTTATGGGATTCATGATGATAGATTGTGTATGTAAAACAGTTTGAGTGTATGTGGCTGGCGTAGACGAATCTACAGCGTAAGTGTGCAGCGTAGAAGCTGGTCTGCGGGCAGCATAGACGCTAAGTGTGCAGCGTAGACGCTGGTCTGCGGGCAGCGTAGACGCTAAGTGTGCAGCATAGACGCTGGTCTGTGGGCAGCATAGACGCTAAGTGTGCAGCGTAGACGTTGGTCTGTGGACAGCGTAGACGCTAAGTGTGCAGCGTAGATGCTGGCGTAACTGTGTAGCATAGACGCTAAGTGTGCAGCGTAGATGCTGGTTTGCGGGCAGCATAGACGCTAAGTGTGCAGCATAGACGCTGGTGTAAGCGTGCAGCGTAGAAGTTGGTGTAAGTTAGACGACGTAGATGCTAGGGTATGTGTGTAGTGTAGACACTGGTCTACGGGTAGCGTAGACACTAAGAGTCGGGGTTTAAACAGGGCAGCGAAAACACTGATGAGCGTAGACGCTGAGAAGCGTACAGTCAATTTGTTTAAGCGGAGGCCCTCCTTCTAGCGCCAATTTCTGTACCGCCTGAAATCGTCGGTCCCCAGCTGGAAGGAGAAACAGAGACCGCGGGATTGCAGGACGAGCACAGATGATCCTACCTTCGCCTGAGGGCGAGCTGGAATGCACGAAGGTAGGGTACCTTGGGTGGTCCGCACGCGGATCAGACAAGGATTTCGCTGAACGTCACCGAAGTGTTATACGCTGGGTTATACGTAAACTGTGTAACGGGCGTAAAATGGAGCGAACAGTGTAAACATGGCATAATCAAAGTGTAAATAGCGTAACAGTGTAAACTGATATATATGCAGTGTAAACTAAGTGTAGACCAGAACAGTGTAAACAGGGCGTAGACAGCATAAGGCGTGTAAGTGTAAACGAGCGTAGACAGTGTACAGCGTAAACAAGGCGTATACAGCGTAAACAATGTAAACTGGGTGTAGACAGCGTAAGGCGTGTAAGTGTAAACGAGCATAGACAGTGTACAGCGTAAACAAGGCGTATACAGCATAAACAGTGTAAACAGGGCGTAGACAGTGTAAGCAGAGCATAAATGTAAACCAGCGTAAGCAGAAACAGCGTGAACACAGCGTAAAATATAAACTGTAAACTGTATTATGGAATGGAAATGTGGTGCACTGGTCTAAAGCAGTTGTGGCTGAACACAAGGCGGACGTAAAGCCCCGGTGGGTGTAGGGAGGCGGCTAGTTCGCATGGTAGGCGGAGTGTAGAGACTGTGCTCAGCATACAGGACTTCCAGCATAGAGGGTTTTAGGCTCTGNTGTAGAGACTGTGCTCAGCATACAGGACTTCCAGCATAGAGGGTTTTAGGCTTTGGTTTGCAGCGTAATCGCTCTTGGGTCTGCTCTGGTAAATTTTTGCCGACCCTTGAAAATGCAGAAAACTGGGCTTTTTATAGGTGGGGTTTTACCAGGAAAATCGGGTCAGGAGACACGTGGCGTGTCGACTGGGTGCGTACAATTTAGAAATATGGTATACGCTGGGCGTATATGCTACATCAGGTCGGCATATATGCTGGGCGTATACGCCGGACTTGGTGGGCATGTGAACTTGGGTGGACGTTGGGCGTATATGTTGGGGCGTATACACTGATGGATGCTGGCGTATACGTTGGGTGTATACGGTGATGAATGCTGGCGTATACACTGGGCGTATACGCTGATGAATGTTGGCCGTCGACTTGCTTCAATTCTTGCTCCTGTTGCACCTGCTGAGCGTACATGTGAGGCGTGTATGCTAGGCGTCGGGAGTATACGCTGGGCGTAGATGCTGGGCGTAGATGCTGGCACAACACTTGGTAAAAATCGAGTGTTTCAATCCTCAAAATTGCCATGTGTGACTTCAAATGTAGCCAACATCGTCTGGGGGTCACGGGGATCTGCTTCTTGTCGGACAAGTGCCAAACTCAAAATTTTTGTGGTGTTTCAAAGGACTTTGCGGAGGGCACATAGTGCCTAAGGCAATGGCAACAAAAATTAGATGTTTAGGCTATTATTGGCCACACATGGAGTACGATTGTTTCTCCAAGTTCAAAACGTGCAACATCTGTTAGAAGAATGGTAATTTAATACATGTGTCACCTAATGAGTTGCATATAGCACAACTCACATGACCTTTCCAGAAATGGGGTTTAGACATCATTGGACCAATAACTCCCCCATCTTCAGTAGGACATAGCTTCATCATCATGGTAACTAAATACTTCACAAAATGGATAGAAGCTATGCCCCTTAGGAAGAAAACATCCAAACAAGTGTGCAATTTCATACTCGAGAACATTGTAACCCGTTTTGGCATCCCAATGATCATAATCACCGATAACGGGCCACAGTTCAGTAGTGCCGAAACCAAAAACTTCTGTGAGAGCCTAGGCATCAAACACTCGTTCTCATCACCATACTACCCACAAAGTAATGGTCAATCAGAGTCCACAAATAAAACTATCATCATGATTCTCAAGAAAATGCTTCATCAGAGCAAAAGAAGATAGCATGAACAGCTAGTTTACATGCTATGGGCATATTAAATGACGCATCGAACGTCCACAAGTAAAACACCCTATAGTCTTATTTATGGATCAGAAGCTATTTTTCCTTTAGAGTTGTAGGTACCCTTATTGTGGATCACTCTCTTTGGACTCCTCGATAAAGGTTACAATGATGAATTGTGCATTGTTGACCTTGACTCGGTGGAAGAGGAATGTACACGCACGCTGGATCAAATCGAGTGGTACCAAAAAAAACAACGACAGTGACATCATCACAACGTACACAAGCATCTAATCAAAGAAGGTGACCTTGTCCTCAAGATAGTTCATGAACACTCAAAAAAATTCTAAGCCAACTAGGAAGGGCCTTACATGGTCACTAAGGCATATGACAATGGGGTGTTCAAATTGGCTGATATGAACGACAATGAATTTGCTAATCCAAAAAATCACATGTACCTCAAACCATTCTGAAAAACTTAAGGTATGCACTCGTCCTGGCATCATGATGATAAACTGATACCACAGATTCATCCTGGCATCATGACGGTAAACTGATACCATAGATTCGTCCTAGCATCATGACAATGAACTGATACCACAACACGTCTTGGAGTTATGACAATAAACTAACACCACAGACCTTCATCCAATATGATATTAAAATACCACATTTTTTTCTGTTAGAGTCCTCTAAGACTATAAACTAGCTTGCCTCTTCACAGTCCACCACAACTATAAACTAGCACTGCACCGTCCGCTACGATGCTAAACTAGCAATGTCCAACGAGTTATGATGTAAAACTAATCCATGACAGTCTGCTAAGACTAGAAACTGGAAACATCATCACTAGCCCATTGATCTGTTGCTGCAATCAATGACTTGTCTTCATCTAAATCCTACTGCATGATTCACCACGTGGACTCTGATGACACTGATACTATTCATTTTGTTTTCTTGAAGTTTCATACAGTGGCTCCATCCCATCAACCGCATTCAAGTTTAAAGTGTTGGCTAACTCATTTACTTGTGGTTTTCTTGCCCTCTTGGAGTTGTGTTTGTAGGATGATGCTCTAAGGTGTTCGTGCAAGGATGCACTTCATCACAATGACAAGGTACCACATTGTTCCTGATGCACGCAACTAGGTTAATCAATCCGCTCACGAGTACATTTCTAGTTCCCGATGCATCCCTTATTCTCCAACATGTCCTTCCTGTCCTACTCAGTTACACCTCTTGGATACATCCCATTCACCCCAAAAAACTTGAACCACAATGTTGCATATTGTGACTCCCCAAGAAGTTGCAACCTGCAACACAGCATAGCACATGATACAACTACAAGCACACGAGCACGAGTATAACACTAAAAGAAATGCTCTTTCAAAAAAGAAAAAAAAGGAAAAAGAGAAAAAAAATCAAAGAGAAAAATACATCATAAGGCCATTGGCTCTTCCCATACAAGCCCTAGGTAGGAAGGTAGTTGTCTTGAAAGAAAACACTCATGTCTCAAACAATCATGACGCTATACCTCATCGCATGGCTTTGGTTATTGACAATGGGTTCTCTTAAATGTGACACAAGGGTCCTGTTTTTCCAAAGGACGCACCTCACATGCCTTGGTTCCAAGTCTGCTAGATACTAGCTATTGATAAGGACCAACATGACTTGTTTACACAAGAACATTCCTCTCCCATAGTTAAACAAAATAATCCCTTGATCAATCCCCGATCCCAGAGTTACAACTTGCTTCCCGTGCATCTCAAAAATTCATTTCCCAATCCAATGTACTTATAAACATAGTGCAATGACATCTGGCCAAGTGTTTGATGGAAAGTGCTTAATGCCAAGTTTCTCATGGTGTTTTGTACTTATTCTTCGATGCCTCTCAGGTGGATTCCTCGAGGCGTCAACAAAGAGGGGCCAATGAAAACACCACAAAATTTTGGCCTAGCACTTTTAGATAGGACTCAAGCTAAGTCATGTCGCTGCCCAACATGAGTACAGCGTGACCAAACTTGAGAGCCTCCAAAATAGCATGAAACAACACACAATTGAATAAGCAAAGTCCCCTGGGGTCCACAGGCGATTGCTCCAACTCCTGGCATTTGGAATCTAAGGTTTCAGGCTCAAAATGCATGGTTTTTGCTATATACACTTTGGTCACGCTATGGTCATGCTACCTAGCATAAGACCAGTGTGCGTACAGCATGACCAACTTCTGGAGCCCCAAAATCAAGTCCAAACAGCCTAGATTTGAGCACACGAACACTCCATGAGTTTCACCGATGCCTCCTACAGCTCCTAACCTTCAAAACCTTGAAATTTGAGCTCAGAATCACATGTTTTGAGCCACTTCCAGTTAGTCACACTAAGGTCACACTACACAGTGTGACCATAGCATGACTAAGTAAAAATAGGGCACATCAAGTAGTTTCAGTTCTAGTTTCGACATGAACTCAATCCCTAGGGGACAGGCAACAACTGTACTGACTCTCAGGCTTCACAAATCGATATTTGAGCTTCAAATATGTCATTTTAACTTGGCCATGTTGAGGTCATGGTGAGGTCAGGTTGCATAGCATGACCACAACGTGACCAATCAAAAGATGACCAAACCAGCATCAAGTTGGGCTCAAATTTAGCATCCAGACCACCCTGGAGAGTAGGCAGTAGTTGGACTTCAAGAAAAAGGCATCAGACATCCAAATTTGATTCAAAATGTGGCATTTCCACTTGGTCACGTTGAGGTGATGCTGAGGTCATACTGCACAGTGTGACCAACCAAAAGAGACAAATCCAAAGGCCAGAGATTAAATTCTCTATTGTAACATGGCATTCCTTTGAAAATTTCATATTCTTTGAGTGTATCAAGCTCTTACACTATGGATTGCACATGCCAACATAAGAATTGATCATGTTGTACGTTGTACATTGTAAAATGTGCATCCGGTCAAAATGCAAATACCTATCACCCGATCCACATTTCTCTCACCTCGCAGTCATAGATCTTCCTCCAGATCTAAATCCCATACCCAAAAATCCTATAAATACCTCATTTTTCCACTTAATGAGGGTTGGTAATTGAGAGGCATCAAGATCTAGAGGGTTGGCAATTTTGATCATTCATACAGTTGGCGAATTGCATCATCATCATCTAATACATTGGGCATTACTCAAACTTAGGCACACTAAGCACTTAGGGCAATTTTGGCCATGCTATGCACCTACAACCAGAAACCTACAACCTCCTAGCATCTGTACACCCTTCACATCAAGACTAAACATCCACCTTGTGAGCAATCCACAATTGCGTTCTAACCGGTGCACTTTTTTGTAATCGTCAATCAATACATATAGTTACAATTTTTCCATCCATTGTTCTCCATTTACATCATTTACATTTGTTACAATTTTTGTTACATTTGTTTACATTTTTTTTTGTTCTACATTTCATACATTCATTTACGTTTTAGTTTGCATCCATTTACATATAACCCAACACATCGTAATAGTGTATGCTAGGGGAAGTCCTTGTTTGATCTATGTGCAGACCATTCAAGGCACTCTACCTTCATTTATTTCCAGCTTGCCCTCGCACGAAGGTGGGGTCTTACTGTATCTTCTGTAGACCTCTCAGCGTCCATTTCATTCCAGCCTCAAGCCAATGATTTTGGATAGTACAATTACCTCACCCTTCTTAGGTTTAACCTTTATTGCCTCATCATGAAATGCAAGGGATGTGGAGCTTGATTCCTATGGTGCAAGAGGCAACATCACTACATGAATGGAATTATCATCTACCGAGATGTCCTCCATGATAGGAATGGAGGTCAGCATCCACACTAGTGCTTTGTGGTGGGAAAATGAGATCACAATTAGGTCATAAAGGCTTAATGTTGTGTTCTTCTATTTGAGTGCTTGCTTAACCTAGGCTAATGCATCCACGAATTATTTGTCATCAATTGCATTTTTATTGGCTTTGACTTCTTCCACACATCCTAAGAGATAAATCTTTCAAGGAGGTGACTTAAGCTTTGCTTGCTTGACCTATTTGTAGGCCTCAGTGATCGATTGTGGTTTGTTTGTTGTGGCCTTTTCAGTTGCTTCAACCATAGGAATTGCAGAGATAGGGATCAGCTTCAGTGGGCCAAGCACTCTTTGGTCTTATTGTTGCTCAGCCATTTTGTCTATGAGGTATTCATTGGACCTCTTGCATTGCAATCAAGTGGGTCTACCAATGTTGCAAGTGGGGTTGACCCTTGGATGAGAAGGAGGTGATGCATTGCTCACTACCAAGCTGTAGGTAGGTAAGGGATCAACATGTTGTGGCATCCTAATGACAAAGGATAGCTAAACAATTGTTGTTACAACATGTTGTGGGACCTGGACCACAAAGGATATTGTGGGTGTGCAAGGTGGTGCTCTAACAATGAAGGGGATCCTCAAATTCATGGAGGCTAAGGGGACCCTTGCACTACTGGAAGACACTTGGACCACAAAAGGACACTGTACTGGTTTTGACTTGACACCCACGTTGATGGTGTTTATGATGTAGCTAGCACCATTTGCATTTAGAGGGTCATTATACATCCTCATGAATTGGTTTTGGGGCCTAACTATGTTTTCTATGTCAAGAAATAGTTTTCCCCTATCTATCATCCTTTGTAGGTCATCTTACAAAGCTTGACAGAAGTCTATGCTATGACTGGACAACTGGTGGTAATGAAAGAATTGGTCTAGCTTAAAGTGTTGTGGGATTGGGGGCTCATTTGGTGCTACTAAGGTGAGGTTTCTAAGTAGATCACAGTACCTGTTGTGCCTTTTGTAGGCATCCTCATACATTTTCTTCTATTAGATGTGCTTAGCTCTTAATAGTTGATCCAGTAGCTCTAAGGGTTTGAGTGGCAATGGGATATACTTTGAGCAGTCCTTGCACTCAAAGTTGGGACCTTTGGCCAACTTATATCATGGCCATTGTGAATGTAGGTAGGTTGGTTGCCTAGGAACTAGAGTTGGTAGCTTTGTGAGCTAGGGGGGGCTACCTAGCTATCGGCCATCGCTTGGTTGCTTTAGCATGTGTGGCTACCATTGCCACTATTGCATTATTCTTTCTCATATGCTAGTTTTTGTAGGCCACATAAGTTGAGTCCTTAATGGCTTGTCCTACATCTTTTATGCTCTTAGTTTGGTCAAGGACTAGCTTAGTGATTGCAAGCCTAAGTAGTATAGTTTTTACTTACTGAAGTCATTAACTATGCCTTTAAAGATAGCCAAGAGGTGTGCCTTATCTATCAGCTCTCATATTTCATTTAATGAGGCACTCCAGCATCGGATGAATTTTTGCATAGGCTCTAGGGGATGTAATGATGGAAAATGTCGATCGCTGGAAATACCGAATGAAAGTTTGTGTACACAATTCTAACCCCGGATCCATGCGAGGACCGTGCTAGAGAGAAAATGAATCCGAGGTGGCCTAAATGGTCTTGTCAATCAAGTAGGGACTTGATCAGTAAAAATTTTGTGATATTTAGATGACAAACTGATAGTTCTTCATGAGAAGATATAATATTGTTAACTTCAAAGATAATTGAAAACAATGTAATCGATTTAAAGCGATTTACAAGATTCATGTGAATAAAAGACAAGAGATTAGATTTAGAATGTAGGCAATCCCAAGATCTGGGATTCAAGTCATGAACCAAATATATTAGATATAATGATTACAAGCAAACTTTGATTTAAGCGAAGTACACGCCAACAACAAGAAGGCTATTCAAAGATGAAGCAAGCAAAGGTCGATCTACCTTGTTCTGGCGGATCTGGGTACAAGGAGGTTGGTCCCGAAGCAGAATGTCTGTCAAACAACTATTTTTGACCAAAGGTTCTTACCAATTGTCTTCGATACTCTTGCGATTACTGATCCTATTTTTTCTCTTGTTAATCCTTGCTAAAAGTTGCCAAACATTGCCAATGGAAAAAAAATCACCCACAGAGAAAATCTATTAATCTTAGGAGAAATTTTTGCCAACCCTTTGATCTTTGTCGATTGGAGTATTTATAAGATTAGGGTCAGGAGAAAAACGTGGTTTAGATGATGTGTGTCCTAAACCTGCATAGTGTCGTTGACCTGATGTGTTTGTTGTTGAAGCTTGTAGTGCCATACTACGTAGCACATCATAAACCACTCTTGTTTGTGCTTTGGTGATAGGTTGTTCTTTAATTACGTTGTGACATGCCAGAGAGCGTATTACACTGCACCATGCTAGATTACGCTGCATCATGCTAAATTATGCCTCATAGCGTAATTTAGCATAAAAACCTACAAAAAATGGAAGTGTTGTTGTTGTGCTTCCTCTGTTTCTGATCAATCCTTCTGGGGTTTATTATGCCACACTGTGTAACGCAGTGTAATAGGCCCCCTTAACTAAGAAAGAAAACCTGCTAAAATGCACAGCATGCTGCAAATTGTTGCCTAAACCTTGGGATTTTTGCTGAGTCATCGAAGTTTTGGATGTTTGCCATCTTTGATGTTGCGGTGGATTGCCTTTGACATTACACTGCGTAACGTGACATTACATTATGTTGCGTAACATAGCGTAATTTGTTAAAAGTTAAGATTTTTGAAACATAGAAAACTTGCAAAGTTGAAGGCTTGCCACCATGCACTCATCATTTTTTTCTGTCTTCTGAAGTTTATTTGTACTATGCTGCACCTTGTTGTGACTCCTTGCCTGAATCGCTAGATTTTGCTAAACCGTCGAGGCCTCAAAATTTTTATGGTGTTTCAATGGCCCCTCTTTGTTAACGTTTAGAGGGCTTGCCTGAAATATGTCAACAAAGAATACGAAACACCAGAGAGGTAAAGGCACCAACTGTGTCTGTCGGAGATTGCTCAAATATCGCTCTGTCAAACCTGGAAGTGCAAAGGCAGGGTAGGGAAGAAATCATAGAAGGGATTTTACAAAAATAAGAGGAGGGAGGTTCGGGGAAGACT
Organism: Gnetum montanum; assembly: GCA_015680685.1. NCBI lineage: Eukaryota > Viridiplantae > Streptophyta > Gnetopsida > Gnetales > Gnetaceae > Gnetum > Gnetum montanum. The sequence goes on from MNCI01036049.1 coordinate 106,819, forward strand.
CAAGCATGTGAACATGAAACTTTTGTGAACAAGTCATTACGTCCTTCTGTGAATGTATTTACAAGAGGTTATGCCATCATACTGTATACGAAGGGCTTACGTGGACGAGTTGTGTTACGCCCGCATGGCCTGGATGAGTTGTTTTACATTCATTTTTCCAAGCTTTGCCCCCTTTTTTTTGAACTACATTCCACTGGGCGAGTTGTGTTATGCCAGTTCATGGACATGATGATACGAAAGAATTTGATTGAATGTTCATGCTATATACAAGCAAACCAGAGGGTAAAGGCGGTCGTAAGGACAAAAGGAGGGGAAAACAAAGTAATGCATCCGATGGAGGGAGAGGTAGGGTTTGCACTCCTAAGTAGCTAGGTTAGTCTGAGCAGCCACTTTAGGACACCGCAACACCTCACCTTCTAATGAATGCATTCTCAATCAATGTTGTCGTAGCAAGTAACCTGCAAAACATAACAGAGAGAAGAGTGTAGAAGTAATCATCCTAATTGCTAAGGAGGGAGGCTATTGAAACAATCGCTGTCCAAAGCGAAAAGGAGAATGTAGGCCATAAAACAGGGACCATAACAAGGAGCAAGGGTCCCAATGTTGATGCTGTGGTTCATGAAACCATTGTCGATAGCTAGATTCATCTTGCTCAAATGGCTGGACAAAGAACAAGTTAGATGAATATGCTAAGCTGGAGTCTGGTGACGGCAATGGATGGAGGCTGTTGAGACTACGGATAACCATAGTTTCTTTAGGACCCCAAGCGGTGAAGTTGATCCCAGGAGTTGCAACTACAGAGTGGCTATCATAGCAACATCTCTGAGGGGTTAATAGTATTCCTTTCGGCATGTCCAAGGAATTAGTAGGATGCCGGTGGAGTAGCGGCGTTGCATCTATTCCAATGTCTTAGCCATTCCATCTGGTAGGGATGCAATGCAAGAGTGATCATGCTCTCTTACTTTGTAGATTATCTGTTGACAGATCCCAGTTTTAAATCCTAGTTAACTGGTGTTGCTGGTTTTAAGCCTCAGCAGGCCGTGGTCCCAGTTTAATGTCTGGGTAGACTGAAACCTACTAGTTTTACGTCATAACAGATGGTGGAAGAGCTAGTTTATGGTCCCAGCAGACCATGCTGTGGGTGTTAGTTTTATGTCATGACCAAGGGACAAATCTATGCTGGTTTAGAATCTCAGCAGATGTATGCTTACCTTGCCAGTTTCACATCATGACAGATGGTCAAAAACTTTGCCATTTTAGTGTCTTGGCGGATGCGTGCAAGAAGTGCCAATTTTACATCGTAGCGGATGTGTAAAAATTTACCAGTTTTGCATCATAGATGATGTGTGTTACCTTTACGCTTGAGCTGAGTCGGTGTTTAAATGTAGTACCGCTTTAGATACAGATGATTCATTGGATTCGGGTGTTCGTTACCACCGTTATCCGCTAACTTGAATACTCTGTTGCTATATGCATCGATGACTAGGAAAGGGCCTTTCCAGTTTGCAGAGAATTTGCCTATTGATTCATGAATGGCCTTGAGAACTAGGTCTCCTTTCTTGATCGATCGTTGATGCAGGTTGTGTCGATGCTTCTATCTCTGTTTGTCCTAATATCTTTCAATGGTGTCGAGTGTCTGGATGCGTTTCTCCTCCACTGAGTCTAAATCCATGATTCTAGACTCATTGTGTTGAGTCTCATTTATAACTATGGAGAGGACCATCTACAATGAGGGAACCTGTAATTCCAAGGGCAACACTACTTCAGATCCATAGACTAGGCTGTAGGGCATTCTGTCTGTAGCTATTCTGCACATTGTACGATACGGCCATAGCACATAGAAGATTTTTTCATGCCATCATTTTTTGTTATTGCTAAGCATCTTCTTAAGTAGATTGATAATTACTTTGTTTATCTCTTCTGCTTGACCATTTGATTGCAGGTAATAAGGTGAAGAAAAAGAATGCTTGATACCAAGATTATTGCAAAAAGATTTGGTTTCTGTGCTACTAAATTATGGCCCATTGTTAGTCACAATAGTCAAAGGGAGCCCAAATCTGGTTACAATATTATCTAAGATGAAATGGCAAACCTGTTGAGATGTAATCTTCCGTAGGGGGATAGCCTCAACCCACTTTGTAAAATACTCAATGGCAGTGATAATGAAGCTATGTCCTGTGAAAGATTTAGGTGCGATGAGACCTATGATATCTAGTCCCCATCGTTGGAATGGCCAAGTAATCTGTATAGTGTGTAACTCGGTTTGTGACACGTGTATTAGGTTTGCATAATGCTGGCACATATCACATGTCTTAACTTTGGTAAGCCAGTCTCTTTTCATGTACGACCAATAGTACCCTAGGCGTCTGATTTTAGAGGCCATGGCTCGTGGGGCTACGTGTCCTCCACACAGCCCCTCGTGGACTTTGCTAACTATTTGCTATGCTTGATCATTATTAACGTAGGTTAGCAATACCCCATCGAAAGAGTGTCTATAGATAGTACTATCTCCGATGATGACGTATTGCCTAGCACGCTTGCGCACTACGTCTTTTTGTACATGCGTTAGCTCGTGTGGTGGTTAGCCATGCAGAAGGTAAGTCTTAATGTTGTCGTACCATTCTAGCGTTCCCCTCGCATTTAATGAAGAAATCTGTGCTGCTTGAATGACAAGGTCTGTACATTCCATCATTAAAGCGAGCCAAGTGGTAAACAAGTGTGGTGGCACATTTAGTGCCAGTGTTGCCAGTGCATTAGCCACAACATTTTCGTTATGCGGCACATGTTGGGCATCGATTGTAACAAATTATTTCAGGAGATCTTTAGCCATATCGTAGTAGGGTTGTAGATGTACAGCTTTATAGGTGTAGAATCCTGTGATTTGATTAATGACGAGCATTGAATCATCTTGGATTGCCAGATGTTGAACGTTGAGTTCTCTGGCTGTCAACAATCCTCTAAGAAGCCCCTCATACTTTGTCACATTGTTCATATAAGGGAAGGCTAGGCAATAAATCAATGGATGCACATTCTTAGGTAAAGCGTAATAACAGTGGCAGCACTGTCGCCTCTTATAGTTGAAGCTTCGTCGAAGTATAACGTCGCTTCAAGGCCTGTTGATATAGGGCTTAAACTATGTACATGCTCATCCGAAAATTTTGGCTCTATTGTAGCTTGATCTTTAATAGGCGATGTCGCTAGCTAGTCAGCTATAGCCTAACCTTTGGTGGACGATTGGCCAACATAATGTAAATCAAATTCGGCTGTGATAGCTTTCCAGCAAGCTATCCTACTACTCTCATACAAGTTGTTTGAAATAGCCTGCAAAATGTTGCTTTTACAAATTATGTTGACCTTACCATGGAAAAGATAATGCCTACATTTTTTAAGTGCAAAAACCAATGCCAAACAGTTACACTCCACTTCATTGTACCTTGTTTCGTATGCAAATAGAGCATGACTGAGGTAATAGATAGGGGCTTCTGACCCATCGTTCCTTTTTTGGCAAAGTAACACAACTATAGACACATCTGAGTTAGCTAGATAAATGTAAAAAGGCTGATCCCTTTGTGGCAGGAAAACCATTAGTAAATGTTGTAGCTCCCTTTTTAAGTCATTGAATGCACGCTGGCAATCATTAGTCCATTCAAAATTAACACCCTTCTTAAGAAAGTGTTACATTAGATGTAATTTATCTGTTAACTTCAAAATGAACGCCTAATAAATTGTAGTCTGCCATGCAACCCATGTAGTTACTTAAGGTTTGTAAGTGGCGATAAATTGACAATGGCTTTAACCTTGTCAGGATCGACTTGAATGCTAGTCTCTGATACTACAAACCCCAACATGCATCCGGTTTTAACTTTGAATACACATTTCTTTAGGTTGAGCTGTAAGTCATGTTTGAGACATCATTTAAGGACTAACTCCAGGTCTTCTGAATGATCTTCTGACTTTATAGACTTGACAGCTATATCATCTGTACTGTCCAAAATCGTCAATCTTCGGTTAGAAGGAAACAGAGACTGGGAGATATCCAGACATGCACAGAAGACCCTACCTTCGCTTGAGGGCAAGTTGGAATTAATCAAAGGTAGAGTACCTTGAGTGGTCTACACGCAGATCAGGCAAGGATTTCCCCAAACGTACACCGAGGTGCTATACGCTGGGTTATACGTAAATAGCGTAAAATATGAAAAACAGAGCGTAAACAACATAATTGATGTAAACGGAGCTTAAATGTAAAACATCGTAAATAGTAAACATGCAACAATTAATGTAAAACTGTAACTAATTTCAGGAATGTAGCAATATTACAACAAAATGAGACTTACAATGCATCGGTCTAATGCAATTTTGACTTTGACACAAGGCGAACGAATAGCCCCGGTGGATGTAGGGATGATTGTTGGCTAGTTCAAACTACAGGCACAGCGTAGAGGCTATATGCTCAGCGTACAGGGTTGAGGTCCAGTGTACAGGGTTTCTGCTCTGGTTCTTAGCATCTCTATTTTTGTCTCTGGTTTGTTCAAAATTACCAACCAACCTGGATCTAGTGAAAAATTGGGGCTTTTATACAGGTTTTGACGTTAGACTCGAGTTGGGTGACACGTGGCGCATTGACCGGGTGCAAAAGAATGAAATTTACAAGTGTACAACATGTTACACTTGCTGGGCGTATACATTGAGTGTATGCACTATATCAGGCGAGTGTAGACTTTGGGCATATACACTGGGTGTATACGCTGTGGATGCTGAGCGTATACGCCGGGGCGTATACGCTGATGGTTGCTAGGCGTATACACTGGGGTGTATACATTGATGGTTGCTGCCTTGTACCAAGTCTTGCTCTGCAGTGTTGTTTTCATCTTCGGGGATTGCATGCCAAGCGTATGCATTAGTTGTACAAGCTGAACGTACTTGTGAGGTGTGTATGCTAGTCGTGTACACTGGGCATATACGTTGTGAACATCGGGCGTATACGCTGGGCGTATACGCTAAGAACATCAGGCATATACGCTAGGCGTATACAATGTGGATGTGAACTTGAGCATATACACTGGGCGTATATGCTGAGAATGTAAACTTGGGCATATACGCTGAGAATGCATACTTAGTGAAAATTAAGTATCTTGATCGCTGAAGTTGCCATGTTTGATACCAGATATAGCCGTGGTCGTCGGTGGATTGCAGGGACCTGCTTCTTGTTGGAAAAGTACTAAGCTCGAAATTTTGTAGTGTTTCATTAGCCCCTCTTTGTTGATGCTTGGAGGAATCGACCCGAGAAGCGTCGATAAAGAAGTGCAAAATACCATAAGCAACTTGATAAAGACATTGTCCTTTGCCACCTGACTAGACATCATCGCACCGTGTTCTGTAGTACATAGGATTGGGAAAGTGAAATCTGTAGCTAGTAGGAAAATGGAGATTGTGGGGACTGGTAACTGACCAAGGGATTGTGCTTGGTAAAGGGGATGCTCTAGTATGTATCATGTTGATCCTTGTCAATAGAAATTATTTAGCAGACTCAAAATCAAGACATGCAATGTGCATCCTTTGGCAAAACAACATTCTTGGTTAGTGTCCAAGAGGTCTTGTTGGCGAGACCAAAGCCATGTGATGATGTGTTGCATTCTTTGGAGGAGCAGGGCCCTTGTTTGGTGTTTAGGGGGAGCCTGTTGGTGGAGAGCCAAAGCTATGCAACGAGATGTTTCTTGATGAGCACTGGTTCCAAGACAACTGCCTTCTCACCTGGGGCTTGTATGGGAAGTGCCAAGGGTCTTTTTTTTGAAGAAGCTTTGTTTTGATCTTGTACTCATGCTCAAGTGCTATGTTGTGCTTCAAAGTGTTACAATGAGCAATAGCATACTCAAAGTTTTGAGTGTACTAAGTGTATCAGAGATGTGGCTGAGTAGAGTAGGTCAATGAATAGATAGGAAATGTACCAAGAAGTGGGGATATACTAGTGAATGGTTTGATTTAGTCTTGCCATGTGTGCTGTGAACAATGTCTCACCTTGCTACTTATGATGAAGTGTACTCTTGTACAAACACCTCTGAGTGTCATCCTGCAAACACAACTTCAAGAAGACATGAAAACCATGAGTGAGTTAGCGAGCTTAGACTTAAACAGCCACTGATAAAACCATTGTGCCATATGAGATTTCAGGCACTGTATATGAATGGCAACAATGTTGTTAGGATTGTCTGATGGCGAGTGATGCAGCGATTCTGATGAAGTTTGAATGCAACCATTGATTAAAGGACCAGCAATGAACTTGCCAGTTTATAGTCTTAGTGGACTATCATGGGTTAGTTTTATGTCATAACCCGTCAGACATTTCCCATTTAGCGTCGTGGAGGACGATGCATTGCCAGTTTCTAGTCTTCGCGGACCGTGAAGAGGCAAACCAGTTTATAATCTTAGCAGAGTCTGGTGGATGCAACGGTGGCAGTTTACTATCATGCTGGACGAGTGCTAGTTTATTGTCATTGCAGACATTGTGTGGTATCGGTTTATCATCATGATGCCAGGATGAGCTGTGGTATCATTTTTAAGTCATGATGCCAGGACCGTTCTATGGTATCATTTTACTGTCATGATTCTAGGACGAGCTATGGTATCAGTTTATAGTCATGATGCCAGGACTATTCTATGGTATCAGTTTACCGTCATGATTCTAGGATGAGTTGTGGTATCATTTTATAGTCGTGACGCTAGGACTCACACGTACCTGAGCTTGTACTCAAATATAGAACGGTTTTAGGAACAAGTGATTGGTTGGATTTGCGAGCTCATTCCCTTCCAGATCAACTAACTTGAATGCTCCATTGTCATATGCTTTGGTGACCAAGTAGGCCCCTTCCCAGTTGGCTGAGAATTTATCCAGGTGTTCCCGAATGGCCTTGAGTACAAGGTCTCCTTCTTTGATGTGGCTCTTATGAATGCCATGCCGATGGCATTGCCATTATTGCTTTTGGTACCATTCAATCTGATCGAGTGCACATGTGCATTCCTCCTCCACCAAGTCTAGGTCAATGATGTGCAGGTCATTGTTTTGCTCTTTGTCGACGAGTTCGAAAAGTGTGATCCTTAAATATGGTACCTGTAATTCCAGAGGTAAAATAGCTTCTGAACCATAAACAAGACTATATGGTGTTTTACCTGTTGAAGTCCGATGTGTAGTACGATATGCCCACAATGCGTATACCAATTGTTCATGCCATCTTCTCTTGCTTTGGGTAAGCATCTTTTTAAGTATAGTAATGATGGTTTTGTTGGTGGCCTTTGCTTGCCCATTGCTCTGAGGGTAGTAAGGGGATGAAAATGAGTTTTTGATCCCTAGACTTTCACAAAAGGTTTTGGTTTCGGCACTGCTAAATTGTGGCCTGTTGTCAGTGATGATTGTCATGGGAATGCTAAAATGGGTTACAATGTTTTCGAGAATGAAATTGCACACATGTTTAGATGTAGTCTTTCGAAGGGGAACAGCTTCTACCCACTTCGTGAAATATTCTGTTGTGGTTATAATGAAACCATGCCCTGTAGAAGATGAGGGTGTTATTGGTCCGATAAGGTCTAGCCCCCACTTTTGAAAGGGCCATGTGATTTTCGCCATATGCAACTCATTTGGTGGGACATGGATTAGGTTACTGTGTCTTTGGTAGTTACTACATGTTTTAGCCTTGGATAGACAATCATACTTCATGTGTGGCCAATAGTAGCCTAAGCATCTAATCTTTGTTGCCATTGCTTTCGGTGCTATATTTCCTCCGCATAGTCCGTCGTGTACTTGTTCAACGATGGTTTGGGCATCAGTACTACTAACACAAGTTAGCAATATGCCTTCGTAGGATTGACGACACAATGTGTCCCCTACCAGTGCATATTTCTTAGAACGTTTTCATACCGTGTATTTTTTTGCGTTCGTTAAGTGTTGCGATGTTTCACCGCGTAGAAGGTACTCTTTTATGTTGTCATACCATTCTATCGCGTGTGTTGTACTAACGGATGCAATTGGCAATGTATTAGAAGTATCAATTATTGGTTTGGCACAGCTGATTATGGAGCTTGGCAATGTGTGGAACATGTTGGGCGATATGTTTAATGCTAAGGTGGCCAGTGTGTCTACAATGGTATTATCATTTCTAGAGACGTGTTGCACATCTATGTTTTCGAATCGCTTCATTAAGTGTTTCACCAAGTCACAGTATGGTTGTAAATGTTGTGCTTTGCATGTAAAAATGTATGTGATTTGGTTTAAGACCAATTGTGAGTCTCCTCTGACCACAAGCCGTGTGATGTTTGAAGCGAGTGCTATTGTAAGACCTCTAAGGAGACCTTCGTACTCTGCTATGTTGTTGGTACAGTGAAAGTTGAAACGATAAGCAAAGGGTCAGATCTCCTCGGAGGGATAGGTGATGACAGTGGAAGCACTTCCCCCTCGAGAGGTGGATGCTCCATCAAAGTTTAGAATAGTATCGTAGTCATTGGGCACTATGTCTATTGCACTTATATTCTCATCCGGGAATTCTGGTTCTATTGTCGCTCGATCGTACGTTGGTGACGTAGTCATTTGATTTGCTATGGCTTGACCCTTAACTGATGATTACGCTATGTAATGTAGGTCAAACTCAGCTATCATGGCTTTCCAACAGGCTATCCTGCTTGACTTGTAAATATTTTTGGTAATGGATCTGAGCACATTATCCTTGCAGATTATGTTAACTTGATTATGGAAGAGGTAATGTCACCATTTCTTTAGAGAAAAGACCAAGGCTAAACATGACATCTCCACCTCATTATACCTTTTTTCATGGGTGACTAATGCATGGCTTAAGGAATAGACAGGGACTTCGGTTCCGTCATCTTGTTTCTGGCAAAGCATAGACGCGATTGACAAATCATAAGTGGCGAGGTAGATGTAAAATGGTTTATCATTTTGAGGTGGATAAACTGTGGGTAGTCGGGCAAGTGCTATTTTAATATGGTCAAATGCTTCCTGGCATTGTGGGGTCCATTCAAAATGGACGTTCTTGCGTAGCAAGTGGTTCATAGGTTTCAACTTGTCTGTTAGTTTTTCTATGAAACACCTGATAAACTATAATCTACCTTGTAGACCTCGAAGTTCAGTAAGGTTGCCAAGTGGTTTTAAGTTTGTTATGGCCTTAACTTTATCGGGGTCTACTCGTATCCCTGCTTTCGAGGCTATGAATCCAAGCATTTTGCCTGTTTTGACGTTGAAGACACATTTCTTTAGGTTAAGTCTCAGTTCATATTTTAAACAACGTTTTAGTACTAGGTCAAGATCTTGTACATGTTGTTGTGATGTCTTTGATTTAACCACAATGTCGTCCACATAGTCGTTGAGCGAGTGTAACATATAATCACTAAAAATGAATGTCATCGCCCGTTGATATGTGGCCCCAGCGTTCTTGAGGCCGAAGGACATCATTGTGTAACAAAAGGTCCTCCATGGTGTCATAAAGGTAGTCCGGAGCTAATGCTCCGGGTTAATGCGTATCTGGTTATATCCCGAGAAGCCATCCATAAAAGATAACAGGGCATGCCCCGCAGTCGAGTTGACAAGTTGATCGATGCTGGGTAGGGGAAAATCATCTTTTATGATTGCAGCGTTTAGATCTCAGAATTCAATGCATAAGCGAATACTTCTTTTCTTCTTCAAGACAATGACCATGTTGGATACCCACTCGGCATAATCGACAGCCCGAATGAAACCAGCCTGATAAAGTTTGGTGATCTCATTACGAACTACCAATGTCAATTTTGGGTCAAGGATAATGTTGTGCTGGAAGATTCGAGGATCTAACCCGGGCATGTCGATGTAAGACCAAGTGAATGCTTTCATGTTGTCCCTAAGCACATTTTCTATGTCTTTGGCCAGTTGAGGTTGCAGTAATGTGCTTAATTTTAATATTTTAATTTCTCCATCAGGCATGGCGATGGGGGTTTCGATCAATGGGTCTTTGGTGATGTTTTTAGCTTCTATGTCAAGGGGTTTTGTCATACCTTTGTAGTTATCTAGCGTTTGTTGTGTTGAGGCTATGACTATGTCATTCATTGATAAAATTAAGTGGATGAGATTTATGTCAATGTCCCTTGCAATTTTTCCATATGGTCCATCAATGATTAACGGTGTAGATAAACATTGGCAATCCATCAGGCTTGCTCCTGCCAATAAACAGAGAGTAGAATGAGCTAATGGGTATTTTTCATGTTCTTTGGCAACTTAAATTGTGTGTACATGCATGATGGTGGTTTATCGTCACACTAGGAAACATGGCAATTTAGGGCCTTATCGGGTCATGGATGGCAGTTTAATGCCTTATAGGGACGAATGTGATCCGCGGGTGGCAGTTTAAGGCCTTACCAAGCCATAGGGGGTTTGTATGTCGCAGTTTAAGGCCTTACCGAGCCATTAAGGCAGTTTAAGGCCATACCGAGCTGGATAATGTACATAGGAGAGTTTGTGCTAGAATGTTCGATGTGAACATCTGAAGTTGGGTTTACAGGGGGAACCGGGATGTAGTAATATTTGTTTTATTTTAAATATATATATTTTTTATTTTTTTGAACAAATTTTAATTAACATGAGTAAAAAAAGCAAAAAGGTACAAATCGGAAGACAGCGGCGACGGCAGTGAGGAGCGCTATATAAAGGGCAGGGGCGTCATTTGTAACCACGTTGAATTTGCAATGAGCGTAAACATTGAGCGTAAATCCTGAGCGTAAGCGTAGATGATGAAAACCTAAGCGTAAGCGTAAACGACCCAAACCCTGAGCGTAAATGTAAACAACCCAAACCCTGAGCGTAAACGTAAACGACCCAAACCCTGAGTGTAAACGTAAATGACTAAACCCCAACGTAAACGCAGAGTGTAGAGGTCCAAGCGTCAGTGTAGATGTTCCAACTTAGCATGAGCGTAGAGACTCCAACTCGGCGTAGAGGCTCAGCATAGGAGCGAGTGATTTCAACCCTCAGCGTAAACCTGTCGATCCTAGCGTAGAGGATTCCGAAAATGGGCAAGGGCAAGGAAGTGGAAGGCCAAGGGAGGAAGGGACTTGACCTGACTTTCGTGGAGGAGAGTGAGGCCATGCTGCAGTGTCTACCCAGGCTGAGGATTCCATCGTGGCCTGGATCGTCACATAGGTAGGCTCTGATCTTGCCTCCGTTAGTTATTTTCATCTGTACATGTTTCACAACATAGACAGTCTCGGTAGCATAGAAGGCTTCGGCGTATACGCTGGAGTAGAGAGTTAGCATAGAGGGTTTTGGCGTATACGCTCAGCGTAGAAAGATAGCGCAGACAATTTCCTTAGCGTATACGCCCAACGTAGACAGATAGCGTAGAGGGTTTCTATACGCTGAGTGTATACTGTACATAGCCTAAGTTGTTTGTAGCGTAATCTATTTTTTCAATGCATAGCATAAATGATTTTACCAGCATGAAGTGTAGATGATTTTATCAGCGTATACGCTGACTATTTTTTACAGCATCTAGCATAGATTGTTTACACTGTTCAATATAGACTGTTTACACAGCGTATATTGTTTACGCAGCGTATACGCTAGAGTCTTTTATGGCGTATATGCTGAGGGTTTGTACAGCGAATACGCTGGAGGCTTTTACGATATATACGCTGAGGGTTTCTACGGCGTATATGCTGAGGGTTTTTACAGCGTATACGTTGTGTTAGGTAGAGCATAAACAATTTTGATAGTGTATACGCCAGGTTAGGCAGCATATACGCCGAGCGTAAACAGTCAGTAATTTTTCTAAGTGTCGGCCCATAATATGAAATTTTGTATGGCTGATTTACGATGGCATTTTGGTTGCTTGCAGGGACACTGAACCTTTTCTCCTGGTTGTTGAGCTAGTTTGGGTACTGACATGGTTTGGCCCCATTGAGGCTGATGAACCTACCCCGGATCTGACCGTTGACAACAATGGGGTCTGGTTTAGGGAAGGGACGTGTGAATTCCTCGCCTTCATGCTGGACAGGTTTAGAGTGGTTGTTTGGTCTCACCTAGGCGAACAAGTGGCATAGAGTGTGCTTGAGGCCATGTTGCCAGGAGCGTCGGAGGGCGTCATCGCTTTCATGGAGGATATCGACGAGGGCCCCCTTGTGATCAAGGACGTTCCCTCTGGCGGGCCCAGGTCTACTTGCCCATTAGCACATGTGTGGGCCCAATTGCTGCGAGGGCAGGACTATCTCAACAACACCCTATTTTTAGCCACGCATGCACACATGCTATTCTAGAATCCTCCTGGCACAGTGTACTGGGTGGATAGGTAGGATTGTTTAAGCTTTTTTTTTCTATTTTTTATGTTGTTTGGCATTTGCTTCTATTTTGACAAACGTTCTTTTACAGGCCCCAAGTTAACCCAGACAGAACATGCATTGATGATGATGGGTTTGCTCTAGCCCGCACTACTCTAGAGACCTTTATGGCGGGTCCCACCCTTCGTGGAGCTGTATTAGCTCAAACAAAGGGTGATATCGTCCACTTTCACAGATGGTTCTCTAGAGCGTTCGCACTATGCAAAGCTTGTGGATGGTTGCATGGAGATTGGTCGCATAAGGGACAAATCCTTCCTCGTGACTCTAACTTGGGTAGCACATCTAAGTCCACAACTGAAGGTAAATGAAAATATTTTCTAGATGTGTTAACGTGTTTGTTCAACTGTTGTGGGTTATACTAATGTAACAGTTTCAAATTGTATCTACAGTTGATGTCCCTCCTAGTGGAGACCCTGTCACAACTAGACGAATAGAGAGTACCCTCTCGATAAAGTTTGGGGAGATTAGTAAGGCTCAAAAATGGTCGCGCATTCATGCCCCACCATTCATCATTCGTTGTTTAGACGATGTCGGCCTCATGGAGCTCTTTACGACCCCGAGCCTTGATGTGTCATTAGCAGAAATGATCGGGATCGTGGATTCCTTCAACGAGTCTGTCTCTTACTACAGCACTCGAATTAAGGGTGTTAAGATAGTTTTCCATTTGTCGCCTGAATTCTTTTCGAACTTGTTTGGTGTACCGGTGGATGGTATAAATGTAGTTTTAGACAGGGCTCATAAAGAGCTCAATACGGTTCATGAATTAGAGGACTGGTTGGGCATTACCAAGGGTACCAAGGGATTCCCTATGCAGGGGAAGTCAAAGGTTGAGGAGGTGAATGAACTACATCCCCTATTTAGGGCATGGGTATTCCCTAAATCCCTTTCCTAGGTGCGAAGTCTTGGTGTTGAGGCTTTGGGTATTATGCGAACCATCCTAGAAACCGGAATGCGTTATAACTGGGCCCAATTTTTTTGTCAAGTCTGCATAAGGAGATAGTGCGATTGCACTCAAATGTTGAGGCACAGTCCCACTTTACCTTTGCATTCTTTGCTAGTTATATTCGCTGCTTAGCCAAGTTTTTGGTAGTTCACGCAGACAAGTATGTTCTATGGGATCGAGGTCAATTATCTCGTCCGTGGATCAACCATTTATTTGAAACAGCTGAGTCCCAAGATGCGCCTGAGGGAATTGATGAATTCGTATCTATCATGACAGGGGGGTGATCTGGTACCTCAATCGACACACGTGATAGTTTGGGATTGGAGCCAGATGACGTGCCTTATACTATGAAAAGAGTAGAATAGGTCATCAAAGAGACCATTGGCAAGGCCAAGTCGAAGCTAACAAAGCGTGAACGTTCAACCGAGGAGGCCTCAAATGTGAACGAGCCACGAGTGAAGCACATACGATTCAAGATGCCTATCCGAGGTAAGTGAACTTGGTACACTTATTCATTTATCATTTTCGTCTTATTCATAAATTTTACTTTAATCACTTACATGCCACTGATGCCTTCAGACCTGACTCGAGAAGTGAGGAGGCAGGAATTAGAGACAATCATTTAAGAGGAGGACGCTACCATAGAGTTAATGACTGAAGAGGAAGATGCAGGCAAAGATCAGGTGGGAGGAATGGAAAAGTTGGGGGAAGACACCACAGAGACTGAACTAGTAGATGACCAGAGTGGAGTCGATGAAATGTTTAGCAGCTTCCTAAAGGGAAAATTGGACTTAGGTGAACCCCCAAAAGGGGACAAAGAACACAGTATGTTTTCCTTTATTTTATAGTGTTGCTTTGTGAGTTATTATTTCCATGGTATTTTACTTTTGTGTTTTCATCCCTTCTAGAAGAAGGTAGTGAAACCAGGACGATGCAGTTGGACGTGCCCATGAAAACGGTTCCTCCTAAAAGGACTGCGGAGGTTAGTCCGTCTCGCACTTGTGGACCATTTACTTGGACCAAAATGCCAAGTAAAATGGATTTTGTGGCTGGTATTGCTGAGGAAGTTGTTGAACGAATTCAGGAAGCCCACCCTAAGATAGGTATAAATGTTTCGAATTATTTGCAGCTTTAGAGTTTCACACCCTGTTTTTGTCGTTTTAGCATTTTTTCTTTTCATGTCAATAGGTGCCAAACTAAGGTGGGATCCCTTTGAGATAGTTAGCATAGAGATTTTGCCCACATTATCCCCAGAAGTCGAGCAGGTGCCAAGGCCTGTTTATGAGGAGGTGGCGGAGGGTCTTGTACACAATGCCAAGTTGCTTTGGACTTGTAGGCGTTCCTTCGAATAGTTGTGGTTGCAGATTTAAGCAAAGGAGAAGGAAGTCTCTGAGTTTTTAGTTGAGCGTGATGATCTCAAGGCTTGTTATGAGTTCGCCTCTGCTAAATTGAGTGGTGATCGCTCTTGGCAGACTTCCGAGGTCACGTATACCAGGTATTGGAATCTGCTCAATCGTCACGCGTCACTGACCAAGAGACTAGCGGAGTGTAAGGCCCAAATAGATCTACTGAACCTCAAGTATCAAGATTGGAAAGCTTTCGCTTCCAAGGTAAGAAAATGGGGTCAGGATGAAAAGAACCACAAACATCATTATAAGAGATCGTTAAAAGTAGTATCTATTGAAAAGCGTCAATTGGAAATGTTTGTGGAGGGTCTGGGTCTACGCTCTGCTTTTGATACGTTTGCTCAAAACACAACTGTTGAGATGGAATTGCCTACTAGGGTAATCACGACTACTTTTGGGGAGGTATTTGTGGGTAAATTCCCTCTAAAGCATCCTACCTGGTTAGCTGTTAACAAGGGGAAGGCCTTGGTAGATGTCGACCTAGGCCTTGATGGGACCGATTAGACCAGTGTCTCAGAAGAGGAAATCCTTCGTCGGTTGGAATTCAGCTTAGGGGGATCCCCTACGGTAACGCTGCATAATGTTTAAAATTTTATCTTTCTCTTGTTCTTACATTGATTGTCTCTTTTTGCATTTTCAGGATCAAGGTGGTGACGATGTCCACGAAGCTGGCCCTAGTGGAGCGGGGGCCCATGATGCCAGCGGGTCTAAAGGAGATGACCCTCCCATCCTAGATGTTTAGTTTTTATTTTTTTTTGTCTTGATTAGTTTTTCTGACTCAAATTTGTACAAGAATTGTAAATTGAGATGAATGAAACCAGTTAACTCTTGTACTTGTACATCATTTCATGTATAAAAATTTTTCGTTGATTTTGAGTTTAATTGCAAACACGACACGGCAATGTAAAATGTTTTGGTTTGTTTTTGTGGTTTAATTGTAATGTGCAGATGTAATTATAAGTCAGAGTATGATGATAAATGAAAGAGGAAAACAAAGTATAAGTGGATGATCTAGTTTAAGGCCATTTCAGGCTAGATTCGCACAAGTTTAAGGCCATTTTGGACCACATGCATAGTTTAAGGTCATTTCAAGCCCCAACGTAAGCAAGGGACATTACGAATGACACAGGTGGATTCCTCAGTTGATCGACCATTTCTGATCGTGGCTAGTTTTATGTCGTTGCGGACATGATAGTTTAACCTCATTTTGGACTTGTCGTAGTTTAATGTCATTTCGGACCATTTGTAGTTTAACGTCATTTCGAACGAATTATTTTTGTTATTTATTGGTTTAGTAATTTTTTTATTTTTCACATTTTAATGTTGGGAGTAGAGTTAGCAGGTATGATTCTATATTCAGCATCCCCTTTGCTAATCACGTTGAATGGTAATTCAGCCCAAGGGACGTCTAATGGAATAGTCCCCGCATCGGTGTTTTCAGATGTTTCGGTATTTATTGTGAGTTCTGTGTTAGTTTTTGTTTCTAAGTGAGGTTGCGTATGTACAATGTCAGGCCTGGGTATTTCTATTTTGGGTGGATTTTCTTCTGTGTTTAAAGGATTACCTCCTACCAGTTGTCGTTCCTTTACGTCATGCTGCCTAGGCTCTTCAAGCTTAACCTCTAAGCCTTGGTCTGTGTCTATGTATGATGAGATGATGGGTGTAGTAGCCTCCCTGTGTATGATGATCTCACCACCTCCATAAGACAAATGAATCTCTTGGTGTATAGGGGATGAGACTGCTTTCAGTTGGACTAACCAGGGCCTTCCTAATATTAGGTTGAATCCTGGCATTTCATCGATTACTACAAAGTCGGCGGATGTGGGGAATTGGTCCCTTGCTATGAAGTCTAAAGTCACGGTGCCTTTAACTATCACGTGTGACCCGCTGAATGATTTCAAGCATGTGGTGGTAGTTGGTCTGATTAGCTCTGTAAGCCCCAGTTGTTCGATGACAGGATATGGTACTACATTTGTGGCAACTCCATCATCTACGTGGACCCTATGTATCTTGAATTGGTTTACTCGTATTGTTATGAACATAGGGGCTATTGTTATCTCCCATATTTTCTTATCCACCTTGATTTTATCATTGTGGAAACTTAATGGTTTGGAAGTTGGCCCTTGGGGCGAGTACATTACCGTGTGAATGGAAGGTTCATTTTGAGGCAAGTCCTTGCTTACTGGGATAGATATTAGCATGCGCACCAAAGCTTCGTGATGTGTTTGAGATGTTAAAACTAAGTCATATAAGCTCAATGAAGTATTCTTTTGTTTGAGTGCTTGCATGACTTGTGTTAGGGCTGTTGCTAAGTCTCGACTGTTGGGCATGTGTTTATCGGCGGTGACTTGGTCCATTGGGCCCAACAGCTTTATTTCGTGCATCGTTGGTTTGTCATTTTTTCCTGGAACCACTGGTTTAGACGTATCGTGTTTTCTGGATGGTTCACCTTCATGGAATGTGTTTGGTTGATTGTTGGGTGGCATCATGGGTATTGCATTTAGCGGGGTGGGTTTAGGTGGTCCTACAGCTAGCCGTTGACGCTCCTTCTCCAAGCGTTCACGTGTGAGCTTATCCGCTAAGCGTTCTTGTGTGTGGCGTGGGGGTGGAGTTGGCCTTAGAACCTCAAGCTATTTTGGGATTTGTACTACGTATGGAATCAGGTGAGGTTGCTGTTGGATGATCACATGCGGATGAGCGCCAGGATGGCTGGGCACCCTGATGACATAAGGACTGGGTTTGTTTTGCATTTGTGGGGTGAAGGATTGGTAATCATTAGGACTTTTAGGTGTCCTAACAAGGTATGGGGTTGGTTTAGGCAGAGGTTGGACCTCCACTATTTCAACAGTAGGTGGTACTTGGACTACAAAAGGGGTAGGCCAAATGGAAGGCGTTTGTGAGTTTGTGATAGCGGCAAGAGGTACGCACACCACTTATGGCTTTTCGCGTGTCGGGGTGTTAGAAGTTGCTATAGCAGGGGGTATGCGGATGACATATGGTTGCTACAGGATGTGTGATGGTTGAGGCATGGATGTTGATGCAATGGGAGGAATACGGACTACAAATGGCTTGTTGCGCATTTTTTGCTCATGATCAGAGTAGATGGTGTTAATGCTAGGTGTTTTAGGTTCATTATCTAGGTAGATTGTGTTAATAATGTATAGTGCCTCTTTGGTATTCAGAGGGTCTTTGTAGACACCCATAGCCTAGTTTTGCGATTGGACGGGGTTGGCCTCATCGAAAGTGATTTGACCTCTGTCAATCATTCGTTGGATGTCTTGCTTCAAGATGAAACAGTAATCTATGCCATGCCCATTACGTTGGTGATAGTCACAGAAGCAGTCCATTCTAAAGCCTTTTGGTACTGGAGGCTCATCCAACATTGCTAGGCTTGGGTTCTGAACTAGTTGACAAAACCGATCATGTCTCTAGATGGCAGCAGGGGATAATTCTTTATGTTTCATTAACCCAGCCTTCTGGAGTTGGTCGAATAGCTAGGATGGCTTCATAGGCAGTGGCATATATTGGGAGGGTTCTTTCCTCTCAAAGTTTCTCGTACGGTTTGGTGTTGGGTTCTGCGATGAGGATGATTCTGGTGCAGTCGCAAGAGTAGGTTTAGTATAATTAGTAGGGGCCACCGGTGGTTTGATTTGTTGTGCCACATTTGTTTGTTGTGTTTTCGCTACTGCCGCTATAGTTGTTTTAGCCTTTTATTTATCTTTCTTACTGTATTTATTCTTAAAGGCTAAATATGCAGGATCATGGCTATTTTGGGCTGCCTCCTCTATATTTTTAATCTGTACAAAGGCTTGATTGAGGTTACGTGCATTAAGATAATATAACTTGGATTTGAAAAAGTCATTAACAACCCCCTTTAGAATGGTGAGGAGATACGTCTCTAGGATCGGCTCATGGAGCTCATTGAGAGCAGCACTCCACCTTTGGATGAATTTTTGTACGGGTTCTAAAGGTGCTTGTTTGACCTGTATAAGACTGTCCAGTGTCGCTTCAAGTTTCAAGTTATACTTGAACCTGGTAACGAATTGATGTAAAAACTCCTCTAGGGAAAATATTGAGTTTTTCGGCAAGGCCCGATACCAATCAAGTGCTCTCCCTGCAAGGGACATAGGGAACACTCGCAAAATGGCATGTGGCCATGCCTGGAGTAATGCGCATTCTAGTCTAAATGTTATAAGGTAAACATTGGGGTCTGTCTCCCCATTGTATTTAGTTAGCGTAGGTAATGATACACCCTTGGGTAATGTTAGGGGCAGAACCGAAGAGCTGATAGGGTCATCGTGATAAAAATCTACTACCCTCAACTTTCCGTCGGTAGCTGTCTTGAGGCGTTTGACCTCATCGGTTAGTTCTTGCATTAGTTTTCTAGTGTCAGCCTAGTCTTGGGTGCTAGGTGAGATAGCGGCTTGGGGATGTTGTACGGTGTACATGTTAGATTGTTGGGTGGTGGGTTGGAAGATGGACATTTATGTAGTTGGAGGCTGTACTTGCGGGATATTTATAGCGGGTGGTACTAGGGGTGGTACGTTGTAGGCAGGGGGTTGTTGTTGCTGTGGTTGTCCCGGAGGAATGTTGGCCGGTGGAATCGTATGAGGTGGTATGTTATAATGAGGGGGTTGGTGTGATTGAGCACCCATGCTGCCCATTGCCTAGTCATGCTTTGTGTAGGAACCCCCTGAACTTGTTAGGTTGTAGTGGTGAAAGGGGCTCCGTGAGTTTGGATGTGCGAAATATAATGAGCAAATGTAGATGCCGGTATCACATGCGGTATCCCGATCACTTGGGGCCGGAAGGATGCTCCTATGTTATTTTGAGGGGGTGGTACTTATGAAGATGGACCTACGGCTGCAGCGGGGAGAATAGTGAGAGGGAGTGTATTGAGTTGTGGGTCAGTTGCAGGAGGGATATGAACAAGTGCAGATGTTTCTGGCGGAGGTACTTGTGCCTAGGTGAATCTAAAGGGTTGAAGGGACATAATTTCCCCTGTGCCTGGATGAAACAATGGGTTGACATGGGTTTGTGGGCTAAGGGTGTGGTACGAGTCTTCATGTTCAGATTGGGTAGCGAACTCATCCTCCTCTTCTGGTTGAGGGTCTACTACAGGCTGATCTAGCGACTGGCTCCTTTGTAGGAGAAGTTGTGTGATGAGCTCAGAGTAAGGCTCTAGAGGAGGGATGATGTCGTACGGGGAGGGAATAAACTCTTGTCCCCTCTGTAGAAAAGTTCGTATTGCCTCTTAACTTCTATTTCGACTCAGTCCATAGCTAGGCCAACTTGTGTTTTCACGCATATGAAGTTGTACTGGTCTTGAGTTATGATGTTGGACGATGGGTTCCTCCCTTGCAACCTAAGAGACCGGTGGGGCCCCACTGTGGGTTGTACCATAGGCTATTGAATGGCCATGGTGCTTACGAGGTCTGTGACCTGGGTAGTTGTAGCGGTGGTGTTTGCGGTGTTCATGATGAACTATTGAGAATGTAACACAGTGTAGGGATGTGAAATTGGTGTACTTAGTGTGGTGTAAACCTACGTTGGCAGCGTATAGCATATAGACTGGGTCTCAACGTATAGGCTTCAATGACCAGCATATAGTGATAGTGTAAAGAGTGTATAGGTATATAGTGTATAGCGTCAGCGTAGAGAATCTACAGCGTAGAGCGTATAGCGTATATGCTAAGCAGCGTAGACAGCGTATACGTACGGTGTAAATAGGGTTTATAGTGTACGGAGTGTAGCGTATACTGGACAGCAGCGTAGACGAGTTTACAGCGTAGAGTGTGCAGCGTAAACCTAGCAACTGCGTATATGCCAGTAGCGTAAACAGGGTCTTGTATGCAACGTAGGCAAAGTTTGCAGGGTAAAGCATGCAGCGTATATGTCAATAGCGTAGACAGAGTTCTATGTGTAGCATAGACAAAGTCTACAGCATAGCATGTGTGGTGTATATTCAGCAGCGTAGACGCTGGGGATTTTGCAGACAGAGTCAGCATATGGTTAACAGCGTAGACGCTAGGAGACTTGCAGATTGTAAGTTTTAAATGGAGTAGCGTAGATGCTCAACAGTGTAGACGCTCAACAGCGTAGACGCTGGGAAGTTTGCAGGTAAGGTTGGCGTATACCCAACAACATAGACGCTAAGAGCTCTGAGGCACAGTAAGTTTTAGACAGAGGCCCTCCTTCTAGCTCTAATTTCTGTACCATCTGAAATTGTCGATCTCCTGCTAGAAGGAAACAGAAATTGGGAGATATCCGGACATGCACAGAAGAGCCTACCTTCACTTGAGGGCAAGCTAGAATTAATCGAAGGTAGAGTACCTTGAGTGGTCCGCATGCGGATCAGGCAAGGATTTCCCCAAACGTACACCGAGGTGCTATACGTTGGGTTATACATAAACGGCGTAAAAGATGCAAAATAGAGCGTCAACAACGTAATTGATATAAACGGAGCATAAACATAAAATAGCATAAACAGTAAACATGCAACAATTAATGCAAAATTATAACTAATTTCAGGAATGTAGCAATATTACAGCAAAATGAGAGTTACAATGCACTGGTCTAACGCAGTTGTGACTTTGAAACAAGGTAGATGAATAGCCCTGGTGGATGCAGGGATGATTGTTGGCTGGTTCAAACTGCAGGCACAACGTAGAGGCTGTATGCTCAGCATACAGGGTTGAGGTCCAGCATACAGGGTTTCTGCTCTGGTTCTTAGCATCTCTATTTTTATCTCTGGTTTGCACAAAATTGCCAACCGACCTAGATCTAGTGAAAAATTGGGGCTTTTATACAGGTTTTGACATTAGACTCGAGTTGGGTGACACATGGTGCATTGACCGGGTGCAAAAGAATGAAATTTACAAGTGTACAACTTGTTACATTTGTTGGGCATATACACTGAGCGTATGCGCTGTATCAGGCAAGTGTAGACTTTGGACGTATACACTAGGCGTATATGCTAGATGTGTCAGGCATATACGCTGGGCGTATACGCTGTGGATGCTAGGCGTATACACCAGGGTGTATACGCTGATGGTTGCTGGGCATATACGCCGGGGCATATACGTTGATGGTTGCTGGGCATATACGCTGGGGCATATACGCTAATGGTTGTTGCCTTGTACCAAGTCTTGCTCTGCAGTGCTGTTTCCATCTTCGAGGATTGCATGTCGAGTGTATGCATCAGTCGTACAAGCTGAACGTACTTGTGAGGTGTGTACGCTAGTCGTTTACACTGGGCGTATACGCTAGGTATATATGCTGTGAACATCAGGCGTATATGTTGAGCGTATATGCTGGGAATGCATACTTAGTGAAAATTAAGTATCTTGATCTCCGAAGTTGCCATGTTTGATACCAGATATAGCCGTGGTAGTCGGTGGGTCGCAGGGACATGCTTCTTGTTAGAAAAGTACTAAGCTCAAAATTTTGTGATGTTTCATCATCTATGTAGTTGTTCAATCTCCCTAAAAGGTAGTCACTAAAGATGTATGTCATGGCTCGTTGATACGTTGCCCCGGTGTTTTGTAGCCCGAAAGGCATCATAGTATAACAGAAAGTCCCCCAGGCCATCATGAATCTTGTCGTCAATTGGTGCTCCAGATTAATACAAATTTGATTATAACCTGAGAAACCATCCATAAAGGATAGAAGTGCATGACTAGCTGTTGGGTCGATCAATTGGTCGATACTTGGTAACAGGAAATTTTCCTTAATCGTTGCTTTGTTTAGATCCCGGAAGTCTATCCAGATGCGTATACCGCCCATTTTCTTAGTAACAACTACGATGTTGGACACCCAGTCTGAGTAATCAACCGCGTGAATGAAACCAGCCTGATATAGCTTGGTGATTTCATTATGCACTACTAGCATGATTTCTAGCTTAATCTTTCATGCCTTCTGTCTAATTGCTTTGATGCGTGGGTCTAAAATTATGTTATGTTGTATTAATCTCGGGTCTAATCCCAGCATGTCTTCGTATGACCATGCAAATACAACAGCATTATTTTGGAGCACTTGCATTATGCCACTCTGTGTCTGTTGGTCTAGGAGGGAACTAACCCTGAGAGTTTTATTTTTGCCTTTGTGCGTAACCATAGGAACCTCGTCGAGAGGATCCTCGGTCACATCACTAGCCAGGTCTAGAGTTCGGGCCAGATGTTCTAGCTAATCTGGGGATATTTTTGATGTTGCTATAGTTGCATCACAAAGGGAAGGGTCTGTTTCTATCAACGTGTAATTAAGCTATCTAATGGTCTTTCCATATGGGCTTGTTAAGGTTAATGGTGTGGATAAAGCTACGTCCATTTGTGAATCGTCCTACAAAAATGCCAAAAAAAGGAAGTTGTTACATTGTTTTTCTGCCAATCTGTTCAACGATAAGAGTTTTTTTTTTGTTTTCTTTACATCAAGGTTGCATATTAAAGAGGCTTCCAGTTTAAGGTCTTAGTGGACCATTACAAATATGCCTTGTTTGTAAAACAATGATGATCTCGGCTTCTTAGATGCTAGCGTATGAAATAAGATGAAAGATGCAATGTGGCATGTCTAGCGTGTCATAAAATTTGAATTTTTGTACAGATCGTAGTTAATGCAACCAGATTATGAGATGATAAATTATGTATTAGTTTAGGGTCATTTCAGACCGTGACCCACATGATATCTACGAAATTAATGCCCTGATCTTCGCGTTTCATGTCATACTGACATCGGCGTTTCAGGAAAGTTTCGCATTGATCGGGCAGAAAGAAAAGTTAGTTTCAAGAATTTTGTTTATAAACCAGTGATTCATACTCAAAACAGGTTACAGATATCGCGAATTTAGATCTGGCTATAGCAGAAAAGGAGCGGAAGCAATGCGTAAATAGACGATTTTATGAAAACTCTTTTGATTGCAACTATGGCACCAAAGGTCAAAGGGAAGAATGCTAAACTAGCAAGGATTGACGAAGTGCAAGAAGGTTTGCAGCGGGCTTCGCAGGCCAGAGTCGAGGCTCGAGAAGTTACTCCGATTAACCACTAAGTCATCTTCCACCCTTTTGCACTATTGTTATGTTTGCTACAGTGTCATAGTTGTATATTATTTTCCTGAATGCATATGTTGCGTTGAGCATTAATATCTGTTTACATAGACTAATCCATTGTGGTTTGCGATATTACCTTTGTCTTCGCTGTTGGAGATGAACCTCATATTGTTACGAGGGTTTAGGTAATGTTGAGTAATACTGAGCAAACGTAGTGTATAATTGAAAAATCTAGGTATTGTACCTATGGGTAACATAATCAGGGTTTTGTTTTCTTTTCCTTTACTCCCATAATAGTTACATGTTACGCTGGAGTGATACGCGATGTTGCTTTTATCGTCGTTGTCAGAGACAGACCTTAAGCTGTTGCAAGGGTTTGGGCAGTTTTGGCCATGCATTTCTAGTGGAATCTGTAATTTTCTGGGAATCAGAAGAACCCTATTGTAGCATGATGAATGTTCATGTCTAAATATTTTGTCTAATAGTAATATGTTTTCATTATATAGTATTATGTTAAAGCTCGTCCTAATCGTTTTGGACATCGTGGGCATTCTATGCTACATGCATGTTCTCGTGGCCAGTGTTCCTCCTCCTCATGCTTATATAAAGGAGGAGGTAGTGTGGTTCCGAAGGGATGTGCAGGGGTTCTTGTAGGTTTTACTTCATAATTACAACGTAATTGTCTGGTCACATTTACCAGGCAATGTAGCTGCTACTATTTTGGAGACGCTACTGGTTGGTTCAACACAGAGCATCTTGGTGTTCCTGACAGACAGCACGATTGAAACTGTGTGGGTGCAAGACCGTGCATAGAGCACCAAAGATTTGAGGCATTTGAGCTGGATCTAGGAGATGCCCAGATTCAACTGTTATCATACCTACAAAACTCTGTTCGTGGCCCGTCACCTCACAACCTACTTCCAGAATCCACCTGGCACTGTGTATTATGCCTATGGGTAATTTTTTTCTATTTTGTCTTCTCTCGCTGTCTTGCAGTATGAAATTTGCATTGAGTATAAAGAATTTTAGCTATGGTGCAAATTTTTCATCAATGACAATAGTCTCCTGGGCAATAATGATACATTGTCATTGACTGAAAGGGCTATAAGTGAATTCACTTCTATTAGCAACGTGTGGGCCGCTTTCATGGAACAACTAGCATTTGAAATCCTAGAATACCTAACCCGCTATGCTAACTTCTTTTCTAGAAGTAGAAATCATGGATGGTTGGATAGGGAATGGACCTTGGATCCTCCCCTCACTGTTGCAGACGTGCAAAGGAAAATCCCTCCATTTCCTTTGCCATTCAGACCTGGTAAACTTCATTATGATGATGAATTATATTAGTTAGTGATGATATATGTCTCATTTTTTGTTACCTCGGCTTAACTATTGTTTTATGTGATGAGCAGTCAGGGAATCACGGGAGATTACGATCATGGCTTTTGGTCGCGAGGTGAGCAATCTCTTTTTCTGCTATGGTGATATAAAGGAGACACAACGCTGGCTTGGCCATAGAGCAGCCCCAATTGTTTTGACCAATAACCTTTGGGAGGTTAGACTGATAGACTTGTTCTTGGCCATAATCCCTGATGTTACTGCAGGTGAAATGTTGACCTTAGTCAACTCCTTCAGCGAAGAAGTTGAGCATCTCTATATACGTGTGCGTAACGTGCACGTAAATTTTGACATTGATGCTCAACTGTTTGTCGATCTCTTTGGGGTCCCCTTCAATGGCTTTCCTATAGAGGAAAAGTCGAAGAGGAGCACCAAGTACCAGGAAGAGATAGAGGAGTGGCTGTACTATCCGAAATTGTCGGTCTCCGGCTGGAATGAAATAGAGACCAGGGGATCACCGAACATGCACAGAAGACCCTACCTTCACCTAAGGGCAAGCTGGAATGAATGAAGGTAGAGTACCTTGAGTGGTCCGCATGCGGATCAGGCAAGGATTTCCCCAAATGTACACCAAGGTGCTATACACTGGGTTATACATGAATGGCATAACAGGCGTAAAATAGAGCATAAACGGCGTAACTGATGTAAACGGAGCATAAAAGTAAAAGAGCGTAAACAGAATACATGCAACAATTAATACAA
The DNA here is from genome assembly GCA_015680685.1 of Gnetum montanum. Taxonomy (NCBI): domain Eukaryota; kingdom Viridiplantae; phylum Streptophyta; class Gnetopsida; order Gnetales; family Gnetaceae; genus Gnetum; species Gnetum montanum. The sequence continues at coordinate 132,672 of MNCI01036049.1, forward strand.
ACTGTAACAGATTTTAGGAAGAAAATGTAACAATGGTATTTCAAAATGAGAGTTACAATGCACCGGTCTAATGTAGTTGTGGCTTTGACACAAGGCAGACGAAAAGCCTCGGTGGATGCAGGGATGACTGTGGGCTAGTTCACACTATAGGCACAGTGTAGAGGCTATATGCTCAGTGTACAGGGTTGTCCAGCATACAAGGTTCTCTGCTCTAGTTTTTAGCGTTTCTGCATTTCTCTCTGGTTTGCTCTAAAAATTTGCCAACCAACTTGGATCTAGTGAAAATTGGGGCTTTTATATAGGTTTTGATGTTAGACTCGAGTTGGGTGACACGTGGCACGTTGACTGAGTGCAAAAGCATAAAATTTACAAGTGTATAACATGTTACATCTACTGGGCGTATACGCTGTATCTGATGGGCGTAGACTCTGGACGTATACACTAGAGGTATACGCTGGATGTGCTGAGCATATACGCTGGGGCGTATACGCTGTGGATGCTGAGTGTATACACCCCAGATGTATACGCTAATGGTTGTTGCCTTGTACCAAGTCTTGCTCTGCAGTGCTGTTTCCATGTCGTCTTCGGAGATTGCATGCCAGGCGTATACATCAGTCGTACAAGTTGATCGTACTTGTGAGGCATGTACGCTGGGCGTATATGTTGTGGATGTGAACTTGAGCGTATACACTAGGCGTATACGCTGAGAATGCATACTCAGTGAAAATTAAGTATCTTGATCTTCGAAGTTGCCATGTTTGATACCAGATGTAGCTGTGGTCGTCTGTGGATCGTAGAGACCTGCTTCTTGTTCGAAAAGTACTAAGCTCAAAATTTTGTGATGTTTCATTAGCCCCTCTTTGTTGACACTTGGAGGAATCGACCCAAGAAGCGTTGACAAAGAAGTGCAAAACACCACAAGCAACTCGACAAAGACATTGTCCTTTGCCACCTGACTAGACACCATCGCACTGTGTTCCGTAGTACATAGGATTGGGAAAGTGAAATCTATAGCTACGAGGAAAATGAAGATGGTGGGGACTGGTAACTGACCAAGGGATTATGCTTGGTAAAGGGGATGCTCTGGTGTGTATCATGTTGATCCTTGTCAATAGCCATTATTTAGCAGACTCAAAATCAAGACATGCGATGTGCGTCCTTTGGCGGAACAAGACTCTTGGTTAGTGTNTGTACTCATGCTCAAGTGCTATGTTGTGTGTTGCAACTGCTTAAAGGTGTTACAGTGCACAACAGTATGCTCAAAGTTTTGAGTGTATTGGGTGCATCAGAGGTGTGGCTAAGTAGAGTGTGTCGGTGAATAGATAGGGAATGTACCGAGAAATGGGGATGTACTAGTGAATGGCTTGATTTAGTCTTGCCACGTGTGCTGTGAACATCGCCTCACCTTGCTGCTTATGACGAAGTGCATTCTTGTGCAAAAACCTCTGAGTGTCATCCTGCAAACACAACTCCAAGAAGATATGAAAACCATGAGTGAGTTAGCGAGCTTAGACTTAAATAGCTACCGATGAAACAATGGCACTGGAAGAGATTTCAGGCACTGTATATGAATGGCAGTAATGTTGGTGGGATCGTTTGATGGCGAGCGATGTAGTGATTCTGATGAAGTTTGAATGTCGCCACGGATTGAAGAACCAGAGATAAACTTGCCAGTTTATAGTCTTAGCGGACTATCATGGGTTAGTTTTATGTCATGACCCGTTGGACATTCCCTGTTTAGCATCGTGGCAGATGGTACGTTGCCAGTTTCTAGTCTTAGTGGACTATGAAGAGGCAAACCAATTTATAGTCTTAGCAGACTCTGGCGAGCGCAACTGTGGCAGTTTACTATCGTGCCAGACGGGTGCTAGTTTATTGTCATTGCAGACACTGTGTGGTATCAGTTTATCGTCATGATGCCAGGACAGGCTATGGTATCAGTTTACAATCATGATCCAGGACTATTCTATGGTATCAGTTTACTGTCATGATTCCAGGACGAGCTGTGGTATCAGTTTATAGTCGTGATGCCAGGACTCTTCTATGGTATCAGTTTACCGTCATGATTCCAGGACGTGCTGTGGTGTCAGTTTATAGTCATGACGCCAAGACTCTTCTATGGTATCAGTTTACTATCATGATTCCATGACGTGCTATGGTATCAGTTTATAGTCGTGACACCAGGACTCACACGTACCTAAGCTTATAGTCAAATATAGAATGATTTCAGGAACAAGTGATTAGTTGGATTTGCAAGCTCATGCCTTTCCATATCAGCTAACTTGAATGCTCCATTATCATATTCTTTAGTGACCAAGTAGGGCCCTTCCCAGTTGGCTGAAAATTTGTCCGAGTGTTCCCGAATGGCCTTGAGTACAAGGTCGCCTTCTTTGATGGGGCGCTTATGAATGTCGTGCCGATGGCGTTGCCATTGCTATTTTTTGTACCATTCGATCTAATCGAGTGCACGTATGTGCTCCTCCTCCACCGAGTCTAGGTCAATGATGCGCAGGTCATTGTTTTGTCCTACGTCGAGGAGTCTGGAAAGTGTGATCCTTAAAGATGGTACCTGTAATTCCAGAGGTAAAACAGCTTCTGAACCATAAACAAGACTATATGGCATTTTACTTGTTAAAGTTCGATGTGCAATACGATATGCCCACAATGCGTATACTAATTGTTTGTGCCATCTTCTCTTACTTTGGGTAAGCATCTTTTTGAGTATTGTAATGATTGTTTTGTTGGTGGCTTCTACTTGCCCATTGCTTTGATGGTAGTAAGGGGATGAAAATGAGTTTTTGATCCCTAGATTTTCGCAAAAAGTCTTGGTTTCGGCACTGCTGAATTGTGGCCCGTTATCAATGATGATAGTCATGGGGATGCCAAAATGGGTTACAATGTTTTTGAGAATGAAATTGCACACGTGTTTAGATGTAGTCTTTCGAAGGGGAACAGCATCTACCCACTTCGTGAAATATTTTGTTGTGGTTATGATGAAACTATGCCTTGCAGAAGATGAGGGTGTTATTGGGCTGATAAGGTCCAACCCCCACTTTTGAAAGGGCCATGTGATTTGTGCCATATGCAACTCATTTGGTGGGACATGGATTAGATTATTGTGTCTTTGGTAGGTGCTACATGTCTTAGCCTTGGAGAGACATTCATACTCCATGTGTGGCCAATAATAACCTAAGCATCTAATCTTTGTTACCATTGCTTTTGATGCTATGTGTCCTCCGCATAGTCCATCATGTACTTGTTCAACGATGGTTTGGGCATCGGTACTACTAACGCATGTTAGCAATATGCCTTCGTAGGATCAACGACACAACGTATCTCCTACCAGTGCATATTTTCTAGAATGTTTTCGTACCGCATCTTTTTGTACGTTCGTTAAGTGTTGCGGTGTTTCACCGTGTAGAAGGTACTCTTTTATGTCATCATACCATTCTATAGCTTGTGTTGTACTAACAGATGCAATTGGCAACGTATCAGGAGTATCAGCTATTGGTTTTGCATAGCTGATTATGGAGCTTGGCAATGTATGAAACATGTCAGGCCATATGTTTAATGCCAAGGTGGCCAGTGCATCTGCAATGGTATTATCATTTCTAGAGACATGTTGCACATCAATGTTTTCAAATCATCTCATTAAGTGTTTTTCCAAGTCACAGTATGGTTGTAAATGTTGCACTTTGCATGTATAAATATCTGTGACTTGGTTTAAGACTAGTTGTGAGTCTCCTCTGACCACAAGCCATGTGATGTCTGAAGCCAGTGCTGTCGTAAGACCTCTAAGGAGACCTTCGTACTTTGTTATGTTTTTGGTACAGTGAAAGTTGAAATGATAAGCAAAGGGTCTAATCTCCCTAGAGGGATAGGTGATGATAGTAGTAGCACTTCCCCCTCGAGAGGTGGATGCTCTATCAAAGTTTAGAATGGCATCGTAGTCATTGGGCACTATGTCTATTGCGCTTATATTCTCATCCGGGAATTCTAGCTCTATTGTCGCTCAATCATGCGTTGGTGACATAGTCATTTGATTCACTATGGCTTGACCCTTAACTGATGATTGTGCTATGTAGTGCAAGTTAAACTCAGCTATCATGGCTTTCCAACGGGCTATCCTGCTTGACTCGTAAATATTTCCTGTGATGGCTCTGAGCACATTATCCTTGCAGATTATGTTGACTTGATTGTGGAAGAGGTAATGTCACCATTTCTTTACAGAAAAGACCAAGGATAAACATGACCTCTCCACCTCATTATACTTTTTCCTGTGGGTAGCTAATGCATGGCTTAAGTAATAGACAGGGACTTCGCTTCCGTCATCTTGTTTCTAGCAAAGTATAGATGCGATTGAAGAATCTGAAGTGGCAAGGTAGATGTAAAATGGTTTATCATTTTGAGGTGGATAAACTGTGGGTAGTCAGGAAAGTGTTGTTTTAATATGGTCAAATACTTCTTGGCACTATGGAGTCCATTCAAAATGGATGTTCTTGTGCAACAAGTGATTCATAGGTTTTCATTTTTCTGTTAGTTTTTCTATAAAACGTCTGATGAACTATAATCTACCTTGTAGACCTCGAAGTTCAGTAAGGTTGCTAGGTGGTTTTAAGTTTGTTATGGCCTTAACTTTATCTAGGTCTACTCGTATCCTTGCTTCTGAGGCTATGAATCCAAGAATTTTTCCTATTTTGACCCCAAAGACACATTTCTTTGGGTTAAGTCTCAGCTCATATTTTAAACAACGCTTTAGTACTAGGTCAAGATCTTGTACATGTTGTTGTGATGTCTTCGATTTAACCACAATGTCGTCCACGTAGTCGTTGAGCGAGTGTAACATGTAATCACTAAAAATGAATGTCATCGCCCGTTGATATGTAGCCCCAGCATTCTTGAGGCCGAAGGGCATCATTATGTAACAAAAGGTTTCCCATGATCTCATAAAGGTAGTCCAGAGCTGATGCTCTGGGTTGATGCGTATCTAGTTGTATCCCGAGAAGCCATCCATAAAAGATAATAGGGCATGTCCAGCGGTCGAGTCAACAAGTTGATCGATGCTGGGTAGGGGAAAATCATCTTTTATGGTTGCAACGTTAAGATCCTAGAAGTCGATGCATAAGCGAATGCTTCCATTCTTTTTTGGGACAATGACCATGTTGGATACCCACTCAGTGTAATCGACAGCCCAGATGAAACCAGCCTAATAAAGTTTGGTGATCTCATTGTGGACTGCCAATGCCACCTCGGGTTTAACCTTTCGTGCTTTTTGCTTCACTGGCCTCAATTTTGGGTCAAGGATAATGTTGTGTTGGACGATTCGAGGATCCAACCTGGGCATGTCGGTGTAAGAACAAGCGAATTCTTTTATGTTGTCCCTAAGCACATCCTCTATGTCTTTGTCCAGTTGAGGTTGCAGTAATGTACTTAGTTTTAATATTTTAATTTCTCCATCAGGCATGGCGATGGGGGTCTCGGTCAACGGGTCTTTAGTGATGTTTTGAGCTTCTATGTTAAGGGGCTTTGTCATACCTTTATAGTTATCTAGTGTTTGCTGTGTTGAGGCTATGACTACATCGTCCGTTGATAAACTTAAGTGGATGAGATTTATGTCAATGTCCCTTGCGATCTTTCCGTACGGCCCATCGATGATTAACGGTGTGGATAGACACTAACAGTCCATCGAGCTTGCTCCTGCCAATAAATAGAGAGCAGAATGAGGTGATGAGTATTGTTCGATATTTTTAGGCAACTTAAATTGTGTGCACATACATAATGGTGGTTTATCGTCACATCGGGACGCATGGCAGTTTAAGGCCTTACCGGGCTGTGGGTGGCAGTTTAACGCCTTACCAGGCCAGATGTGATCTGCAAGTGGTAGTTTAAGGCCTTACTGGGCCACAGGGGATTTGTATGTGGTAGTTTAAGGTCATACCGGGCCGTCATGGCAGTTTAAGGCCATACCGGGCCATCATGGCAGTTTAAGGTCATACCAGGCCAGATAATGTTTACGCTAGAATGTTCAGTGTGAACATGTGAAGTTGGGTTTACAGGGGAATCGGGATGTAGTAATATTCATTTTGTACTAGATATATATATATTTTTTATTTTTTTGGATAAATTTTGATTAAAATGAGTAAAAAAAGAAAAAAAGATACAAATCGCAAGGCGGCGGCAGCATCGGAGCGCTATAAATAGGATAGGGGCGTCATTTGTTACCACATGGAATTTGCAGCGAGTGTAGACATCGAGCGTAAATCCTGAGCGTAAGTGTAAATCATGAGCATAAGCGTAGAAGGCTTGGCGTAAGCGTAAACGACCAAACCCTAGTGTAAACCTCCAACTCCGGCGTAAGCGTAAACTTCCAACTCAGGCGTAGAGGCTCAACGTGAGCGTAGAGGTTCAAGTATCGGTGTAGAGACTCAGACCCCGGCGTAGAGGCTCAGTGTAAGCATGAGCAATTTTTATCTTCAGTGTAAACTTATCGATCCTAGCGTAGAGTATGCCGAAATGGACAAGGGCAAGGAAGTGGAAGGCCAGGGGAGGAAGGGACCTAACCTGACTTTCGCGAAGGAGAGCGAGGCCATGCTGAAGTGTCTGCCCAGGCTGAGGATTCCATCATGGCCTAGATCGTCAGACAGGTAGGCTCTAATCCTGCCTCTGTTAGTTATTTTCATTTGTACAAGTTTCTTAGCGTAGACAGTCAGTGTAGAGGGTTTCGGCGTAGATGCCCAGCGTAGACAGTTAGCGTAGACAATTTTCTTGGCGTATACGCCCAGTGTAGATAGTCAACGTAGACAGATAGTGTAAAGGATTTCTATATGATGAGAATAAGTTCACAGTGTGGAGGGTTTCTAGAGCATAGAGCATATGCTGCACATAGCCTAAGTTGTTTGTAGCGTAATCAGTTTTGTCAATGCACAGTGTAAACAAATTTCTGGCATGAAGCGTAGACGATTTTATCAGCGTATACGCTGACTGTTTGTTACAACATCTAGCATAGACTGTTTACACAGTGTTCAGTGTAGACTGTTTACACAATGTATACTGTTTACGCAGCGTATACGTTGGAGGCTTTTACGGCATATACGTTGAGGGTTTTACGGCGTATACACTGAGGCTAAACAGTTTGTTCGATGGTGTATACGTCATATTAGGTAGAGCGTAAACAATTTTGATAGTGCATATATGCCGAGCATAAATAGTCATTAATTTTTTCTAAGTGTCAGCCTATAATATGAAATTTTGTATGGTTGATTTACAGTGGCATTTTAGTTGTTTGCAGGGACACTGAACCTTTTCTCCTAGTTGTTGAGTTAGTTGGGGTACTAACGTGGTTTGGCCCCATTGAGGCTAACGAACCTACCCCTGATCTGACCGTTGACAACAATGGGGTATGGTTCAAGGAAGGGGCATGTGAGTTCCTCGCTTTCATCTTGGACAGGTTTAAAGTGGTGGTCTGGTTGCATCTAAGTGAACTGGTGGCACGGAGCATGCTTGAGGCCATGTTGCCAGGAGCCTCGGAGGGTGTCGTGGTCTTCATGGAAGACATCGACGAGGGGCCTCTTGTGATCGAGGATGGTCCCTCTGGTGGACCAAAATCTACTCGCCCATTAATGGGCATGTGGGATCTATTGCCATAAGGACACGATTATCTGAAAAACACTCTATTTTTAGCTGTGCGCACACACACGTTATTCTAGAACCCTCCCGGCACAGTGTACCAGGTGGATAGGTAGGATCGTTTAAGCTTGTTGTTTCTTTTCACCTTTTGGCGGTTGCTTCTGTTTTGACATCCGTTCTTTTGTAGACCCAAAGTTAACCCAGACGGAACATGCGTTGAGGATGATGGGCTTGCTCTAGCTCGTACCACTCTAGAGACCTTTATGGCGAGTCCCATCCTTTGTGGAGCTGTATTAGCTCAAACCAAGGGTGATATCGTCCATTTTCACAAACAATTCTCTAGAGTGTTCACACAATGCAAAGCTCATGGATGGTTGCATGGAGATTGGTCACATAAGGGACCAATTTTTCCTCGTGACTCTGACTTGGGTAACACATCCAAGTCCACAACTGAAGGTAAATGACAACATTTTCTAGATGTGTTAATGTGTTTGCTTAACTACTGGGGGTTATACTGATATGATGATTTTGAATTGTATCTACAGTTGATGTCCCTCTTGGCGGAGACCCTGTCACAACCGAACGAACTGAGAGTACTCTCTCCATGAAGTTCGAGGAGATCAGTAAGGCTTAGAAATGGTTGCGGATCCATGCCCCACCATCCATCATTCATTTTTTAGACAATGCTAGCCTTATGGAGCTCTTTACAACCCCAAGCCTTGATGTGTCAATAGCAGAAATGATAGGGATCGTGGATTCCTTCAATGAGTCTGTCTCTTACTACAGCACCCGAATTAAGGGTGTTAAGATAGTCTTCCATCTATCACCTGAATTCTTTTTGAACCTTTTTGGCATACTGGCAGATCGTATAAATGTAGTTTTAGATAGGGCTCATAAAAAGCTTCATACGGTTTGTGAATTGGAGGACTGGTTGGGCATTACCAAGGGTGCCAAGGGATTCCCTATTTAGGGGAAGTCAAAGGTTGAAGAGATGAATGAATTATATCCTTTGTTTAGGGCACGGGTATTTCCTAAATCCCTTTCCCAGGTGCAGATTCTTGGGGTCGAAGTTGTACATATTATGCAAACCGTCCTAGAAACTGGCATGCATTATAACTGGGCCCAATTTTTCTTGTCGAGCCTTCACAAGGAGATAGTGTGATTGCACTCAAATGTCGAGGCACAGTCTCACTTTACCTTTGCATTCTTTGCTGGTTACCTTCACCACTTAGCCGAGTTTCTGGTGGTTCCTGCAGACAACAAGTATGTTTTACGGGATCACGGTCAACTATCTCGTCCATGGATCAACCACTTGTTTGAAATTACTGAGTCCAAAGATGCTCCTGATGGAATTGATGAATCCGTATCTATCACGATAGGGGGGTCCTCTGGTACCTCAATCCACACACGTGATAATTTGGGATTGGAGCCAGATGACATGCCTTATATTGCGAAAAGAGTAGAACGGGTCATCAAAGAGACCATTGGCAAGGCCAAGTTGAAGCTGACAAAGCGCGAACGTTCAACCAAGGAGGCCTCAAATGTGGACAAGCCACAGGTTAAGTGTATACAGTTCAAGATGCCTGCCCAAGGTAAGTAAACTTAGTACACTTGTTGCTTTATCATTTTCATCCTGTTCATGATTTTTACTTTGACCACTTACATGCTACTGATGCCTTCAGACTTGATTCGAGAAGCGAGGAGGCAAGAATTAGAGACGATCATTGAAGAGGAGGAGGCTAACATGGAGCTAAATACTAAGGAGGAAGACATGGAGAAAGATCAGACAGGAGGGACTGAAGAGCTGAGGGAAGACACCATAGAAACTGAGCTGGTGGATGATCAAAGTCATGTCGATAAAATGTTCAGCAGCTTCCTTAAGGGAAAACTGGACTTAGGCGAACCCCTAGAAGGGGAAAAAGAACATGGTATGTTTTCTTTTATTTTGTTATTCTATTATGTTACTTTGTGGGTTGTTGTTTTATGGTATTTTATTTTTATGCTTTCATTGCTATCAAACAAAGGTAGTGAAACCAGAACGATGCGGTTGGATGTACCCATGAAAATGGTTCCCCCTGAAAGGACCACGGAGGTTAGTCCGTCTCGCACTCGTGGGTCATTTACTTGGATAGAGATGCAAAGTAAAATGGATTTTGTGGCTGGTATCGCTGAGGAGGTTGTTGAACAAATTTAGGAAGCCCACCCTGAGATAGGTATATATATTTTGAGTTGTTTGCAGCTTTAGAGTTTCACACCCCTTTTTTTTTGTTTTAGCGTTTGTTCTTTTCATGTGCATAGGTGCCAAACTGAGGTGGGATCCTTCTGAGACAGTTAGCATAGAGAGTTTGCCCACATTATCCCCAGAAGTCGAGCAGGTGCCAAAGCCAGTTTATGAGGAGGTGGTGGAGGGTCTTGTACACAACACCAAATCACTGTGGACCTATAGGCATTCCGTCGAACAGTTGTGGTTGCAAATTCAAACAAAGGAGAAGGAAGTTTCTGAGTTGTCAATTGAGCGTGATGATCTTAAGGCTCAGTATGAGTTTGCCTCTACTAAACTAAGTGGTGATTGCTCTTGGCAGACTTCTAAGGTCATGTATACTAGGTATTGGAATCTGTTCAATCGTCACGCGTCACTGACCCGGAGACTAGCGGAGCGTAAGGCCCAAATAGATCTACTAAACCTCAAGTGTCCAGATTGGAAAGCTTTCACTTCCAAGGTATGCAAATGGGGTCAGGATGAAAAGAACCACAAACATCATTACAAGAAATCATTGAAAGAAGTATCTATTGAAAAGTGTCAACTCAAAATGTTTGTGGAGGGTCTGGGCCTGCGCTTTGCTTTCGATACCTTTGCTCAAAACACAACTGTTGAGATGCAATCGCCTACAAGGGTGATTACAACTGCTTCTAGGGAGATGTTGGTGGGTGAATTCCCTCTAAAGCATCCTACCTGGTCAGCGGTTGACAAGGGGAAGGCCTTGGCAAATGTCGACCTAGGTCTTGATGGGACCGATTGGACTAGTGTCTCAGATGAGGAAATCCTTCACCGGCTGGAATTCAATTTAGGGGGATCCCCTACAGTAAGCATTTTGTTATTATGAAATTGGTTCGCTGAATAATGTTTGAAGGTTTTTTTCTTTTGTCCATATGTTGATTGTTTCTTTTATATTTTTAGGATCAAGGTGATGATGATGTCCAAGAAGCTGGCCCCAATGGAGCGGGGGCTCATGATGCCAGTGGGTCTAAAGGGGACGATCATCCTGTTCCAGATGTTTAGTTTATTTTAGTTTTTTTTTGTGAAATTATTCTGACTCAAATTTAAACGGGAATTGTAAATTGAGATGAATGAAACCAGTTAACTCTTATACTTGTACATCATTTCATGTATAAATTTTTTTTTTGATTTTGGGTTTAATTGCAAACACGACACGGCAATGTAAAATGTTTTTGTTTGTTTTTATGGTTTAAGTGTAATCTGCGGATGTAATTATAGGTCGAAGTATAATGATAAATGAAAGAGGAAAACAAAGTAAAAGTGGATGATCTAGTTTAAGGCCATTTCGGGCTAGATTCGCACTAGTTTAAGGCCATTTCGGGCCCCAACGTAAGCAAGGGACATTTCGAATGACACGGGTGGATTTCTCGGTTGATTGACCATTTCTAATCGTGGCTAGTTTTATGTCGTTGCAGACATGATAGTTTAACATCATCCCAGACTATTTGTTTTTTTTTTATTAGTTTAATAAATTTTTTATTTTTCGCATTTTAACGTTCGAAGTAGAGTTAGCAGGTATGATTCTATATTCAGCGTCCCCTTCACTGATCACGTTGAATGGTAATTCAGCCCAAGGGATGTTTGATGTAATCATTCCCACGTTGGTATTTTCTTATGCTTTGGCATGTATCATGGTTTGTGTGTTAGTTGTGGTTTCTAAGTGGGGTTGCATATGTACAATGTCAGGCCCAGGTATTTCTATTTTGGGTGGATCTTCTTCTGCGTTTAAAGGATTATCGCTTACCGGTTGTTGTTCATTTACGTCATGTTGTCTAGGCTCTTCGAGCTTAACCTCTGAGCCTTGGTCTATGTCTATGTACGATGAGATGATGGGTGTAGCAGCCTCCCCATGTATAATGATTTCACCACCTTCATAAGGCAAATGAATCTCTTGCTGTATAGGGGATGAGACTGCTTTCAGTTGGGCTAACCAGGGCCTTCCTAATATTAGGTTGAATCCTGGCATTTCATCAATTACTATGAAGTTGGCGGATGTGGGGAATTGGTCCCCTGCTATGAAGTCTAAAGTCATGGTGCCTTTAACTATTACGCGCAACCCGCTGAATGATTTCAAACATGCGGTGGTAGTTGGTCTGATTAACTCTGTAAGCCCCAGTTGTTCGATGATGGGATATGGTACTATGTTTGTGGCAGCTCCATCATCTACATGGACCCTATGTATCTTGAATTGATTTACTCATATTGTTATGAACATAGGGGTTATTGTTATCTCCCCTGTTTTCTTATCCACCTTGATGTTATCCTTGTGGAAACTTAATGGTTTGGAAGTTGACCCTTGGGGCGAGTACATTACCGCATGAATCAAAGGTTCATTTGGAGGTAAGTCCTCGCTTACTGGGATGGATGTTAGCATGTGCACCAAAGCTTTGCGATGTGTTTGAGATGTTAGAACTAAGTCATATAAGCTCAATGAAGTATTCTTTTGTTTGAGTGCTTGCATGACTTGTGTTAGGGATGTTGCTAGGTCTCTACTGTTGGGCACATGTTTATCGGTAGTGACTTGGTCCATTGGGCCCAACATTTTTATTTCGTGCATCATTGGTTTTTTGTTTTTTTCTGGAGTCATTATTTTAGATGTATCATCTTTTCTAGATGATTCACTCTCATAGCCCGCATTTGGTTGATTGTTAGGTGGCGTCATGGGTATTGCGTTTAGCAGAGTGGATTTGGGTGGTCCTATGACTAGCCGTTGATGTTCCTTCTCCAAGTGTTCACGTGTGAGCTTATCTGCTAAGCGTTCTCATGTGTGGCATGGGGGTGTGGTTGATTTCGGAGCCTCAGGTTGTTTCGAGATTCATACCACGTATGGAGTCGGGTGAGGTTGTGTTTGGACCGTCACATGTGTTTGAGCGCCAGGCTGATTGGGCACCCTAATGACATAAGGGTTGGTTTTACTTTGCATTTGCAAGGTGGAGGGTTGGTAATCATCAGGACTTTCGGGTGTCCTAACAATGTATGGGGTTTCTTTAGGCAGAGGTTGGACCTCCGCTGTTGCAATGGCAAGTGGTACTTGGACTACATAAGGGGCAGACTGAATAGGGGATGTTTGTGAGTTTGTGGTAGTAGCGGCGGGAGGTACACGCACTACATATGATTTTTCGTGTGTTAGGGTGTTAGAAGTTGCTACGACGAGGGGTATGCGGACAACATATGGCTGCTGCGGGGCATATGATGGTTGAGGCATGGATGTAGATGCATTGGGAGGAATACGCACTATAAATGGCTTGTTAGGCGTTTGTTGTTCATGGTCAGAGTAGATGGTGTTAATGCTCGGTGTTTTAGGTTTGTTATCTAGGTAGATTGTGTTAATAACGTACGGTGCCTCTTTGGTATTCAAAGGGTCTTTATACACACCCATAGCCTGGTTCTATGGTTGGACCGGGTTGGCCTCATCAAAAGTGATTTGGCCTCCATTGATCATTTTTTGTATGTCTTGTTTCAGGGTGAAACAGTAATCTGTGCCATGCCTATTACATTGGTGATAGTCGCAGAAACAGTCCATCCTAAAACCTTTGGGTACTGGGGGCTCATCCGG
>MNCI01036049.1:146695-191780 GCA_015680685.1 Gnetum montanum
TACCAATCAAGTGCTCTCCCTACGAGGGACATAGGGAACACTCACAAAATGGCATGTGGCCACGCCTGGAGTAATGTGCATTCTAGTCTAAATGTTATAAGGTGAGCATTGGGGTCTACCTCCTCATTGTATTTAGTTAGTGTAGGAAATGATACACCTTTGGGTAAGGTTAGGGGTGGAATGGAAGAGCTGATGGAGTCATCGTGGTAAAAGTCCACTACCTTTAACTCTCCGTCGGCAGCTGTTTTAAGGCATTTAACCTCGTCAGTTAGTTCCTGCATTAGTTTCTTAGCATCTACCTAGTCTTGAGCGCTAGGTGAGGTGGCAGCTTGGGGATGTGGTACAGTGTACAGATTGGATTGTTGAATAGTAGGTTGGAAGGCTAAAAGCTGTGTAGTTGGAGGTTGTACTTGTGGAATGTTTATAGCGGGTGGTATCAGGGGTGGCATATTGTGAGCAAGGGGTTGTTATTGCTATGGTTTTCCTTGAGGGATATTGACTAGTGGAATTGTGTGAGGTGGCATGTTGTAGTGAGGGGCTTGATAACACCCATCGCTGCCCATTGCCCGGTCATGTTTTGTGTAGGAACCCCCTGAACTTGTTGGGTTACAATAGTGGAAGGGGCTCTGTGCGTTTGGATGTGGGGAATATAGTGAACGGACGTAGATGCCGGTATCACATGTGGCATCCCAATCACCCAATGCGGGAAGGTTGCTCCTACGTTATTTTGAGGGAGTGGTGTTTGCGAGGATGGGCCTACAGTTGCAATGGGAAGAATAGCGAGAGGGAGCGTATTGATTTACGGGTCGCTTGGAGGAGGAATATGAACAAGTGTGGATGTTTTTGGTGGGGGTATTTGTGCTTGGGTGAATCTAAGGGGTTGGATGGACGTGATTTCCCCTGTCCCTAGATGAAACATGGGATTGACATAAGTTTGCAGACTAAGTGTATGGTAGGAATCTTCATGTTCAGATTGGGCGGCGAACTCATCCTTCTCTTCCAGTTGAGGATTTACTACAGGCTGATCCAGAGATTAGCTCCTTTGCAGGAGGAGGTGTGTGATGAGCTTAGAGTAAGGCTCTAGAAGGGGGATGATATCGTACAGGGAAGGAATGAATTCTTGTCCCCCCTGTAGAAGAGTTCGTATTGCCTCTTTACTTCTATTTCGGCTCGGTCCACGGCTAGGCCGGCTTGTATTTTCATGCATATGAAGTTGTACTGGTCTTGAGTTATGATGTTAGATGATGGGTTCCTCCCTTACAATCTAAGGGACTAACGAGGCCCCACTGTGGGTTGTACCGCGGGCTATTGGACCATGGGCTGTTGGACAGCCATGGTGCCTACGATGTTGGTGACTTGGGTGGTTGTAGCGGTGGTGTTTGTGGTGTTCATGATTAACAGTTGAGGATATGACACAGTGTAGGGATGTGAAATTGATGTGCTTAGTGCGGCGTAAACCTACGTTGGTTGCGTACAACGTAGACAGTGTATAGGTATACAGCATATAGTGGCAGCGTAGAGAATTTATGGCGTAAAGTGTATAGCGTATATGCTAAGCAGTGTATACAGCATCAACGTACAGTGTAAATAGGGTTATAGCATACAGAGTGTAGCGTATATGGACAGCAGCGTAAACGAGCTTATAGCGTAGGGTGCTCAGCGTAAACTTAGCGGTGGCGTAAACAGCGTAGACGGAGTCTTGTGTGTAGCATAGGCAAAGTCTACAGTGTAAGGTGAGAAACATGTGTGTTAGCAGCGTAAACAGAGTTGTGCGTGCAGCGTAGAAAAAGTCTATAGAGTCAAATGTGTAGGGTATATTCAGCAGTGTAGACACTAGGGATTTTGCAGACAGAGTCAGCATATGGTTGACAGCGTAGACGCTGGGAGACTTGCAGATGGTAAGGTTTAAACGGAGCAGCGTAGATGCTCAACAGCGTAGATGCTGGATAGTTTGCAGGTAGTAAGTTTTAAACCAAGCAGCATAAATGTTGGGAGACTTGCAGAAAGGGTCAGCATATACTCAATAGCGTAGACGCTGAGAGCTCTGAAGCACAATAATTTTAAGGTAGAGGCCCTCCTTCTAGTGTCAATTTCTGTACCGTCCGAAATCGTCGATCTTTAGTTGGAATGAAACAGAGACCGGGGGATCACTGAACATGCATAGAAGACCCTACCTTCACTTGAGGGTGAGCTGGAATAAACGAAGGTAGAGTACCTTGAGTGGTCTACACACGGATCAGGCAAGGATTTCCCCAAACGTACACCAAGGTGCTATACACTGGGTTTTACGTGAACGGCGTAACAAGCGTAAAATAGAGTGTAAATGGCGTAACTGATGCGAACGGAGCATAAAAGTAAAAGAGTGTAAATAGAATACATGCAACAATTAATACAAACTATAACAGATTTTAGGAAGAAAATGTAACAATGGTATTTCAAAATGAGAGTTACAATGCACTGGTCTAACGCAGTTGTGGCTTTGACACAAGGTAGACGAAAAGCCCCGGTGGATGTAGGGATGACTATGGGCTGGTTCACACTATAGGCATAGCGTAGAGTCTGTATGCTCAGCATACAGGGTTTTCCATCATACAAGGTTCTCTGCTCTGGTTCTCAGCGTCTCTACTTTTCTCTCTGGTTTGCTCTAAAAATTTGCCAACCGACCTGGATCTAGTGAAAAATGGGGCTTTTATATAGGTTTTGATGTTAGACTCGAGTTGGGCGACACGTGGCACGTTGACCAGGTGCAAAAGCATAAAATTTACAAGTGTACAACATGTTACATCTGTTGGGCATATACGCTATATCTGATGGGCGTGGACTCTAGGCGTATACACTGGGCGTATATGCTGGATGTGCTGACCATATACGCTGGGGTGTATACACTATGGATGCTGAGTGTATACACCGGGGCGTATACACTGATGGTTGCTGCCTTGTACCAAGTCTTACTCTGCAGTGTTGTTTCCATGCCATCTTCAGGGATTGCATGCCGGGCATATACATCAGTTGTACAAGCTGATCGTACTTGTGAGGCATATACGCTGGTTGTGTACGCTGGGCGTATACGCTGAGAACACCAGGCGTATATGCTATGGATGTGAACTTGAGTGTATACGCTGGGTGTATACGCTGAGAATGCATACTCAGTGAAAATTAAGTATCTTGATCTCCGAAGTTTCCATGTTTGATACCAGATGTAGCCATGGTCGTTTGTGGGTCGTAGAGACCTGCTTCTTGTTGGAAAAGTACTAAGCTCGAAATTTTGTGGTGTTTCAGTGGCTAGGGGTTAAGAAGGAGGCTAAAGGAATTCCTGTCGATGGGATCGAGTTGGAAGTGGCCAACACCATTTACCCCCTTTTTCGAGCCCAAGCCTTCCCCAAGACCCTCTTCCAAGGGAGATTCCTCACTATCGAGTAGACCCGAATTATGCGAGAGGTCATGGAGGAGGGGACGTGATTCAATTGGGCCAACTATTTTGCCAAAGGCCTACGCATTGAAATGGTCAAGCTTCGCAAGAAGGTTGAATCCCATTTCAATGTGCATTTTTCCTTTTTCATAGCTTGCTTCTGGCATTTTGCAAAGTTTCTAGTAGTCCAAAGAAATGGAGTCTAGGTGCAGTAGGACCGCAACCAGATTTTCAAACCATGGATTTCCCACATTTTTGGCACTATCCGGTCGCAAGACCCTCCTGAAGGAATTGGGAAGTCATTGTTTGTAATGACTAAAAATATGGCAGTGCCTCGAATGTGGAGTCAAGATAGCGTGGGTGGGGTGCTCCCTTCCTACACTAGTGATGCGTCGAGGGGGAAGTGCCTAGCAGCTAAGATAGTGGACTCATCGGTGCCACGGAAGAAGCCTCATTTGACCGAGGAGTCTGTCAAGCCATCGAGTAGTGTGAGGTAGAAGATGCAGGTCAGGTTTCAGAGGAGAAATCCTCCAGTAGGTAAGCAAAGAAATGTGCTAATAATTATAGTTATGCTATGTATAGACACTTGTGCATCGCATAATATTTATTGAACTAGAGCAAAATTTTGTGTTAACTGAGGACGTTGTGTGATAGCGAAGGAGAAGGCTGTGGAAAGGTTTAACCCTGAAATAGGGGCTATGGTTTTGCGGTGTGAGGAAGAGGCCCCAGCCTTGGAAGAAGAGGCTCTAGTCAACAAGGTGAGCAACGCGCAGATTCCTATGTGCAAGAAGGGAGAAGCAGTGGAATATGTCGAAGACCTTTCAACCCGGACAAGAAGAGGTAAATGATTTGTGACTCTATGAGGCTAACTTTTATAGCGTACTCAACTCTAGGCAATTGCTTCTAAAGGTTATATTGGTCATCGTAATGTCTCAATTATGTCCTTATATGGAACTTTTTCTGCATAATAGGTGCCCAGGATATACACTTGTCAACAATGGTGACTCGATCCTGGGGCGAATTTCCTGATAAATTCACCTTTATGAAAGGCGTTGTCCAAGATATGATTAGTCTCTTGGAGAAAATCAATCCTAAAGTGGGTACACCATGATCATTATGCAGAAGTTGTTCCATTGTGGTATTATGTTACCTAATTATGCCTAACTGCCATTTTATGTTATTAGGATCTCGACTCAGATGGGATCTGTTGGAGCCTATTGATCTGGACGCCACCAAACCCTCATCAGAAGCGACTATCATGCTGCGCAGCATTTACGATGAGATGCGTAAATGTGCTATACGCTTGACTCACTCCTTATGGGAATGTCAAAGCATAAACGAAGACCTTTGGAAGAGACTGCAAAGGTTGGAGAAGGAGAGGGTGGCTCTAGGTGATGAAGTGGGGAATTTGAGGTTACAAGACGAATTCCTGCAAGCTCAAGGAACAAGCAACGAGGACTAGCAAATGACTATTGTAGACTATGCCCGTTATTGGATAGTCATCCAAAATAGTGTCCATACTAGCCGTGAACTGGTCCAGCAGGGGATGCAAATGGATCTCCTGGCCCAGAAAAATCAAGATTGGAAGGACTTTAGCGCAAGTGTGCAAGAATGCGGGCAGACACAGAAAGACCATAAATATGTCTATAAGTGGGAATGCACTACCTATCATCAACATTAGAGGGACTCTGCCGTCAAGGCTCAGTCTCTTTGACTATTCCTCAACATTATTGGTGCTTCCAGTGCATTTGAAAAGTTCCAAGAGTAAGTGATGGTAAGTGCCTCCCTAGAAAGGGAAATGACTCTTCCTACTGGGGAGATAACCAACCCTTCCTTATTCCCTAAACCACCTCGATGGACTCCTGTGGAGAAAGGGAAGGTCAAGGCTGGAGCTAATCTAGGATATGGGGTTTGGTCTGAGCTTACCGAGGATGAAATTATGCAACGTCTATGGGTTGGCTTAGAAAAAATCCTATTTGCTACTAATGCAGGACCATCACAAGTGAGTTGTTATTTTATTATGCTTTTCGTCATACCTAATTTTGATTGCGATGTTAATATGCGTGTTATGTCTAATTGCAGGAACAACCCGAGGAGGTTCCTTAGCAGGATGAACATAACATGGATGACGGTCCTCACGAAGAGGGTTTGTAGGGGACAGAGCGTAATGGTGATGATCAATGCCATGGCAAACAACCTCATGCAGAAGAGCCTGGTAGGGAGGGCCACTTTCATGAAGAAATGCCACTTGAAAAAGGTGGCCCCTATGAGGATGATTTGCTCGAAGTAGAGATGGAGCTGAGGGATATGAGCAATAGTGGGGACAAAGGAGATGCATAGTGTAGTTGTATTAGCCAAAGTTCATTTTTTATGATGGGATGAAATGAAATACAATATTTTTTCTTCAACACTTTAATGCAAATTTGGTCTGAGTTTAATGTTCTTTTGTTGTTTTTGTATTATGCAAAGCGTAAATGAACAGGTTTTGATGCTATGAGAAATGGCAGATAATTTTAAGCATGTAGCGTAAATGAAGTTACTAGTTTAAAGCCATTGCAGGCCACTAGATAACTCAGGTGCAAAGCGTAAATGAAATAGCTAGTTTTAGGCCATCCCGGGCCTTTGACTAGTTCAAGCATAAACTTTGATTTAAATAGGTAGTTTAAGGCCATTGCGGGCCATGGCTAATTTAAGGCCATTTCGGGCCTTGGATAGTTTAAGGCCATTTTGGGCCATGGATAGTTTAAGGCCATTTCAGGCCCTGGATAGTTTAAGGCCATTTCAGGCCATGTATAGTTTAAGGTCATTTCAGGCCCTGGATAGTTTAAGACCATTTCAGGCCCTAGATAGTTTAAGGTCATTTCGAGCCCTGGATAGTTTAAGGCCATTTCTAGCCCTAGATATATGTGTGAAAGAATAAAATAAATAACACCAAGTTGCCAGTTTTAAGCCTTGGTAGGCTGCAATTAGTTTTAGGCCATTTCGGGCCATGGATAATTCAAGCATAAAGCATACATGATTAGTTTTAGATAAAGTTAAGAGTAACAAAGATAGCTGGTGGAGGCATAAAAAATAAGCATAAACGTAAGTGAGAATAGCTGGTGGAATTGTAAAGATATATGCGTAAATGTGATTAGTGTTTGTAAAGCAAAAATAGGATAGCTGATGAAAAAGTACGCATAAACTGTATGGCAATTAGATAATAAGGTTTACTTGCTAAGTCTGTAATTGCTTCCTAATTGCTTTTATTTTTGGTGACGCGTAAAGACAAGGGGATTTATGATCCTTTTCCTTCATGTCGCAATCTTCCTCTTGGAATGGTAGTTCGGCCCAAGTTAGGTTGTCATCAGTCACTGTTTTGGCTTGTTCTAGTATTTGGATAGGGGATTGATCTTCAGGCATTTCGATTTCTAAACCTTGTTCTGTTTCTATGTTGTTAACAGCCTGAGGGATTATTTCATCACTGTGGATGATCACTTCTCCTCCTGCGTAGGGTAGATGGATCTTCTGATGGATAGGTGATGAAACTACCCTCAGTTGAGCCGACCAAGACCTCCCCAGGATCAAGTTGAAGCCAGGCATCTCTTCGATGACAATAAACATTGCATCTATGGGGAACTGCTCCCCTGCACAAAGTTGATGTGAACCATCACTTTGACTTGCACTCATGCCCCGTTGAACGACTTTAGACATGATATTGTTGTAGGACTAATCTAATCAATCAGGCCTAGCTTATCCACTATGGGATATGGGATGACATTAGCGGCTGCCCCATCATCTACTTGCACTCTCCGGATCCAATGTTGGCCAACCCGGATGGTGATGAACATGGGCACCGTTGTCACCTAACCTTTTTCTAGGTCATCCTTAATGGATTTGTTGTGAAAGGTCAACAGGGAAGGCCCAGGCCTCTCAACGGCGAGAGAAAGCATGATGGAATGAATTACTTCTTCATCCACTGGCAGGCTCTCATCCATGAGTATGGATGTTAGCATACAAACCATAGCCTCACGATGTTTCTGTGATTTCATGAGTAAGTCATAAAGGCTCAATGTTGTATTTTTTTGTTTTAGAGCCTATTTGACTTGTGTAAAGGCATCGTAGAGATCCCGCCCATGATCTAGCTTCCTATCACCCTTTTTCTCTTCCATTCGTCCTAAGAGACGAATTTCTCAGGGAGGAGTGACATTTGGTCGGGGGTTGTGTTTCTTTTGGCTAGGAGGAGATGGTTGTGTTTGCATAACTTCGTCGTTTTTAGAAAATGGGGTCAAGGGTACAGAAGCGAGGAGTTTAGGCTTGGGAAACCCCAGGGTAAGATGGTCCTTGGCCATATCAGCTATCATACCTCCTTCTCCTTTTCCATTAAGTTGGGATCGGGAAATTAACTTGGAGGTTTGCCTCTACATAGGAGGAGCAGTTGACAGTTTTGGCACCCTAATGATCAAGGGTGTCTTAGGCGTAGGCATGGGCTGGGCCGCAACTTTACTGATAGTAGGATGTCGAGAAGTTGTCTAAAAAGGGGCTCAGAGGATAAAAGGTTGGCTTGGAGCATCACTTGTCAATGCTGATGGATCTGCTACTCGGGGCGAGTGAGGATGTGTTCGCAACACGAAAGGCTGCTTTGGCTATGCCTGATTATCACCCTTTATTCCTACCATGTTAATTGTGTACCCTGTGTTATTCGCATTTAATGGGTTTTGGTACACATGCATGGCTTAGTTTTCCAAGTGAGCTGGACTACTGCTGTCTAAGATCAGGTCACCTTGATCAATCATACATTGAATATCATCTTTCAACACCTAGCAGTAATCCATGTCATGACCACACAATTGATGGTAGTCGCAGAATTGGTCTAGCCTAAAGTTCTTGGGAACTGGTAGTTCATTGGGTTGGGCCAAGGAGGGGCTCTTGAGTAACTCACAATGGCACCTGTGATGTTTTAGAGCCTCCTTGGACACTGCCTTGTGTCGGATATGGCCAATCCCCAATAATTGCTTTAGAAATTCTAAAGGCTTCACAGGGAGGGTAGCATAATTTGAGTGGTCCTTACGCTCAAATTTTGGCCTCAGTTGTGGAGGTGCTTCAGGGGCGAAAGGAGCTTCTTGATTGATGCCATTTGAGCTAGTTGTCGGCTCAGTAGACTCTGCAGTTGTTTTCTTGTTGTTGTTCTTCTTCTTGGTCCCTTCAACAACTACCACTACTATAGTTTTCGTGGCTTTGCTTTTGTCCTTACCCTTGCTGTGGACGTTTTTGTAGACTACATACGCTAGATCTTTACTAGCCTCTACTGCGTCTTGGATGCTCTTAGTCTGAGTAAGGGCTTGGCTAAGGGAATGGGGAGCGAGGTAATATAGCTTAGACTTGATGAAGTCGTTGACCGCTCCCTTGAAGATTGCCAGTAGATGGGCTTCCACGATGGGTTCATGGATTTCATTCAAGGTGGCACTCCAATGCTATATGAACTTTTGGACCAACTCGAGTGGGTCTTGCTTGACTCCCATGAGCTGGTCCAGTGTGACTTTCAGCTTCAAGTTATACTTAAAATGAGTCACAAACTGGGTTAGCAGCTCTTCCAAAGTTGAAATGGAAGCACGTGGAAGTGCTCGATACTAGTCCAGACCTTTACCCATTAAGGAAATAGCAAAGACACGGATTATAGTATGCAGCCATTGTTGTAGTAATAAGGACTCTGACCTAAAAGTGACTAGGTGGTCATTGGGATCACCTTCCCCATTTTATTTTGTGAAATGGGGAAGGGGAATCCCAGGTGGCAACGATAGGACGGGGACTACTGGACTAATAGGATCGTCATGGTAGAAATCCATGACTTGTATCATGTCAGAACTAGCAGCCTTGAGATGCTTGACCTCTTCTGTTAGGGTCTGAATGAGCTAGAAGGCTTGGTCCAAACCTGTAGACGACAAGGTCGTTTGTGGAACGGCAGGGGGGCACACCGGGTGGTGCAACGGAGGCAGCAGCTCGACCAACGGTCAGTGCTAGTGGGATGGTCCTTGCAGGTGGTGCTACTTGTGGCATCCACCATCCAGTAGTTGGTGTAGATGGGGTAACCACCATTGGTTTTGCTATTGGATACACTGTTTGTATAACCGGGGGTGCCAACAATGATCCTGTAACAAGGTTTAGCGCTTGCGGGACCTGGCTTTGATGATGGGGATGATGGGGCATTTGCATAGGATGTGCAACAAGCGGCATGTTTAGAACCCACCATGCTGTAGTGGCAGGCTCTGTTGTATGGGTTGGGATGAAGGTGGGTGTTGTAGGTAATTGTGACGTAGGTATTGCATGCACATGCGGTGACACAGGCATAGGTGTACGATGAGGTGGATTAGGTAATTGCACCTACTGGGGAATGATTAGGGACCATCTCCTGGGAAGATAGTTAGAGAGAGAAAATGTAAGTGTGATGAGTGTGGGACTCGATTGGTATTGGATAATGTCAGGGGCATGGTAACCATGAACAACAGATTTACACGAGACATCGTGGAGGGAGGGGCCATGGTGAAATCAGCATGACTGCCTCCTTCAAAGTGAGATTCTAGATCGTCTTGCCCATCATGAAGCGTTTCATCATGGAACAACACCTCTAGTTATTCTGGCGATGTCTTTGCCATCAGCATTTGATCTAGGATCCACTTTTATTGGTCTATCAGGGGCACAGTGGTGTTAGGTGAAGGAATAAATTCCTTCCTGTTGTAGTACATGAACTCATACTCTTGTTTTTCCTTGAATTCTTGTGGATACATGGGCAGGTTTGCCGCTAGCTTAGCACAGAGGAAATTATAGTGTTTCCTATGCTGAGTGTGTCCCTCAAGCTCCTTCTTTTGCAACTTGAGAGAGCAGCACAGTCACACTAGACTAGTTGGCGACTTAACCACAGGAAGTGTAACTTGCATGGTCCAAGGGTTCTCTAGGTTGGTAGTGTCAACAGCTATGGTTGATGTAACCATTTTCTATGTGGTTCGAAAATAATGATGATGAGGATAANCACCTCAGATTCGTTTTCTCTCCAGCACGGTCCTCACACAGATCCGGGGTTAGAACTGTGTACACAGACTTTCATTCGGTATTTCAAGCAACTGACGTTTTCCATCGTTACAGTTTTCTGGTGCTAGAAGGAGGGCCTTCATATCCGATCCACATTTTATGGGTAGTCTTGTATGCTATCTATACCCATTGTCAATCAACATAAATGTAATATCTCCGAGGTTGTTTATGAGATTGTGTGGTGCAGATTGGTTGCTGTGAAGATTCCTCTAGAATCCTACAAGAGAGAAAGCCTTGATTATTATCTTAGTTTGTCTTTTTCCCTTGCGATCATTATCCTCATCATCATTATTTTCGAACCACATAGAAAATGGTTACATCAACCATAGCNAAGCGAAGTACACACCAACAACAAGAAGGCTATTCAAATATGAAGCAAGCAAAGGTCGATCTACCTAGAATCTGGGTACAAAGAGGTTGGTCCCAAAGTATAATGTTTATCAAATAGCTATTTTTGACCAAAGGTTCTTACCAATTATCTTTGATACTCTTGTGATTACTGATCCTCTTTGTTCTCTTGTCAATCCTTGCTAAAAGTTGCCAAACATTGCCAATGGAAAAAAAATCACCCACAAAGAAAATCTGTTAATCTTAGAAGAAATTTTTGCCAACCCTTTGATCTTTGTTGACTAGAGTATTTATAAGATTAGGGTCAGGAGAAAAATGTGGTTTAGATGACGCATATCCTGAACCTGCATAGTGCCATTGACCTGATGTGTTTGTTGCTAAAGCTTGCGGCGCCATACTGTGTAGCGCATCGTAAACCACTCTTGTTTGGGCTTTGGCGATAGGCTATTCTTTGATTACACTATGATACGCTAGAGAGCATATTACACTACACCATGCTAGATTACGCTGCATCATGCTAAATTATGCCTCATAGCATAATTTAGCATAAAACCCTATGAAAAATGAAAGTTTTGTCCCCGCACTTCCTCTTTTTCTGATCAATCCTTACGGGGTTTATTACACCACACTACATAACACAGTGTAATAGGCCTCCTTAACCAAGAAAGAAAACCTACTGAAATGCGTAGCATGCTGCAGATTGTTGCCTAAACCTTGGGATTTTTGCTGAGTCGTCGAAGTTTTGGATGTTTCCCATCTTTGATGTTGCAGTGGACTACATTTGACATTACGCTGCGTAACACGACGTTACGCTATCTTGTGTAACACAGCGTAATTTGTTAAAAGTTAAGATTTTTGAAACATAGAAAACTCGCAAAGTTGAAGGCTTGTCGCCGTGCACTCATCGTTTTGTTCTATCTTCTGAAGTTTATTTGTACTGTGCTACACCTTGTCGCGACTCCTTGCCTGAATCGCTAGATTTTTCCGAACTGTCGAGGCCTCAAAATTTTTATGGTGTTTCAGGGGGCCCTACTTGACCTACATTAGTTGGCCCAAGGTTGCTTCTAGCTTCAAGTTGTACTTGAAGCATGTCATGAATTGGCTCAAGAGGTCTTCCAAAGAGGAAATAGAACCTCTAGGTAGTGCTTGGTACTAGTCTAGCACTTTGCCAATTACTGACATGACAAATACAAGTGTGATGGTATGTAGCCAAGCCTACAATAGTAGGCACTTAGACTTGAATATGACTAGATGTGTGTTTGGGTTTCCTTCATCATTATACTTGGTGAATTAGAGTAGTGGGACCTAAGTTGGTAGAAGTAGCGGGGGGACCATAGGACTTATAAGGTTGTCCTAGTAGAAGTTCACTACTTTAACTATTTTAGAGGAGGTAGCCTTGAGCCACTTCACCTCTTCTATCAAGGTTTGGATTAGATGGAATGCCTAATCTAACTTTTGGGATGTTGTAGCAGGTTGTGATGGTTATGCTACTTGTTGTGCTGGTTGAGTGGTCCATGACCTAGTTGTAGGTTGCAGGAGCATGCGAGGTGCTTGCTACATGGGTTGTGTTAGGGGCATACTGACTAGATCAAGCCACACATGTGTGGGTTGGACCACTATGTTGACAAAATAGGTTGGACATAAGATGCCTAAGTCATGTGGGGCCTAGAGATGGGCCTTATGTGAACATAGGGCTGAGATGACATGATTACTACTAGTAAAGATGGATGGGCAAGTTAAGATGATGCCATGAAGGGTAAGTTAAATGGAGTTGTTACATCATATTACATATATTGCATTTGATGTGTTACCACTATAGGCATATATTTAAGCCTGACAAAATGGGAAGGTGATATGGGTGTTATGATTGTCTCAGGGAGGATGGGTAAACTAACCTAAGGAGGGGTAAAACTAGGGATTACTTGTTGGAAGAAGATGTGGAAGAGGCTCTTGTGTTTGGAGTGAGTTTCAAACTCATATTTTTTCTTATGTTGGGCTTCCTCATAGTTAGTTCCCATGTCGTGCTCACCTACTTAGATGAGCTAGGATAATAATCAATGGTGGAACTTTGTGAGCAAGATGATGTTGAATGAGGAAGGGATATACTCTCATCCATCTTTGTGGATTAGTTTGAAGTCCCATTTTACCTCCATGTTAAGGTGATTTATAGGCAACCCTGCTTGGATCTTTGCACATATGAAGTTGTAGTATTCATTACTAAGTATTGCATACTCTGGGTCTTGGCTGTGTAGCTTAAAGGATTGCCTTGATCTTGCCATTACGAGATTCCTAAGGTTATCAATCTTGGCCTCTTATTGGATGGTAAAGGTGTTAAGTGCATTTAACATCAATGTCAAAGGTTGATCTAGATTCATGATCACAAATCGAGTTGTGAAAAGGAGAGTTTCAGGTTGCTATTACAGAGTACTATGGATTGTAATGACCAAGAACGTCAGTGGCTAGAACACTGAGGGTTTTATGGATGCATAGCCTAACCTTGCACCTGCATAAGGGCCTTGGTAGAGATGGAGATGGGGTACCCTAAATGGTCTTGTCAATCGAATAGGGACTTTGCTGGTTACAACTAAGGTGGTGGGTGCAACTAGAGGTAGTGAGGTTAGTCGAAAATGCAAATGTAAACAACATAAAATGGTGCTAAATTTCAAAGTGGTGCTTTTCAATGCTAAGTGTAGAGTGTATCCACAAAATGGGGGCAAGCATAGCCAAGGGTTTTGATCGAAATGAGAGTGTCAACCCATGGAGACTACTACCCAAGCATAGTATAGTGTGATAATGTGTGAAAAAATGTGAAAAGAAGTAAGAAAATTTAAGAAATGGGATAGAGAAATGGAACATCACCTCAAATGGGAGTGTAGTTAATCCTAAAGGGTCTCAGAAGGTACATAATGTACAACAGGTGTAGTGGGAGCATAGTCACAATCTCAATGGTGTTGGGCTATGAGGTTTGGTAATCACTATGATGAGCCATGCCTACTAGTTTGGCCACTGTGTTGGACTATGCAATGTTCTGTAGGGTTGCAATGAGGCTACAGTGTACCGTGCAGTGTAGGGCTACAATGTTTCCATTTTGTACTATGTGGTGCAGGGCTGCAATGGAACTATGATGTACCATGTAGTGTAGTTGTGCCTCCCTACTGGTGTGGTGTGCTCTGGGTCTTGTTCACCCACAGATCTAAGTGCCAAAATGCCAAATGCCAAATGGAAGTGCCAACTACCAACCCCCAAAACATTGGGGTTCTAGGGATATTTATAGGGCTAGGGTTAGCCCAAAATGTGGATCAGGTGCCACGTGGTAGTGTAGTAGGTGCGACTACAAGAAAAATTCAAAAAACTTTCTAAGTCTAGAGGTGACTAGAAAAAGTTTAAAAAATTTTCTAACTCTGGTTACTATGCTCACCCCTTGCTATGCTTGCTACACTCTTGAGTGTAGTTTCGACAATTAGAAAAAATTTTGCAAAACTGGTGTTCCATGTTAGCTATGCTAGCTACGCTCTAAAGTGTAGTAGGGAAAATGGGAGCATAGCACAAAACTTAGAAAAATTTCTGCAACTTATGTCATCATTGTAACACATAAAAAATCTTACAAAACTAGCTATGTGTGTGTTAACTATGCTAGCTACACTCTAGAGCATAGCAGGGGTAATGGGAGTATAGCACAACACTTAGAAAAATTTCTACAACTTGTGTCATACGAAAAGTGCCATCATTTTGACACTTACCCAAATTTGTAGTTGAGAAGTAGTAGCCCAATTTTTTGTGGTTTTCATTGGCCCTTCTTTGTTGACATCTAGAGGAGTGGCTCAAGAGACATCGACAAAGAATCACAAAATGCCAGAGTAGACATGGCAGAAATATTTCTCATTGGTACTAGATCAGATGTCATTCCACCATGTTCAAGAGTGCTATGAATGGTCGTATGATGAGGGAAAGGTAATGTGTTAGGGATGATATAGGGAGATAAAATGCAAACAAGGTGTCATGATGAAAGGTGTGGAGTTAGTGCGGCTGAATGTGACTAGGGCATTAGAGTGGCTTGCCCCTAAAATTTTGACCTCTCATTAGAGTGCTTATGAGAGAGTCAAGGCAAGGCTGATTGAGAAATTGCAGTGTTGTCAATTTTCTTGGGGATGTGCTTTTTCCCCTTTTCTTATTTTTGCTTTTTTTGTATTTTCTTACTTTTTCTTACTTTTTCTTTGCTTTGTTGCAAGGTGAACCTTCATTGGGTTTTGCATATTACAAAATGTTAGCTACAAGGTGTTGGACATTGAGTGGACTACATGCCACAAGATAGGCTTTTCTTTGATGCAATTGTGTCGCACTTGTAGGATAGGTGTTTCCTCCCTAGGATGAGTTGCATTACATTTGCTTGGGCTTTGACCTGCCAACAGAGGCTTTCCCATGGGACGAGTTGTGTTACATCTACCTTAGGTTCTATAGTTGATGTGAAGAGAATGCCATATGCATCACATTGCGTATGCATCTAATGAGTGTCTAGGTACCCCTACACTCAACCATACAAATACGAGCATTCACACATGATCCAGTCAAACTCCACAGACAGGCTAGTTATCGTTTCTAGATAGTTACTAATTGATTGTAGTTTGCTATCTTCCAACTTGGACTAGTATTTGCTTTATTATGTATGGTTTAGTCTAGCATGAGGTGTATGATGTGGTCCTAAGCTAGTGCTACTCCTAGAGGTAGTGGAAAATAACTTTGATTAACCTAAGAGGGAAAGGGTGAAGAGATTCTAAGCTAGCCTAAGTGTGATGAGCATCCATCCCTTAATCATTCATACACATCTAGGACCTCATGTACTACCACTAGGATTACCAAGCACATGTCCTAGGTACACTACTGGGATATCAAGTAGTCACACTTAAATGCTCATGATTAAGTTGTACTCATTCCATGTTTAATAACAAGGGTAGAAGAGGAAGGTAAAGAGATATTAAGTAAGAAAGCAATAAATAATAGTTAAACTAAGTGCATGCTACAATGATGAAGTACTCTCGATCTTTATTATTGGTCAT
Organism: Gnetum montanum; assembly: GCA_015680685.1. Lineage (NCBI taxonomy): Eukaryota > Viridiplantae > Streptophyta > Gnetopsida > Gnetales > Gnetaceae > Gnetum > Gnetum montanum. The sequence goes on from MNCI01036049.1 coordinate 162,572, forward strand.
GTGTGTGTCCAAGTACGTCACACTTGAATAAAGGTTCTGTACAATTACAATCATCACACTGTAGACATGCACTAAGGAAAGGGTTGAGAGAAATTGAAACTGACAAAAAGATCCTGCTCTAATACAAATTTTTCCTATGACTTTCCCATGTGCCCAATTGTGTATTTATAGGCTCACATAAGAACCACAATATCATGTATCCGATGTCGCTAGCTAGGCCGCGATATCACCTACCTGATATCAAGGGTCCGATATCAAGGGTCAGATAACAAAGATCCAATATTAGCACCTGGTTAACAAGGGTCCGATATCAACACCTAGTTAATAAGGGTCCAATATCAAGGGTTTGATATCAACACCTAACAAACCATGATTCATTAGCATCATAGGGATATACGCTCATGAGTATGTGGGGGATGACAGGCTATTGGTATGAAGGAGTGGATGTGCAAATGTTGTAATAGGATGAGGGGCATGTGCACTCTTGAGTGGCTTAACTAGTCCAATCATGCACATCGGAGCGATGTGACAACTTGCTGCTGCAATGAGATGCATTTCTGCATGATCACCTTTGAGGCTTCGTCTTGTGAACATAACTTTGAGAAGATAAGAAAACCACATAACATGATATGCAAATGCAAATTCCAAATGTGAAGATGCTACAAGTGTTGGATGTGAATATGTTGCAAATGCATCAAATGTTGTGCTAGTTGCAAGCGCTTAGGAAGCCAATGAAAGTGCCAGGGTGATAATTCTACAAGTTCTCCAAAGGCCACACTAATGGCAAGTGCTCCAAAAGATCAATAGAATGGTAGGATGCAATGATGCTGTGAGTGTGCAAACCTAGTTTAAGGTCCTAGTAGACTGTGAAGTGCTAGTTTATAGTCCTAGCAAACTACTGTGTGCCAGTTTAACATCATAGCAAACAAGCTATTGTGCCAGTTTAACGTCATGACCCAAGGATGATCTATGCTAGTTTATATTCATAGAAGACTACTATGTCACTTTATAGTCATAATAGACTATTGCGCTAGTTTATAGTCGTAGTGGATCATCTGTGCCAATTTTTTGCATCATGGATGATAAGTGCTTACCTTGCTTGTTTGAGGTGCGATGCTACATGCGTAGTCATGCTATGTGCCTACAAGATCTTGCAAAAATCAACTAGAAAAATAACATCAAGTGGAACCTATCATAAATAGAGTTAAAATGGACAAATGAAAGGAAAGAAATGTGAAGAGCAATAGTTTTAGGCCATTCTAGGCCACAACAGTAGTTTAAGATCATTTCGGCCTATTGAGTGTTACTAGTTTTGGGCCATGACTAGTTTAAGGCCATTTTAGGCCATCACAAAGGGGTTGATGACTTAAGGCCATTTTGGACCATACATTGCCAATTTAAGGCCATGGTAGGCCATAATTTGCTAGTTTAAAGTCATTCCAAGCTATGGAATAGTTTAAGGCCTTTTTGGGTCATGTGTTTTTTGCAATTTTAGTTTGTTGATTTTTATGTGTTTTTGATGTTTTTCAAATGCAATGCGTAAGGTAAGTTGATGAATGCGTAAACAAAGCAAAAATCCATGTGAAGAAAATAAAATGTGTGATCTAAGAAAGCAGGAAAAATGTAAATGTATAGGCTAGTGTGATGCAAACGAAAGTAAAAAATGCATGGCAAGTGGAGGCAATGGGTAGGCAGGCACCTAGTGCATTTTCAGCCAAGGAAGTGCCTTAATTAGGCAGTTGTTTCCTAATATAGTTTGGATTAGGGAATGTGTAAGGCCTAGGGTCCTCTATGAGGCTATTAACTTCAACTACTTGTTTGGGTGTTTCAACCTTATGCATTGCATTGGTTGCCATAGATGCATCACCAAGAAACTCCACCTCCAACACTTGCTTCATGTTTATGTTATGGATAGGTAGAGAGGAGGTGTTATCATCATGGATGATAAATTGACCACCCTCATATAGAAGATGGACTTCTTGGTAGATGGAAGAGGAGACAACCCATAATCGAGCTAGCCAAGGCCTACCCAGGATCAAGCTGAAGCCTAGCATCTTCTCTATGATAGTGAAATCTACATTTATGCAAAATTGCTTTCTTGCCATGAAGGCTAAGTTGATTATACCCCTTATGGTTACATGTGATCAATTGAAGGATTTTGGACACATTGTTTTGGTTGGCTTGATTTCATCTACTACACCTAGCTTGTCAATGATAGAGCATAGGACTATGTTTGTTGCTACACCATCATCGACATGCACTCCATGGATCGTGCATTACCCAACATGTATGCTAATGAATAGTGGAGCTCTAGTGATCTCTCCTCATTTAGGGTTGGCCTTGACTACATTGTTGCAAAATGGTAGGGATGTTGAACCTAATTCCTGTGATGCAGATAGCAACATCATTACATGGATGGTGTTCTCATCAACAAAGATGTCCTCCATAATAGGAATGAAGGCAAACATCTAGGCCAATGCTTGGTGGTAAGTAGATGAGGTCATGCCTAGGTCTTATAAGCTCAATGTTGTGTTATTTTTTGTGAGCATTTGTTTCACCTAGGTTAGTGCAACAATGAAGTTCTTGTCATCAGCCATTATGTTGGCCTTAACTTCCTCCATGTGGCTTGAGAGATAGATCTCTCATGGAGGGAACTTGAGCTTGGGTTTCTTAGCCTACTTGGGGGCAAGGGCCCTATTTTTTAGTTGTTTCTTGTTGGTTATGGCCATTGCTTCAGCCATGGTGGTTTCAAGATGCTCATTTATCCTCTTGTGTTACCATTTGGTAGGCCTACTCAGGTTACTAGTGGGGTTGACCCTTGAAGGAGGAGAGACCAAGATGTTGCCCATAGTTGGGCTTCAGGTAGGTGAGGGGCCATCACATTGTGACATCCTTATGACAAATGGTGGTTTAAGAGTTGTTGCATGGCCAACTCATTGTGGCACCTTGGTGATGAAAGGTTGTTTAGTGGTTGTTGTTGGTGCATCATGCTAGTTTAATGTCTTAGCAAGTGGTTGGTTTGGTTGCCAGTTTAACATCTTAGTGAATGATTATTGTGGGACCTTAACCACAAAGGGTGTTGTGATGCCTGAGGTGGCACTTTGATAACAAAATGGAACCTCTTGCTTGTGGAGGCTGAGGGGATCCTTACCTTGCTAGGAGGCATGTAGATCACAAAATGTTGTTATGCAAGTTTAGACTTGCCACCTATGCTAATGGATTTTATGATGTAGTGGGTGTCATATGCATTGGTTTGGCTCACTATGTTGAGTACTAGTTGGCCCTATTCTATCATTCTTTGTAGTTCATCCTGCAAAGCACGATAGTTGTTCGTACTGTAACTAAACATCTGGCAGAAATGACAATATTGGTTTAGCTTGAAGTGTTGCAAGACTAGGGGCTTTTTTGATACTACTGAGGTGGGGTTTCTTAGTAGTTCACAATACCTATCATGTTTTTGGTGAGCAATCTTTGATACATGTTTGTATTGGATTCGCCCAGCTTTAGGTGTTTCTCAGGTAGTTCAGAGAGTTCTATCGATAGCAATGTATACTTTGAGTAATCCTTGCACTCAAAGTTGGACCTTGGGGTAGTGCTTGCTAATGTAGGAGAATTGGCACTTGAGTTAGTGGCTTTGTGAGCTAGGGCCTTGGGCTACTTAGCCTTTGGGCCCTAGTTGGTTACTTTTATACTTATGGGCACTATTTCCATTGTTGAATTTTGCTTACACATATGTTGGTTTCCATAGGCCATGTATGTCAGGTCATTACTAGCTTGTGCTACCTCCTCTATGCCCTTCATTTGGGCAAAGGCTTGGCTAAGAGACTTCAGGAATAGGTAATACAGTTTGGACTTGATGAAGTCATTCACTACATCCTTGAAGGCAACCAATAGCTATGTCTTTACTATGGGTTCATGAATTTCACTTAATGCGACATTACAACATTACAGGAATTTTGGCATGGGCTCTAGGCATCCTTGCTTAACCTACATGAGCTAGTTCAGGGTTGCTTTAGGCTTTAGGTTGTACTTGAAGCATGTCACAAACTGGCTTATGAGATCCTTCAAAGAAGAGATTGAGGCCTTGGGTAGCACATGATACCAGTTTAAGACCTTGCTAATGAGTGACATGGGGAACGTGTGCATGATGGCATGTGGCTAGGCTTGAAGGAGTAGGCACTCAGATTGAAATGTGACCAAGTGTGCATTGGGGTCTCCTTCACTATTGTACTTGGTGAGTTACGGCAACAAGACCCTAGTTGGAAGAGTTAGGGGTGGGACCACGGGACTTATCGGATCATCTTGGTAGAAGTCCACCACCTTGATCATTTTGAAGGAGGTAGCTTTGAGTCAGTTGATCTTCTTCTTCAAACTTTGGATTAGTTGGAATGCTTGATCCAAGCTTGGGGATGTGATAGTCAGTTGCATTGGTTGATCTTTTGTTGGTTTTATGGCATAAGGTTGGATTTTTGGTTGTAGATTTTGCTAGTTTAACTTCATAGTAGACTATCATTGCTAGTTTAACATCATAGAAAACAAAGTTTTTTGATGTGTTGTCTCATTAATGTCCATGGTGTCTATCCAACCCACTCATGTGTGGTCCACCTCGATCATCATGCACCATGTAGTGTAGGGCTACAATGGGGCCATGGTATACCATGTGATGTAGCTATACCTTTTTGCTGGTGTAGTGTGCTCTAGGTCTCATTCGCCCATGGAGCTAAGTGCCAAGATGTCAAAATGCCAAATGCCAAATAGAACTTCCAACTGCCAACCCTCAAAATGTTGATGATCCAAGGGTATTTATAGGGCTAGGATTAGCCCAAAATGTGGATCAAGTGCCATGTGGCAATGTGGTAGGTGGGATTACAAGAAAAATTCAAAAAAATTTCTAAGTCCAGAGGTGACTAGAAAAATTTTAAAAATTTTTCTAACTCTAGTTGCTACACTCACTACACTCTAGAGCATAGTCTCAATAGTTAGAAATTTTTTTGCAAAACTAGTGTTCCATGCTAGCTATGCTAGCTATGCTAGCTACACTCTAGAGCATAGTAGGGCTAATGGAAGCATAGCACAACACTTAGAAACATTTTTGCAACTTGTGTCATCATTCTGACACTTAGAAAAAATATTATAAAACAAGCTCTAGGTGTGCTATCTATGCTAGCTATGCTCTAGAGTGTAGTAAGGGCAATAAGAGCATAGCACAATACTTAGAAATATTTTTGCAACTTGTGTCATCATTCTAACACATAGAAAAAATCTTTCAAAACTATCTTTGGATGTGCTAACTATGCTAGCTACACTCTAGAGTATAGTAAGGGCAATGGGAGTGTAGCACAACACTTAGAAAAATTTCTATAACTTGTGTCATCATTCTAACACTTAGTCAAAATTACAAAAAATTGGTTGTTAAAGCTTACTATCCTCTACTATAGTGGAGAGTGTGGCCCCAGAATTTAGAAAAATTTGTAAAAAGTTTCATCATTCTAACACTTAGAAAGATTTTGCAAATATGATAGTTAGAGCTGACTACACTCTCCACTGGGCTGACTATGCTCTGGTGTAGCAAAGAGCATAGTCCCAACACTTAGAAAAATTTTTGAAAAGTACCGTCATTCTTACACTTAGCCAAATTTGTAGTTCAGAAGTAGCCCAAATTTTTATTGTGTTTCATGGATGACATTGAAACTAACTCTATTTTAGCTAACACCACTTACTATGTTGACTACACTCTCCATAAATTGCACTCTCTATGTTGAGAGCTAACTATGCTCTCCACAGACTACACTCTCTACACTAAGAGCTAACTACACTCTCTACATTGAGAGAATAAAGACTTAGGAAAACAGTGGAGAGAAGTGCAATTTGGATTGCTACATGTGGTCCCGGGGGAACCAACTATGGGGTCCAATCTACATAAATGGGTTAATAGACAACTATGATGTAGAGAACATGCAAGACAACCACAACAAAGTTCAAAAAAGTGGTTCAGCCCTCCTTCTAGTGCTAGAAAATTGTAATAATTGAAAATGTTGGTAGCTAAAACACCAAGGTTGATGAGTGCACAACCTAACCCCACATTTGCATGAGGGCTTGCTAAAGGCAGAGATGGGGTGCCCTAAATGGTCTTTTTGATTGAATAGGGACTTTGTCAAATCCACCCATGGTGTTGGATGCAATGTGGTTAGCCATGATGTTAATGCAAAATAATGCTAAGTGTTCAAATGATGTCAATGGTGTTAAGAGTAGTCAAGTTTTTTGGCAAAGATGAGGGTGTCAACATGTGGTGACCATCACCCAAGCATAGTTGTAAGTGTGGCTATGTGATAAAATAATGAAAAATGCAAAAAGAGAGAGAAGTAGAACACCACCTCGAATGGGGTTGAACGTAGTTAACACCAAAAGGGGTTAGAAGGTACATGGGGTATAATAGGCATAGTGAAGAGCATAGTCATAGTCTTAGAGATGTCTAGCCATGAAGACTAGCACTTGTCAGGGTATCTACGTCTACTGGGTTGGCTGCCATAGTGTATAGTGGGTTAGGGTATTCTGCTAGGCTATGGTGGGATTGTGGTGGGACTACGGTCATTGAAAAATTTGCCAAATGCTAACCCAAAAATTTACTAACCCTTGATTTGCCAAAATTTCAACCCTAAAAATGTTGAGGACATAGGGTATTTATAGGGTTAGGGTTAGTGCGAAATGTAGCATGGTCACCATGTGGTAGAGGAAATGGTTGGGACTACACTCTCATCCAACTACACTCTCCATTGGGTTGGTGGGGTCAAGTGTAGTTACAATTTTGGGCAAGAAGGGATGCAAGAAAGAGAAATATTCCACAAACTACACTTGCCAAGGATGAGTTAACTACATGGATGTGCCATTGCTATGCTATGGAGGCTATTGAAGGCTATTCTAGTTGACTATGCTCTCCACTGAGGGCTAACTACACTCTAGAGTAGTGGAGAGCATAGTCCTAGGACTTAGAAAACTTTTGCAAAAAACTTTATTTTTGCTAACTACACTCTGGGTTGGGGGATAACATAGTCTTAATGTTGGTGGAATCTCACTCCCCATGGAAGGCTAACTATCCTTCCAAATGGGGGTGAGCATAGTCTGAGACTTGCCAAAACTTATCAAAAGCTCTCTTTTTGTTGACTACTCTCCAGTAGTGGAGAGCATAGTCTCAACACTTAGAGAAAATTGCAAAAAAATAGGTTTTTTCTTACTACACTCTGGGATAGTGAAGAGTGTAGTCCTAGCACTTAGAAAAATTTGCTGAAAAATGGCCTTCATGTTGACTATGCTTTGGGGTAGTCACAAGTGTAGTCCCAGCACTTAGAAAAATTTCAATGATTACCTTTGTGTTGATACTTAGAAAAAAATTGCAAACTTGACCTTTGTGTTAACTACTCTCTCTATTGGAGGTTTACTACACTTCAACTAGGGTCAAGCATAGTCTCAACACTTAGAAAAATTTGTAAAAATTAGGCCTTCATGCTGACTACGCTTAACTATGCTCTTTGGCAGTGGAGAATGTAGTCTCAACACTTAGAAAATTTTGCATCAACTAGCTTAAAAATTAGAAAAATTTGTAAAATTGGCCTTTGTGTTGACTATACTCTGCATGAGGCTGACTATGCTCTAGGGCTATGGAGAGCATAGTCCCAACACTTAGAAAAATCTACAAAAATTATGCCTTCATGCTGACTATACTTGACTACGCTCTAGGGTAGTAGAGAGCGTAGTCTCAACACTTAGAAAATTTTGTGCATAGGATGCTAAAGTCCAAATTTGGTGGTGTTACAACAAGTATGGGATTTGATTGGATTTGATTCTAATTGTTTATTATCTTGATTAGCTTTTTTGACTATTGAACTATTCCTCCATGGATATGACTCATAGGTCAGTCATAGATGAGGTGACTTCTCTACAATAAAAGATAATAATTAAAGTAATCTAGCACCAAAATTTACCTAGCTTGTCAACATTAGTACAATAGGGAGTAGTACCTACCCATGTCTACATCCAAGGGTCCATGATTGCCTTGTTTCCAACCTTGGATTTACCTCAACAAATTGGACACTCTAGAGTATATTTGATACTTTTCATTGAATAGCTCTAGCATCATACTCCATCAACAAATAGATTCTAGTTCTAAGTACTAGTACTTAGCTTTCAAATTCTTTTATGAGTGTCTTGGGGAATAGTTTCTACTTTTTCCATTTATTCTCAATATTTTACAAAGAATAGGCATCAAGAAAGGCTTGTGGGTGATTTTGTAGATCTAATTTATATCCTCTTTCAAATCTAGGAATATTGTTCATATCCAACCTTTTGATGTAGCTATCTTTAAAGTGCCTCGTTGGAATCCTAACTACCTACAAAATGTTTAGCATGTTCCTAGTAACTAGTAGAGGCTTATCATAATTATAATGGTCCTAGTGGTCTCGGTCATGGTCATGATGCCTATGATGAGTTCTACTATGCCTTCTTTCTTTATGATTCTTCTCCCCTTGCTATTGTTCCTACCCCTATTCTCTATTATCTCAATGGATCTATGATCATCCCAATACGATCATTCATCTTCATCCCAATCCCTACTATTCTTTCTATTATCCCATCCTTTGCTTCTCCTATTAGAGTTGGATGAGGAAGATGATGAGGATGATGATGAGGGTGAAGTAGAAGGAGAATTTCACTAGAGTAGTGCTTTCAAGATTATCTTCTTTGATCCCTTTCATGTTCCTTATGTTTATCATTATTATTGCTTTTGGAAAATTGGTTATCACTACCATATTTTAAGATCCCTTAGTCTTGAGAACCATTCTTCTTATCACCAAGGTTATCCATAGTTGATTGTAATAATTGGTTGAGCATCTCTCCATCGAAGAAAGGGGGAGAGTCTATGTATTGGGAGGCACCCAAAAAGAAGTCCTCATCTTCCTTGTATTATTACAAGAATAATTGGGTAGGGAACCTCTTCCCTTTTAAATCCTCATAGTGTGCTTCCATTGGTTGATTCTTTCTCTATTAGGCATCGATGGGATGATAATCCATATAAAGGTGGTCTTGGACTTCATATTCTACATTAAGTCCAATGATGCCATAATGAATCAGATTGTTCATCAAAATTGTAGAAACTAATTGATCAAGATCTAACATGATGTTACCCTCCACATCCCTCCATCATAGCTACTTGTCTTGATGTAGGATGAAGGTGAAGTTCAGAGTGTAAGGATTAGGATGGGTCTATACAATACAAAATTTTTGGGGCATCTACATCTTAGGAAACTCCTGTCTTTGATTGGTTCCTCTAGCAGGTGGTGGAGACTTTCTCATATGGGAAGAAGCCATATTATTTTTCATTACAAATAAAAAAATGTGATTTTTCTTATGTTCTTTAATGATTATTCATTTACAAGTCTTTACAACATCTTTGTAAGACTCACTATCTTTCTTACTTAGTGCACTTAGCTAGACTAAGTCCCTGACAATGGTGTCAATGATGAGCATCAAGTAGTTCCTCAATTCAACCATATGAATCACAAGTGTGCACTAGCGATTTGGTTAAATTTCATGAACTTAGAACCTAAGTGTACCTATAGAAAAAAATAGTGACTTTTGAAATTATGATCATTGTCTTCTTAGTTCTCACTTGTGTAAGCTCATTTGTATGATTAAGTGCAAGCCAAGGCATATGATGTTTATTTATATTTTATAGAAAAAATTGCTACTTAACTATTTAATGATTCTTAAACTAACTAGCCTAACATAAGAATCTAGGCCCACTTTTTTTACACATCCTAAACTCATATTAATGCTATTGGATTACCAAGTATCTATCACTGACATACCAAATAGCCATTGCTGGGATTACCAAGCGTTAAATGGTGATGAGCACCAAGTAGTCCCTATGTCAAACCATAAAAATCACAAGCATTACTCTAGCAATCCTATTGAATTCTATGGACTTTACCTCTCCAAATGCCAAGAGTAAAGATAGCGACCTATGGACACAATCATTGTCTTCTTGGCCACACTTGTGTAAGTGCAAGTGTATGGTTAAGTGGAGTAAAGGCACATGATTTGTATTAATTTTATATTTTTATATGAATTAATTTAAGTGTAAGGTAAATTAATTGATTAAGAATTAATCTAATTAATTACCTAATATCTTAGCCTATTTCCTAACATAAATATCTAGTCCCACCTTTTGAACACATCTTGAACTTGTTACAACACTACTCGGTTACCAAGTGATAGCGTTTCTGGGATTACTAAGCATTAAAGTTATGCTTGAGGTGGTCATAATTACTTGTTTTAATTAAGCACCTCAATTAATTATTTAACTAAGAACATGAATTTACAATGCATGAATAATAAAGTACATAAAAGTAAACATTAAGCTATTCCAAGTGTTGTAAGGTATTTCAAGAATCTCATCTTTATTGTCATCACATCAATGTGTCTAGGTACATTGATGCTTGATTAAGGATCTGTACAATCCTTTACTCCTATTGTGGGTAGTTAAAAAATATTCTAATTATTTTGAAAAGAAACTGCAAGAACTTCATTAAGCTATTGACTCTATGATTTCATAAATGCAATGGGTATGCACATTTATATAGGCAAACTCAAATGCCACATTAACACATCAACTCATGCATTAACAATGATGCTTCAACATAGCCCAATGATGATGATTCATCATAGCACCTTGACTGATTAAAAACTCATCCTCAAGTGGACAAAAGGAGGATTTATCTTCTTACAAAATTGAAAAGGTATGGAATCACAAACTAACTAACTCACTAACTACTCTAAGTGCTTGATTGTATAGATTTACAATGATTACAGAAATGAATGTTTATTAAAACAAAATTTATCATCCTTACAAAAATTGGGATAGCTAGATTCCTCTGATGATTGAACATGAAGAAGAAATCAAATAGTTCTAGGAGGTGGAGGCTCTTGAGATGCTAAAGAACCTTCTCTAGTCTCTAGTACACATGGAAATGGTGATTGAGGTTGAGGTAGTTGTGACTATCATGCTACAGCTACCACTTCTAGTGGAAGATGGAAGGCCTCCAAAAGTGCCTTCATCTTTTCCTCCTCATTCCATGGATTGTACATAGTCAACATGGCATCACTAATGTAAGTTGGTATAGGAACATTCCATGGATAGGGCATGGATGGGAATAACTCTTTGACATTCATGAACTAGACAACAAATTATTTATGTTCAATGTTAAATGTCCTAATAAGGTCTTGTAGGTCTTGGTAATCATTCATTCTTTTGGCTAGGTTCTCAGCAATTAATCTTTGATATGAGAATCAAGCTCTAAGAAATTCAAGCTTGGTGTTAGCTATTTTTATCTTTTTCTTCATGTCTTTACGGTGCTTAAACTAGTCCTTATACAAGAGCTATGAGTTGGCCACTTTTTTCTCTAGCTTTAACCATGGTCTTTCAATAGTTAGCATTTCCAAGTTCACATCTTGGAGGTTGGCCAACTTCATATATTCTATCATCTCCTTAATGTGAAACACTTTTAAGTGCATTTCAAACTTTGTTGTAGGTGTTTAACCCATCAAAGATGGGTTTCCACACGTTGCCTCTTTGTTGGAGTTGCTGGAGAACCTCATTCATCTTTGCCTTGGCTAGTTGGATTTCTTTTTGTTAACTTTCTTGAGAAGCCCAATCTAGTCCCTATAGTAATTCTTAACTTGTTCAAACTTTAGGGCCTCATTCTTCTAGGTATCTATCTCAATGGTCAATTTTTGGCAAAGTGCATGGACTTCCTCAATGGAGATATTTTTATTTTTAGCAGCCAACTTCCTCAAATCCATGTTCATCTTGGCAAGCTACTCCTACTTCTATTGCAAAAATTTCACTATTTGATCTTTTTGTGCCATGACATTCCACAAGCAGTGACTGTCTTTGGTTAGAACTAGATTCTCCTTGCGGACTTATGACAAGTCCTTCTTAGTGTTGAAGAACAAGGCCTCTGATAGGGATGCATCAAAGACCACCATATCCTTTGCATTCTCAACCTCTTTTAATATGTTTTAAAGTTGTAAGAAAGCTCTTTCCCTTATTACTGTTTGGCTAAGAATGGTGGGATCAGCTAATCATGCTCTCAATTCCACCACCTTGATAGCAAACCATATGTTTTTGTATGTCGCTATCTTGAGTTAGGCATTAGCAATGATGAGCTTACCCTTAGCTTCTAGTAGCTCCAACTAGGTAGTTGTGATGTTTTTCCTAATATTAAAGATCTCTAGAAGTAGTTTCCCACACTATACTAGTCGATCTAGCACCTTTTCATGTTGGGTTTCACTTAGCCTTCCACTTGCTCTCGTAGACATCTACATGTCTTTGAGTGTAACAATGTCTAGCATAATGGCTATAGGAGCATTTAGTGCCTCTACTACATTATCATCTAATACCTCTATTGGTGTCTCCTATTCATGGTGTTGTAGGATCAAATAACAGAGTGATTTGAACAAGTGGTTTATAAAATATGGGCTTGGAAATGGAAGGCTCTGGGGTTAGAGAACTCTAAAAACTCCCTTGGCATTTGTGAGAAAATGGTAAAAATTTCCTAAGTTTCAATGCATATATTTAGTATTTTTGTGTTGTGTTGATGAGGATGCATCAATGCATCAAGCTACATCAATAGGGATGCATCGATGCAGCCTAAAACAAAAATTCTTGCACATTAAAAACTAAGGAAAAAATAAAAATAATTTTTGCATAAAATTGCACTCCAAAGAAAGCTAGAAAAGTCGAGAATAATGTAAAATGTTCAAAGAGGGCTTGGAAAACATGTCAAAATGGAGATTCTTAGGACATTTCTGTGCCAAGGAATGCAAAACTAGATGTATCATGGTGGAAAATATAAGGTTTGAAAACAAAATGACTAAGGGATAAGGATTTTAACCATTCTAATTAAAGAGTTTGCAAGTGGATCCTTCCCATATTATGTTCATGCCCTTAATGCCCTTGCATGCCTTCAACCCAAGAAGTTTGAGGGCCCTAAGGATGATTAATGGTTGTGGATCATTAAAAACCAAATCATCAAAGAGATCATTAGAGAATTTTGACCATTTTTCAATCAAACCTAGTAAGACATATATGAGAAGAGGTAGTGAGATGGTACACAAAAAGAATAGGTGGGAGAGTGTGTGTATGGAATGAATTTTTGTATGGTAGTCACATGAAGTTCCTTGTGGAAGATGTGATTAATATGACCTAAGAACTTCCTTTCTCAGTTTGAATCAAGAACATCCACTTCTAGTGACTTTGCATTGACACATTACACTATTTGATCCCTGAAGGTATAAGAACATCCCCATAGACCATGCATAATTCCAAAGAAAGAAGAAAATAGAAGCAGGAAGTGAAAAGTGCCTTTGTTAGAGGGGTGCCTTTAGGCATGGGTAACATGTCTTTTCAACCTCATAATTAGTGCTTGTAGTCCATTATTATGTTTAAGGATTGTGCTTTGAATTTCCATCCTTATTTTTTTATTAATTTGTTTTCAAATGAAAACCACACCATGCAAAGACATTGCTTCCTATTAATTGGTCTATAGAGGGATGGTGAAAAATCCATGAAAATACTCATGTAACTCAAACAAAAGGTAGGTACAAAAGTGACAAATCCCTTTGAAGTCACACCCTTATCAATCCACTTAATTCATCCCAAGTTTGGAAAGTACAAAGGTCACCTATTCATTACAAGTTTTTATTAAGAAGGGACCTCATATTTTCAAAACAATGAAATACCATAGAGTTAAGTGGAGTGGTGAATAACGTGGACTCATTGCCCATTATCATGAAAAGAATCAATGTTCCATTAGTAAATGTCAAAATTCTAAAATGTAATCTAGTCATTTAAAATTAAATAAAAAATGAAATTACAAACCACCATAAATTAGTAGCTATATTTGGCACCAAATTTCTAATGATAATAAAGAAAAAGGAAAAAATGTAAGAAAAATTCAAATAAAGAAAAATAACACAAAATATAAAACAAACTATAAAATAGCAAAGAAAATGGAAAATGTACTAAAGATGGTATAAAATAAAAAATTTAAAAACCAAGGAGTAACTTTGTAAAATATTAGCATGGATGGTGATCTCCCTCACAACTAAGTTGGAAGGGGGAGATCCAAAAGATCAAGCATGCTTGACCATCTGTTGAGGTGTTATTCTCACTGGTTACTCGTTATTCATGGAAAGGCTTTTGTTGCTGAGTGTTGACTAATAATCATTTATTTGGATGTTCAAGGTGGTAGATCATCATGGCCCTAGATGGGAAATTTTCATAAATGATATAAGGTTCCTTCCATAGTGTTTGAAATTTTCTTCATTGAGGAACATGTAGGGGATTCCAGTAGAGCACCTTATCTCCTAGTTGAAATTTTACTTTCCTAATTTTGAGGTCATGGCATTGTTTATTGTATGCCTTATGTTCTTTATTTGATGATAGGGCCATTAATTGATTCTCATCTAGCACATTAAGAGTCATTCGTCTTTCTTTTTGTGCTAAAGTCCAAGCTAAGGTCACATGCTATTAAAAGTGTATAGAGTTCTACTTGGATAAGAAGTGTTGGGAGCTTTTTGTACATGAGCTCATAAGGAGAGTATCCTATAGGAATTTTTGTTGAACAATAATCCCAAAGGGAATCATTGAGTTTAGAGCTCTAGTCCCTTCTATATTTACTAATAGTTCATGTTAGTATTTTGGTTATCTCCCTATTAGTGACCTCAGCTTGACCAATGGCTTCAGGGTGGTATAGAGTTGTTAATTTATGCTCGACCCCAAAGCACTGCATGATTTTATGAAAAGTAGCACCTATGAAATATGTCCCATTATCAGAGATAAGTGCCCTTAACACACCAAACCTATTTACAACATATTATTGTATAAACCAGGCCACCGTAGATAATGTACAGATGGTGACAACCACAAGTTTTGCTTATTTCATATAATATTTAACAACTAAAAATGTATAGGAATTTGCATTGGACATGGCATTGATGGACCCCATAAATTCAATTCCCCAAATATCGAAAGGCTTTAGTGGTTGAATCCACTACTGGGGTCCTTCCATATGAACAGTCATCCCCCCATCACGTTGGCATCTATCATAGGAGCAAACAAAGTGATGGGCATCCCTAAAGAGTGTAGGCCAATAGTACCATGCCATGAGGATGTTAATGGTCATTCACCTCCAATGAGATAGGAAAATTTTAGTGATAGATTACTTTAATAATTATTTTTGTTGCATAAATTGTCACCTCATCTATCATTAACCTACAAGTCGTATCCATGAAGGAATAGTTCAAAGTCAAAAGATCATCAAGACATAAAATAATTAGAATTNTATTCCTTCATGGATACGACTTGTAGGTTAATGATAGATGAGGTGACAATTTATGCAACAAAAATAATTATTAAAGTAATCTATCACTAAAATTTTCCTATCTCATTGGAGGTGAATGACCATTAACATCCTCATGGCATGGTACTATTGGCCTACACTCTTTAGGGATGCCCATCACTTTGTTTGCTCCTATGATAGATGCCAACGTGATGGGGGGATGACTGTTCATATGGAAGGACCCCAGTAGTGGATTCAACCACTAAAGCCTTTCGATATTTGGGGAATTGAATTTATGGGGTCCATCAATGCCATGTCCAATNGTTGATATCAAAGAATCAGATATCAATCCATTATTTTTGGTGCAAATTGCAAAGTTTGGCATCTTTGATGTCTTCAATTTCAATCCCCACTCCAAATACTATGGCAGTAGGCTTCTTCCAAAACCCTCATGCATCACACAACAAGCTTTGGAGTCCACATGCCAACTAGATGGGCTTTGTTACCATGGTGTTGGCATCCATAGCTGTGTGTGAGTTGGACATCCTCTTGCACACCTTTTAAAATGAAATGAGATGAGATGAGATGAGATGCAATGACATGATGGTGCTATCACTTGTTAGCCAGCCACACACTACTACACTACACTCCCCTGCAATGCAACCATCATTTGGCTAGCCCAATCACTACCCATGTGGAAGACTAGGAAACATCATTGAGACACAAAAATAATGCATCACCATCAATAGTGGTAATCTATTAAATATTGACTCTACATCACCCATATCCTTATAAGGCAAGCATACCCCTTTTGTTTATCATCCCACATCCCTGCTTCACCAAGCCAACTCCTAGTAAGCATGGCATTCTCATCACCCTCCACAATGATGGTTCTGGCATTGCCTTTCATGGATTTCTTGCTTGCTATGGCATCCTCACACATTGTAAGTAAATTATCAAATTTTGAACTATGCAATATGCAATATGCAGCATAAATAATATGTCATGTTGAGATATACGTGTCTTTGTGGTGTAGGGAAGATAGTATTATGCGAATACAATGGCTTATAGTTCAACAAAGTGAAGCTCAAGGATGTTCCCGTAAACACCAAGGTGGATGAGATCCACCTTATCCTTGCCTTTTCCATTGACTATAAAACACCATAAAATTTCAGGTCTTAACATCTTGACTAAAAATTTGGCTAAGTGTCAAAATGATGGCACTTTCCCCAAATTTTTCTAACTGTTGAGTGTAGTTAACTCCAACTACCAATTTTGCAAAAAAAATTTCTAACTACTAAGTTATGCATAACACATGTAACACAAGGCAAGCATAGTAGCTAGAGTTAGAAAATTTTTGAACTTTTTCTAGTCACCTTTGTACTTAGAAATTTTTTTGAATTTTTCTTGTAGTCCCACCTACCGCTCTGCCATGTGGCACTTGATCTATGCTTTGCACTACCCCTAGCCCTATAAATACCCCTAGACCCCCAACATTTTAACAATTAGCATTCCTAGGCGATTGGCATTCCTAGACAGTTGGCATTCCCGGGTAGTTGGTATCTCTAGATGGTTGAAATTCCTAGGTAGTTGGCATTCTCAAATGGTTGGCATTCCTAAGTGGTTGGCATTCTTAACCAGTTGGCATTCCTAGGCAATTGGCATTCCCAGGAAGTTGGCATTCCTAGACGGTTGACATTCCCAAGTGGTTGGTATTCCTTGGATGTGAGCATTTTTAACACTTGACATTTGGCACTAAGCATCGTTGGGTGAACAAGACCCAAATACATCAGTAAAGAGGTAGAGTTGCATTCTATGATCCACCATGGCCCTATTATAGCCTTGCACTTCACAGTACACCAAGCCCCATTGTAGCCCTGCAAAACACGACACAATACATTGTGGCAACCAACCTAGCAAGCTTGATTCATCACGGCAAGCACCAAAATTCATGGCCCAACACCACCGAGACTATGACTACACTTCCCATTGTAGTTGTTGTACATTGTATACCTTATAAGACCCTTTTGGAGTTAACTATGCCCCCATTTGGGGTGGTGTTCCATTTCTCTGTCTTATTTCTAGCATTTTCTTGCATTTTTCTTGTGTCTTTTCATACTTTTTCATGCATCATCATGTTGTACTACATATTGTTTACATTTCCATTTTGGATAACCATGCCATCCTCGATTGCATTCATTGCCCTAGTTGCAACTAGCAAAGTTCCTATTCAATCAACAAGACCATTTAGGATGCTTTGCCTCCATTTTCAACAAGGCCCTCACATGGAGATGAGGTTAAGGTTGTGCATCCATTGACCCTTGGTGATTCCAGCCATCAAAATTTTTGATCATTACAGTTTTTGGCATTAGAAGAAGGGCCTCACCATTTTCTTCTACATTTTTTTATTGTTATCTCGCATGCTCTCTCCACCATTGGTTGGTGTAGATTGGACCCCATCATTGATTCCCCTAGAACCTAGCTGGACAAAAGCCAAAGTGTATCTTTGGCACTTAACCAAAATTCTAGGTGCTCAAGAGAGTGTAGTTGGCTCTCAACATAGAAAGTGTAGTCAGCTCCAGTGTAGCAAGCGTAGCACTAAAGTTAGCCATTTTTAGCAACTTTCATAGTTAGCATTTTTTCTGCATTTTCATATTTAGCATTTTTTTTGCATTTTCATACTTAGCATTTTTCTACATTTTCATACTTAGTCAAATTTTCTACAGTTTTAAACTTAGTCAATTTTTTGCAATTTTCATACTTAGCCATTTTTTTGCATTTTTATACTTAGCTATTTTTCTACTACTAGTAGACTTAGTCATTTTTCTGCAGTTTTTAGAGTTAGTTATTTTTTGCAAATAGCAACTCTCACAACCTGATCTATGACCATGAATCTAGATCAACCTTCCACATCAATGTCTAACACATTTAACACCACTATCCACCAAAATCATGTTATGGTAATCCATGAATAATACAATTTTTTTTGTGCCAAAATCCAAGTAGGATTACCAATGGATTACCTTGACTTAGAGCAAAACAGGACTACCAATGAGTCCATCAGGATGGATAGGAATACAACCCTTCCTTGTTCAACATAATCCCACAGAGTCCTACCACCATCTATTGTCCCAACTCATCTATGAAAATGAGCATGATTCAAGGACAACCTACAAAGAAGCCTCATAGGAGGAAGAAGATGAATTTGAGGCTTGCTTCGAATGTGAGAGCCCCCTATACACAATCTTCCAACAACTACTCCCTAGTATGGTCCCTCTTTGATTTAGTCCACCCGTCCTCTCCAAGATGGTAACCATGCTAATTCAACCTTTCTTACAAGCAACCACTACATTTTCCCAACCCTATGCTCATACATGGGCCACCTCCCAGCCCTAGATGACTTAGGCATCCTACGTCCCACTTGTCTCATCAGCACCCATGATGTCCATCTAATCCACTTGTGTGTGGCATACCTCGATCATTGTGCCTATCACTCAGGTGATGCATCAACTGAACCCATCCCCTACAATTTTAAATTGGCAATGACCATTCACGATGATGTTAAACTAGCAACAACTATCTGCTACAACATTAAACTAGCAACAACCATATGCTATGACATTAAACCATCAATGACCATCTGCTATGATGTTAAAATGGCAATGACCATCAACTATGACATTAAACTGGCAATGACTATCTACTATGACATTAAACTAGCAACAACCATCTGCTATGATGTTAAACTAACAACAACCATATGCTATGATGTTAAACTGGAAAAATCCATAATCAACAATCTGACACTATGCTATGCAACCAACACAAGCCCAGCCAATGCAATCAACTAGCACATCGCCAAGCTTGGATCAAGCATTCCAACTAATTCAAAGTTTGATAGAGGAGATCAACCAACTCAAAGCTACCTCCTTTGAAACCATCAAGGTCATGGACTTCTATTGGGATGACCCCATAAGTCTTATAGTCCCACCCCTAACTCTTTCAAATAAGGTCCAACTACCTTAACTCACCAAGTATAATGGTAAAGGGGACCCCAATGCACACTTGGTAACATTCTGATCCAAGTGCCTACTCCTTCAAGCTTAGCCACATGCCATCATGTGCATGTTTCCCATGTCACTCACTATCAAGGCCTTAGACTGGTATTGTGTGCTACCCAAGGCCTCAATCTCTTCTTTGAAGGATCTCATAAGCCAATTTGTGACATGCTTCAGGTACAACCTAAAGCCTGAAATAATCCTTAACCAACTCATGCAAGTTAAGTAGGCACCCCTAGATCCTGTGCCAAAATTCCTCTAATGCTGGAATGCTACATTAAGTGAAATGCATGAACCCGTAGTAGAGACGCACCTACTAGTCATCTTTAAGGGTGTGGTGAATGACTTCATCAAGTCTAAACTATATTACCTAGTCCTGAAGTCCCTCAAACAAGCCTTTGTCCAAATGAAAGGCATAGGGGAGGTAGCACAAGCCAGTAATGACCTAGCCTACGTGGCCTATAGAAACCAACATGCATGTAAGAAAAACGCCATAGGAGTAATAGTGGCCACAAGCACAAAAGTAACCAACTAAGGCTCGACAGCTAAGTAGACCAAGGCCCCATCTCACAAAGCCACCAACTCTAGCACCAACTCACCTACATTGGTAGGGGCCACCGCAAGGCCCAACTTTTAGTGCAAGGATCACTCAAAGTATACACCACTATCAATGGAACCCTCTAAACTATTGGAGAAACTCTTGAAAGCTAGAAAATCCAACACAAACAATTATCAGACATTTCTAGCCAACAACATGATAGATATTGCAAACTACTGAGGAACCCTACCTCAATAGCACCAAACGAGCCCCCATTCTAACAACACTTCCAACTAGACCAATACTGTCATTACTACTAGATGTCTAATCATCGTATGGACAATTGTCGTACTTTGTAGGATGACTTGCAACAAATGATAGAATAGGGCCAACTAGTGTTCAACGTAATGAGCCAATCCAATGTAGATGATGCCCCCTATGTCATAGACTCCATTAACGTACATGACAAGTCTAAACTTGTGAAACAACTTTTTGTGATCCATGTGCCTCCTAACAAGGCAAGGATCCCCTTAGCCTCCACAAGAAAAAGGCCTCCCTTTGTTATGAAAGTGCCAACGCAAGTACCCACAACACCCTTTGTGGTCAAGGTCCCATAGCAATTTTCTACTAAGACATTAAACTGATTAGCAAATGAATCGTCCACTAAGATGTTAAACTAGCACGACATAGTAGCAACAACTGCTAAGCAACCTTTTGTCATCAAGGTGCCACAACAAGTTGGCTCTACAACAACTCCTAAATCATCATTTATCATAAGGATGCCACAAGGTGATGGCCCCTCACCTACTAGAAGCCCAACAGTGGGCAACATCTCAACCCCTCCTCCTTTAAAGGTCAACCCCACTAACAACCCAAGTAGGCCTACCAAATGACAATGCAAGAGGATGCACAAGCACCTTGCAACCCCCATGGCCAAAGCAAAGGCCATAGCTAGCAAGCAACAATTGAACACTAGGACCCTTGCCCCCAAGTAGTCCAAAAAATCCAAGCCCAAGTCCCCTCCATGAAAGACTCGTCCCTCAAGATGCATGAAGGAAGTCAAGGCCAACACAATGGCTAGTGACAAGGACTTTGTAGCTACACTAACCTAGGTGAAACAAACACTCAAGTAGAAGAACACAACACTAAGCTTGTATGACCTGGTCATGATCTCATCTACTCACTACCAAGTGTTGGCCTAGATGTTTGCCTTCATTCCTGTTATGGAGGACATCCCTGCAAATGAGAATACCATTTGTGCAATGATGTTGTTCCTTGCAACATAGGAATCAAATTCAACATCCCTAGCATTTTGCAACAATGTAGTCAAGATCAATCCCAAATGAGGGGAGGCCATTGCAGCTCCACTATCCATTAGCATATGTGTTGGAAAATGCACCATCCATAGAGTGCATGTCAATGATGGTGTAGCAACAAATGTAGTCTTGTACTCCATCATCGATAATTTAGGCCTAGCAGATGAAATCAGGCCAAAAAAGACCATGTCTGAAATCCTTCAATAGATCATGTGTCACTGTTAGGGGCATAATCAACTTTGTCTTTGTGGCAGGAGAGCAATTCCCCACCAACATAGATTTCACTATTATAGAGGAGATGTCAGGCTTCAACCTAATCCTAGCTAGGCCTTGGCTAGCTTAACTATGGGTTGTCTCCTCTCCCATCCATCAACAAATCCACCTTCCATATGAAGGTGTTTAAGTTATCATCCATGGTGATAATGTCCCTCCTTTGGCTTCCCATAACATACACATAGAGCAAGTATCGAAGGTGGAGTCTCTTGATGATGCACCTACAACAACCAATGTAACACCTAAGGCTAACACACCCAAATGAGTGGTTGAAGCCAATAGCTTCCCATAGGATCCAAAGCCTTTTGCACCCCCTAATCCATGCCTAGTTAGGAAGAAACTATGTGACCAAGACTTTCCCTTGCCCAAAAATGTGCTAAGCACCTTCTTACCCCTTACCTCCATGGGCCAAGCATTTTTGGTTTTTGCTTACGTTGCATTTGTTCATGCATTTACATTTCACCTACTTGCCTAGTTTACACACTGCTTCACATTGTTTATGCATTTCTACTTTGTTTACACATTGATCCACTTAGTTTATGCATTGCATTTGAAAAACATATAAAAATAAAAACAACATAAAACTACAAAAAGACATGCCTCAAAAAGGCCTTAAACTAGCCCATGGCCTAGAACAGCCTAAAAATATTACCTTTTGAATTGCTTTCTTTTTATTTGTGCATTTTAACTTTGTTTACAATAAGTGCCACTTAATGTTATTTTTCTAGTTGATTTTTGTAGAATCTTGCAAGCACATAACATGACTACACATGCAACATCGCACCTCACACAAGTAAGGTAAGCACTCATTTGCCATGATAAAAAAAATTGGCATAAATAATCTACTATGACTATAAACTAGTGCAATAGTCTGCTATGACTATAAACTAGCACAGCATGTCCTTGGGCTATGATGTTAAACTGGCATCCACAGATCATCCTTAGGTCATGACGTTAAACTAGCACAACAGCTCATCCTTGGGTCATGACATAAACTAGCACAACATCCACCATCTACTATGACATTAAACAAGCACCCAAGAGTCTACTAGGATTATAAACTAGCACATCACAATCTGCCAAGACCTTAAACTGGGTTCATAGTTTGCCAAGACTTTAAACTAGCATGTTGCTTATCTGTTGGAGCACTTGCCATTGGTGAAACCCTTAGGTCACTCACAACATCATCGCCTTCCATCATTTTTTTGATCTTTTGGAGCACCTATCATTAGTACAACCTTCAGAGAACTCATAGCATCATCACATTAGCACTTTCACTGGCTTCCCAAGCACTTGCAACTAGTGCAGCATTTGACACATTTGCAGCATCTTTGTGTCTAGCACTTGTAGCATTTTCACATCTAGCATTTGCACTTGCATTTCATGTTTTGTGATTTTCTTGTCTTCTCAAAGTTGTGGTTGCAAGATGAAGCCTCAAAGGTAGTTATGCAAAGACACATCTCATCATAGCAGCAAGTTGTCACATCACTCCGATGTGTATGATTAGACTAGTTAAGCCACTTAAGAGTGTACATCCCCCTCATCCCATTACAATCTATGTGCATTCACTCCTTCATCCCAATAGCCTTTCATCCCCTGCATACTCACAATTGCACATTCCTCTGATACATACACATTGTTATGCATATGGCATTCTCCTCATGTCAACTATGGAACCCATGATAGACATAACACAACTCATCCCATGGGGAACCTTTTTGGGTTGGTCAAAGCCTAAGTGGATGTAGCACAACTAATCACTAAGAGGAAACACCTATCCTACAGATGCAACACAACTGCCCCTAAAATTTTTTTTTTTTTTGAGTGCCATGTAGTCCACCTAGTAATAAACATCTCTTAGTTCTTAGAAAAAAGGAAATAAAAGAGACAAAAAAATCAAACAAAACAAGTGTTGAAGTAAAAATAGCAAAGGTGTCATTTAGCAACTGGTCCACCCTTGGATCGACCATCTCATAAGCACTCCGATGAGAGGTCAACACTTTAGGGGTAAACCACTTCATGCCATGGTCATCATCAGTTGTGCTAACTTCGCATCTTGCATCAGAATACACGGTTGGCATTTTATTTCCTCTACTTGCATTTCATCTCCATAGCACATTGCCTACACACTTTGCCCTAGCATACCCTTATGCACAACACTCTTGAACATGGTGGAATGACACTCAATCTTGTATCAACGAGCAATGTTGGTGCCATGTCTATTGTGGTGTTTTACAACTCTTTGTCAACATCTCTTAGGCCACTCCTTCAGACATCAACAAAGAGGGGCCATTGAAACACAACAAAATCTTGGGTCTCGACATCATGACTACAAATTTGGAAAAGTATCAAAATGGTGGCACTTTGCCTAAATTTTTCTAAGTGTTGAGTGTAGTTAGCTCCAACTACCAATTCTACTATTTTTTTTCTAATTTTTGAGTTACACATCCCATGAATAACATAGAGTGAGCATAGTAGCTAAAGTTAGAAACTTTTTGAACTTTTTCTGGCCACCTCTAGACTTTGGAAATTTTCTAAATTTTTCTTGTAGTCCCACCTACCACTCTGCCACATGACATCCAATATATTTTTTGCACTAACCCTAGCCCTATAACTACCCCTAGACTCCCAACATTTTAATGGTTAGAATTCCCAAGCAGTTGGCATTCCCAAACAGTTGGCATTCCTAGGTGGTTTGCATTCTCAAATGATTAGCATTCTCAGGTGGTTGGCATTCCCAAATAGTTGACATTCCCATATGATTAGCATTCTCAAATGGTTGGCATTCCAAGGCAATTGGCATTCTTAAACGGTTGGCATTCCGAGGTGGTTGGCATTCCCATGCGATTGGCATTCCCAGATAGTTGACATTCAAAAGTGGTTGGAAATCTTTGGACATGAGCATTTTTAGCACTTGGCATTTGGCATTTGGCACTGAGCATCTTTGGGAAAAAAAGACCCAAATACACCAGCAAGAGGTAGAGTTACATTCTATGATCCACCATAGACTTCTTGTAGTCCTGCACTACATGGTACACCATAGCCCCATTGCAACCCTGCAGAACATTGCATGATACACCATAGTGGCCAACCCAGTAGGCACAGTTCATCATGATGAGTGTCAGACTTCATGGCTCAACACCACTGAGACTGTGACTACACTTCCACTATGCCTATTGTACACTATGTAAATTCTAAGATCTTTTTGGAGTTAACTATGATCCCATTTGGGGTGGTGTTCCATTTATCTCTCCTATTTCTAGCATTTTCTTACATTTTTCTTATGTATTTTTGCACTTTTTCATGCATAATCACATTATACTACATATTGTTTGCATCTACATTTCAACTAACCATGCCACCCCCCAATTGTATCCATCACCCTTGTTGCAACTGAAAAAGTCCCTATTTGATCAACAAGACCATTTAGAATGCTTCGCCTACATTTCCAACAAGGCCCTCATGTGGAGGTAGGGTTAAGGTTGTGTGTCCATTGACCCCTTGATGATTCCAACCATTGAATTTTTTGGTCGTTACAAACTACATGCAAGGCAATGACCACAAACCCACTAATAGAAAGTTTGGCTTGTTTTGTCAAAGTAAAAAAATACCATCAACAACAGTCAAGGCAGCACTTCTGTGTGGCAAAATAAAGGTTAGTTCGTGCCATCGTTGGTGGCATCATGGGTGAACAAGGCAATGGAGTCCTTGAAATCTGTGTTTAGTGAAGTGTCACAGAATCTAGAATAGACTCAGAATGAACTCCAATAGGCTCAGGCCACCATTATATATTTTTAATTAGCTAGGGAGCAATTACAATAGGAGATGGAATGGCATGATAGCAAGATTAAGAAAGTAAAATTAGAGCTTAATTCCAAGAGAAAATCCATCAAATCTCTTCGAAGCACATTGCACTCTATCAAAAAGGAACTAAATAAGGCCAAAAAAGAGAAAAAATTTCATGAAACTAAAAACTCTGAGCTATAGTCCATAAAGTAGGGGCTCAAAGCACTATGATTTGAGCTATTCTCTATCAACAGAAAATTGCAAGATGCATAGTTGACTTCCATGAATATGGAATCTTCGATATCTTCTTTGCAACAACACTTGAAACATGACTCTGAGAAAAATGCTATTGTGATTGACCATTTGGCCAAGCAAAACACTTACCAGAACATGCGCAATAACCAATTGGAAGACCAAATTTGAGAAATTTTGGAAAAGGAATAGAAGTAGGAATAGGAGCTACGTTCGCTTCAGGATGAGTCAGCTCGTTTGAAAGATAGCAACAAATGTTTTTAAAAAGCAAATAAAAACATTGTTGAATCCACATAATAGCTTGAAGCCATGAATACAACCATAATGTGCTAGGCAACCAAGATAGAAAAGCTAAAATCCCATCGTAGTAAGGCCCAAAGTAAAGCTGAGAAAGCCAAGATCCACGTAAGGTAGCTTGAATAGGACAACTTGAGCTTGAAAGATGATGAGCTAGAGGATGCCAACATTGCCCTAATTATAATATATGTATAATATCTATATAGTTTACATATAAACCTAGTTAAACTACCAATATAAAAACTACTCATAATCATACTATAATTATATCAACTATAATCTGTAATACAATAAACTAAAATAATCATTAATTAAACACTAACCAAATAATTAACAATATGAAATAATAAATAAAATCAATTAAAATGCATGAATTTGAAAATAATTCTTATTTAAAAAATAAACCAATTTGGGGTTTAATAGCCTCCTAACATAGTGGGCCCCACAAGACCCTCATGTGCATCTTGGATGACTCACAATTGATCTACAGCAGGGACATACCATTGTACCAAGTCATCTGCACAAACCTTGTAAAGGTTTTCATTGATCTCCATGAATTGTTTGGCCTGGTGAAGAAATTTTCATTTTTTCTTATGATCCCATCCTTGTGGCATCTCCTGAGTGAGTAGATAGGATAGGATGCACTCATACCAATTGATTTCTTTGGTGTCTTGTTCAATAACAACACTAGCAAAGAGGAGTTCATCAAGAAACTAGTCTGACAGTAGGCTCTCCTCCTCCTTACTATCCCATTGTAATCTAGATAAGTGGTTAGCCATCACATTCTTAATCCCTTTTTTGTCCACCATCATTAGATCAAACCCTTGTAGGATCATCAACCACCATATGACACGGGGGCTCATCGTTAGTTTGTTTATAAGCAACTTGATAGCACTATGGTTGGTGTACATAAGCATCTTATATTAGGGCACATAGTCATTTCCATTAGTTCTTTTTCAATGGTGGTGTAATTAAGCTATACACCCACAATGCTCTTACTTGTAGAGTGGATGTAATATGGATGTTTCTGATCATCCAATTTTGTAAGCATGACTCCTAAGGAAATGTTGAATGCATTCATCATAATATGAAATGGTCTAGACCAATCTAGTGCTCATAGGATTGGTGTTTCTATGAGCTTTTGCTTGAGTTGTTGGAATGCATGCTCACATTCCTTAGTCTAGAATAATGATGCATTCTTTTTTTTCAACTCCACCAACAACTTGGAAATCTCTAATAAGTTTCCAATGAAATGCCTATAATAACTAGTGTGTCCAAGGAATGACCTCACATCTTTAATCATTTCAGGCTATCTGGTGGTTTCTTGGATAATCCTTATCTTCTCTAGGTCTACATTGATCCCTTTGCTAGAAATTTAGTGCCCCAAGATAATGCCTTCTTGGATTATCAAATGGCTCTTTTGCCAATTAAGCCTCAAGTTGGTCTCCACACATCTTTAAAGTACTTGCTCTATGATGAGTGGCGAGGTACCCCTACACTCAACCATATGAATCCGAGCGTCTATGCACGATCCGGTCGAACTCTGCAGACTAAATGCCTTAACGCCACAAGAAACACTTGGGGTTAATCGTTCGTTGTCTTCCCAGGCTTGCTTGTGTGTGTCACGGTGTATGGTTAAGCAAATCTGAGGTATGTGATTTTTTTGGTATTTTTTGGTTTATCTCCTAAGCTATGAGGGAAAGGGTTGAGAAACTAACTAACTCTAACTAATGTCCTAAGTCTAAATTAACTAGCGTCAGCATCTTTTCCCACTTACCTGACACACCCTGAACTATGCAACTGTGGCTACCAAACGCTAATCGTTACTGGGATCACCACATGTAACGCAAGTGCTCGAAGTGGTCGTATTGAGGCACCTATTTAGCCTAAGTGTGATAAGTAGCCGATTCCTTGACTAGCCGTACACACTGGGACTACCACTGGGATTACCAAGCGTAGATCCTGGAATATGCTACTGGGTTACCAAGTAGTCACAATGCTCGTATTCAAGTCGTACTCATGCATTGCGATGAGCAGCCGATTCCTTGATTAGCCGTACACATCCGTAGATGCTCGTAATCAAGTCGTACTCGTGCGCACTAGGAAGGCAATAAATAACAATGAAATAAAACCATGTACTGCAAGGTTTATCCAATCAAGTTCATCTTTATTGTCATACACAACTTGTGTTTAGTTTACAAAGTTGCTCGAATAAAGAGTCGTTCACTCTAGGACTCCTACTGCGGGCACATGGGAAAAATTCTAACTCTGGAGTGTTCAAACTACCAGAGCTTCGCTACTTCTAGCCAGGATTGGAAAATGAGGGGAGTGCCGCCTCTTATTTATAGATATGACGGCAGACCACGATATCATGTATGCGATATCGCAGGGGAAGACGTGATATCGCGTACGCGATATCGCATGGGATGCGATATCGTAGCACTACGCATGTTGCGTCTCATCATACCCCCATGACTGAATGAAAACTCATCCTCGAGTTCCTTACAATAATATCAGGTAGGTATGGGATTATTGAGGGGAATGGAACTAATGGGATGACATGTGAACGGGTCTTTATTACAAGACTTGACAAAAACTGGTGTTCATGACAACAAGGGTGAACACCTTATTACAATGACATCAGGCCACATTTGGCAGCTGAGAGAAAAGAGGAGAGAGAATAAAAGAGAAGAAGAGAGAAGAGTCTTGTTACTGCCAACGCCTAGATTGCGCCGTCTGTTTTCCATCCGTAAGCGCATTATCGATCCTACTCCTTGCACAGCTGCTTTAGTGCTACTCCATTCCAAGTGTTTGCTCCAGATCCATTTCGTTGTTGTATGATTGCCATCTGCACACACAACACAATCATATATTAGCAAGGGTAATTGAATCATTAAGTAAATAATACCTTGCTTCAGTTTAGGTTCATTGGCTAGGTTGTGGTATGGCTGATATGGATCTGGGAAAATGTATATGATGACTACCAAAGGTGTAGGGGTTAAGAAGAAAAATGAAAAAAATCTGGGGCATAGGAGAAAAATCGAAAAAGTAGGCCCCGTACCCCCATGACTAATCGCGAACCTCCGGTAGCATTAGAATGGAGAAAGAAAAGGAGTAAGAAAGATAGGTGAAAAGGAACAACAATGGCATCATGTTAAAATGGATGTCAAGATGGAAATGAACAAAAATAAAATTAAGTGCAAAATGTTAAGGAAAAGAAGTTAACTAATGTTCCAAATAGGAATGTCAGTGGGTCCTCCCCAAAGCAGGCTCATGCCCTTAATGCCCTGACAA
>MNCI01036049.1:198752-334930 GCA_015680685.1 Gnetum montanum
GTAGCCAAGTCGTACTTATCACACGTTCTAGCCTAGCGATGAGTAGCCGATTCCTTAACTAGCCATACACATTGGACTACTACTGGGATTACCAAGTGCAGATCCTAGAATACGCTACTGGGTTGCCAAGCAGTCACAATGCTCGTAGTCAAGTCCTACTCACGCGTTGCGACGAGCAGTCGATTCCTTGATTAGCCGTACACATCCGTAGATGCTCGTAATCAAGTCGTACTCGTGCGCACTAGGAAGGTAATAAATAAAAATGAAATAAAACCATGTACTACAAGGTTTATCCAATCAAGTTCTTCTTTATTGTCATACACAACTTGTGTTCAGGTTACAAAGTTGCTCGAATAAAGAGCCGTTCACTCTAGGACTCCTACTGCGGGCACATGGGAAAAATTCTAACTCTGGAGTGTTCAAACTTCCAGAGCTTTGCTACTTCTAGCCAGGATTGGGAAATGAGGGGAGTGCCACCTCTTATTCATAGATATGGAGGCGGACCACGATATCGCGTACGCGATATCGCAGGGGAAGACGCGATATCGCATACGCAATATCGCATGGGATGCGATATCGTGGCGGCCGCGATATCACGTACGTGATATCGTGGCGGCCGCGATATCACGTACGTGATATCGTGGCACTATGCATGTCGCATCTCATCACTCTAAATGGTTCAAGACTTGCCCAAAAGTATCCTCATAGGTAGAGAAGTCATCCATGAAGACTTCTACCCTCATATTGATTTGCTATTTAGAAGATGTTGAGGACCAAACGTTGGAACATAGTAGGAGCATTGCACAGGCCAAAGGGCATCTTCCTATATGTAAAAGTTTTCTAAGGACTTGTGAACATTGTTTTCACCTATTCCTCTAGAGCAATATAGATTTGGTTATAGCCACTATAACCATCCAAAATGTTGTAATAGTAATGCCCTATGATTTTATCCAAGACTTGGTTCACAAATGACAATAGAAAGTGATCTTTCTAAGTCACCATGTTCAATAGCCTCAAATCTATATAGACCCTTCACTTCACTCCTTTCTTTGGAACTATAACAAGTGGGCTAACCCACTCATTATCTGCAATGGGGTAAATAAACCCCACCTTGAGGAGTTGTTCAATCTCCTCATTGATGATCTATTTGAGGTTTGGGTTCAAATGTCTCTGCAGGTACCTCTTTGGTTTGATGGAGGGGTCAATATAGATTCTACACTAGTATATCTTTGAATCAATTCTAGTGAGCTCATGATATGAGTAGGTAAAGGTTGTTGGCCATTTGTTGACAACTTCCAAAAACTTATTCTTTTGTTCAAGATCAAGGGTGGCATTAATGATAATCGACTTTCCATTATTTAGGAATGCATATTCCATGCTCGTTGGTAGAGCCTTTAACTTAATGGGCTCCTACTTAAAAGTCTCTAGGAACTCCAACTCTTTCCAATTGATTTCTCCTTATTCATCAGAGAGTTGGTGATGGATCTACTTCAGTTAATCCATGCTCTCCATATAAGATTTTGCAAGGCCCTTAACTAGTTTTATGCACATTGTGGATTCATCCTCTCCTTCAGTTGTCAACAACAAGGTGTTCTCCTATTTAGTGGGTGCTACATACAGGCACCTTTGGATTTTATTGACATTAGAACACTAACTGTGTGCTTTAAGAGATGTACTCTTTACAGTCCATAGTTTCTGCACACAATGGCATCCTTTATCACTGTACATGATGCATGGAACACACTTTTTCTTAATCTTTCCAAATTCATTCTTCTTAAAAATTTCCAAGAAGAGATCTCTAATACCCAACTCTGCATCAATAGTGCTTGGCTATGCTCTTCCCATGATGATAGGAAACTCCCCTTTACTATTCTCCACATGGATCACTAGGAAATCGGTAGGATATGACCACCCATAGACAGTGGTCATAATGCCCTCCACTAATCCCAAAGAAACAATGATGGATTAGTCTATTAGTTCTAACTTAATATTGCTATTTTTCAAAGGAGACAAGTTCTAGGCTTTGGAAATTTCTTGTTGATGAGTGGTGAGGTACCCCTACACTCAACCATATGAAACGAGCGTAGCACGCGCGACCCAGTTGAACTCCACAGACTAAATGCCTACATGCCCCATGGATCACTTGGGGTTAATCATTCATTGTCTTCCCAAACTTACTTGTAGTTGTCATGGTGTATGGTTAAGTAAGTCCGAGGTACATGATTTTATAGTTTTAAAATGTTTTTCTCATATGCTATTGAGGTGAAGGGTTAAGAAGCTAACTAACTCTAACTAATGAACTAAGTCTAAATTAACTAGTGTCAGCATCTGTTCCCACTTACCATACACACCCTAAACTATAAAACTGTGGCTACCAAATGCTAATCATTACTGAGATCACCACATGTAACACACGTGCTCAAAGTGGTCATACTAAGGCACTTAACTAGTCTAAACGTAATGAGTAGTCGATTCCTTGACTAGCTGTACACATCCTTAGATGCTCGTAATCAAGTCGTACTCATTCCACATTCTAGGAGTTGAGGGTGAGAGAATCTAATCGCGATGAGCAACCGATTTCTTGGTTAGCCATACACATTCGTCAATGCTCGTAATCAAGTCATACTCATGCCATGCTAATGTAGGTAATAAATAACATGTAGGAAATAATAGGTAATAAATCCTAGTCCATGCACTGCAAGGTTTATCCACAAAGCTCATCTTTATTGCCATACACAACTTGCATTTAGGTACAAAGCTACTCGAATAAAGATCCGTTCACTTGGGAACTCCTACTGTGGGCACATGGAAAATATTCTATCTCTGGAGTGATCAATCTGCCAGAGTTTCCCTACTTCCAGCCTAGGATGGAAAATAAGGGGAGTGCCACCTCTTATTTATAGATTTGGCAGCGGACCACGATATCACATACGTGACATCACAGGGGATGATGCGATATCGCGGCTCATGCGAATCACATCTCATCACTTGTAAAATCAAATTGACTCTAGAACTTGAGTTTAAAATACCTTTACATGGTTCATTTCTAGTAATCTAAAAATAAATAAGCAGATCCTAGGATTAGATCTCTTCCTTGGAAGAAGACCAGCATTAATCCAATTAGTGACTACATGGATCAACATGACGGTGTGTAACTAGGAAGTATTTTGGTTTGAAGGAGGCTTGATAGGCATTATAGCTGAGGTAGAAGTAGAGTTCATAGCCACATGTGCTTATGAGAGCTTTATCAAACTGCTAGTTCTAAAAAAGGATCTTTTACATGGCTTAGCATCAGAACCACTCAGCTGAAGAGTTAGCTATAAGTTTATAGCCCTTGTGGTATTTCTTTAATATGGCTATGCTAATATCTCACCCTGCATAGATGGAGCAGGTGGAAGAGGAGTTGTTGATGAAGGTGTAGGTGTGGAAGGATGAGGAGGAGGAAAGTAAGGAAATAGGAACTTCCCTCTTGATGATGGTGTTCCATAGTATTTTGAAGGGTAGTAATGGTATGGGAAGAAAACATGACTAGAGGAGTCATGGGGATAGATAGGATACTAAACATAGTATTCATAAGGATTAGGTTGAAGGTAAGGGTATTACTACCTTGGTGGTGGCATCCCGTATGACTGTGTGTGTTTCCATTGCTAATATTACTCATGAGGTTGCGGTGGCACTCCACTTGAATAGTAAATTTGATGGTGGAACTATTGCCAATAGTTTCCTTGTGAATAAGGCAACCTCCTGGGTGCTTTCCATTTTTTCAATTTGGCATTTAAAGCATACACCCTAGATTCTTGTAAGTGTGACACAATAAGGCAACATCCCTTGGGATGCTCATATTGGCATATGTCATACTTGTCATCATCTAACTTAGAATTCGTAACCTCCTAAACTACTATAGTCTTGTCCTCATCCTTATAATGGTCACGTTCAATATCCTTTTTCTTATTTTTGTTACAACCACTACCTCCTTGATCTCTACTTTCTTCTATAATTTTTAGAGTAGTTTGAAATTTTTATTCCAAGGAGTCTCACATTTTTTCAATGTCAATATTTTAGAGACAGGTTGTTATATCGACAATGTTTTCCTTTGTACTACTTCATCAAGTGGTACCTCCTCCTCATGGTTACAGAAACAATCTCCCTTTTACAGAGATAGGGGTCCATGTTATACTCCTCCACACTTTCACATTTTTTCAGTTCACCCTCTTCTTTAGCCACCTTCTTAATGAGTCTTTGGATCTAATGAATCCTTAGCTTAGACAACTATCCTTGGGCATAGACCCCAAGAGCTCTCCTTGTCTTAGTTCAGAGCCCATATGTGATGTGGCATAGCTGATCACATTGAGAATAGCCATGGAATGGGCATTAGTGCAACAAAGAGTAGTACCTACCCATAGCTACAACCAAAGATTCATGAGTGTTCTATTTACATCCTTGGATTTGCCTTTTCAAGTTGGACATTATGGAGTATGTTTGATACTTACAATTGAATAGTTCAAGCATCATACTCCATCTTAGAATAGATTTCAATTCCAATGACTAGTGCCAACTTTTAATTTCTTTGATGAGTATCCATAGGAATAGTTTTATCTTTTCTAGTAATTCTATATGTTCTACAAGGCATAGGCATCGTGAAAGGCTTGCAAGTGGTTTTATGGATCTAAATTACACCCTCCCACCCCCCACTTTAAACTTGGAGATATTATTAATATCTAATTATTTGATTTTCCTATCATTCATGTGCCTAGTTGGTATTCTTATAGCCTCTACAATGTTTAGTAGTCTTTTATCCCCAGTGCTACATCACCAGTACGGTTTCCCCCTCACCGTCCTCCAAGAGCACTAAAAAGAAGGTAGCATTCCTAGAGATTTCTAGGAATAAATGGTGTTGAGATAGAGACATCATCACCTCTTGGGCATTGGGATTCAATCTCATGGGTAGCTACATTCATTGGGCTAAGAATATTAGGCATTTTCCCTCCATTTGACTAATTGTTCAAGAAAACTCATTAAGGTGACTCATCTCTAGTCAATATATAGATGGATCTCCACCACTTATTCCTACTCATTGCTCCTACTCACACCAAAGCTATTCTTGGATTTTGTGCAAGAACTCAATGGCTACACGGGCTTTTGATGTTGTTTCTTAAGTGGGTGGTGGAGGTGGTGGCTACTACTCCCCTTCTTTAGACATAGTAGGTATCTTGTTCTTCATCATTTTGGACCAAGAGGTAACAAAAGTATGTCTAATTGTGTCATTAGCATAGCATATTATCCCTACCCTTTTGCAAAGTTTCTAAATGAGGAATGTGAAAGGTAGGGTTTTCCTTCCATGTTCATTTTCTTTGAAACATTTTTTGATCTCTAGGTAAATCAATTATGGAAGGTTTACAAAAAATATCTTGCTTAGAGTGGCACATGCTCAAGTTGAAAAGGTAGTCACCTTACTAGGCCGCACCATTAGATTAAGATGATAGGTCACTATCTTGAAGTATATGCATTCCATCGGTGTGAATGTGCCAAACTCCTTATGGTCAACCCCATAATACTACTATATCCACTCCTTTTTGGCCTTTGGGTCAGCTTGCATAGACATCTCTACTAGTTGTATTGTAGAATTAGGCAACCCAAGAACCAATGCAATGGCTTCAGCCAAGTAGGACACTTGAATGTCCTTGATATTCACTATGGAGCCTACCCTTTTATTATTCTAGAATAGATACGTCTCTTCCACGTTCCACTCCTTGCTAAAAGTGATGATTGGCCACATGGGAGGTTTAAATTTGTGTCTTCACCTCTACTGGAGCATGCTCCAGGAATGGCCCAAAGTTTAGTTCCTAGAGAACTACAAGTTTGACATCATAGGGCTTGATTATATCAAGGCATGCTTATGTTAATGTGACTTCAAGTCTCAATACTTGTTGTGATTGTTCTATTGCAGCATCTTCTTCAAGAATATGTTTAACAGATTCCACTTCGGGTTCCTTCCAAAGAGGTCCCATTGCATGGGTTTCTTCTACTTGTTTCTAGGCTTGTTCTTGTTTGCCCCTTCTAATTCTAGGTCATTTCTTCCTTGGTTGAGAGGGTCCTCCTTCCTATAGTCATTTTGGTCTTGGTGTCATCTGTAATCACAACATGACCACAAGTTAGCAATTATTGTGTAATATAAAATAATTAGGATACCTAATTTGATTAGGAAGGTTACACCTGGCTAAGTTATGATTATGGTTAATTTGATCAATTTTAATTATTAAATTATTTTTATTTTTATGTTGATAAATGATTATAGTTATATCAAAGGTTGTTAAAAAGGTTAAACTCCCAAATATCAATGGTTTTCATTATCATTGTATTCATTAACCCTTTTGGGAACAAAAAATTTTCATTAAAAGCCTTAAGGTTTATGGCCCCCATGACAAAGAGCTTACCTTCGATAGTTGCAAGATTGAATAACAAAGTGATTTGAACAAATAGTTGGAAAGTTATGAACTCTGGAAGGTGTTGGGCTTTGAAAAATGACAAAACTTCCCTCTTGTTGTGAAGTAAAAGATAAGAAATTGCAAAGTGTTTGGTGGTATTTATAGACTTTTTGCATTGTGTCAATGGGGCCTAGTCGATGGGGTTAGCTACATCAATTAGGCCTAGTTAATGCAGCTAATGATCATCGTTGACTTTGGTTGACTTTAGTAAAACTTTGAAAATACAAGGAGTTTTTGAATAAAATTGGAGTCAAATAAAAGCCTAAAAAGTCACAAACATGATGAAAATAGTAGAAGAGGGTGTTGGAGCTCAAAAAATTTAGAAAATTGAGAAAATAGTTGGAGAATGAAGTTCTATGAAGGTTTTAAGGAGCACAGAGCTAGATGTATAATGGGGCATGCAAAAGATAGGATTGTAGTAATGTCTAAGGTAAGGGACATAACTATCCAAACCAAGAGATATGCAAGTGGATCCTCCCCATAGTAGGCACACACCCTTTTTATCCTTGCATAACCTTAATTAAGAAGTTTGTAAAACCCATAGTCAATTAATGGTCATGAAAAGTTGACCAACTAGAACGAATCTATCTAAGAATTCCAACATGTCAAACTAAGACATTGAGCATAACATAGAAACCAACAATGAGGCGAGTTATGGGCAGCATAGATGAATGACTAAGAAGGTGGGATGGAATCCTGAATTGAGGTCATAAGAAGTCCCTTGTGAAGTTTGTATTTAGAATGACCCGAAAAGATCCATCCTTAGTCCAGACCAAAACCAACCTCTTTTAGTAACTTCACATCATCACTCCAAGACTAATCCATCCCTTTGAGACACAAGAGTGCACCCACAAAACATCCACTACTCCATAAAGAGAGGAGAATAAAGTAGGAAGTGAGAGAGGGCCTTAGTTTGAGGGGACCTTCAGGCATGGGTAACATGTCTTTCTAGTTTCATAACTAGTGCTTGTAGCCTATTTATTTGTCTAAGGGTTTTTCTTTGAATTCCCATCATGTTTTTATTTTTTTTCTTTTTCTTTCCTTTATTTTTTGGATGAGAACCACACCATGCAAAGACTTTATTCAACTTCTTGTTATTGGATGACATGGAGTGGTAAGAAGTCTATGAAAACACTCAAGCACCCAAGTCAGTAGAAGAGCGCAAAGAGTAGTAACTCCCCTTGAAGTTACACCCTGTGCAAACCTTTGAATCCTTCCCAATTTTGGAAACTACCAAGGTCATCAATTTATTAAGAATTTATTTAATAAAAGGGACCTCAAAATTTTAGAACAAGGAAAATCATAGAGTTTGTGGATGAGTGGATGATGTGGACTCACTACCTATTCCATGAAAAATAAGCTATGTATTAATCATTAGACATCAGAATTCAAAAATAGAAACCAAGCATTAACAAGCACATCAATAAGCATAAACCACCATTAGTAAATAGCAACATTGGCACTATGTCCTACAGTAATAAAGCACTTTTATCAGCAAAAATAGTGAAAGTAACACATTAAAATAAAGTAAAATATAAAATATATACGAAAGTATAAAATATTCAAAAAAAGATAAAACATACTAACAATGTTGTAAAACAAAAAATCAAGAAAATCAATAGAATGGAAAACCAAAAAGAGGTAAAAATCAACAGTGTAAAACAAAAAGTGAAAAACTAAAGAGCCATGTGTGTGGTTAGCATGGATGTCCATCTCCCCCACAATAATGTTTAAAGGAGGAGACATGGAATATAGAATGTGGTTGTCCATTTGACAAGGTAGTAGTTACATTGGCTTGTCTTGGCTGTAGGAAAGGTTTCACTTGTTGGATTTTGATCAACTAATTTCTGTGTAGGCTCTTAGGTTTGTAGATTAACATGGCCCTTGAGGGAAAGGTTTCATAAATTATATAAGTTCCTTCCCACAATGTCTGGAACTGTATTTTATGGGGTACATGTATGGGGTTCTAGTAGAGAACCTGATCTCCAAGTTGAAATTTTACTTTCTATATTCTAAGGTCATGGCATTGCTTGTTGAATGCCTTGTGAACTTCATTCCAAGATAGGGCTACTAAATGGTTTTCATCTAGCATAATCAATTTGATCAATCTTTCTCTTTGTGTTAGGCTTAGGTCAAGGTCCAAGTTGCAGACTGTTGAAAGTGTATAGAGTTTAGATTGAACTGGAAGTGTTGGAAGTTTTTTGTACACTAGCTCATAGGAAGAGTAGCCTATGGGGAGTTTCCACATAGAGTGGTAGGCCCAAAGGGAATTGTTGAGTTTTGTGCTCTAGTCTCTCCTATATTTGCTTATGATCCTTGTTGGGATCTTTATGATCTCCCTATTGGTGACTTCTGCTTGACCATTAGCTTAGGGGTGATAGGGTGTTGTTAATTTATGTTTGACCACCAAGTGTTGTATGAGTTTTTGAAAAGTGGCACCTATAAAATGAGTTCCATTGTCAGAAATTAGTGCACATGGCATCCTAAACCTCTTTACAACATTTTGTTATACAAATTGAGTAGCAGTGGATGATGTACAGTTAGTGATGGCTACTGCTTTTGCCCATTTGTGCAATAGTTGACTACTACGATGATATACACCTTTCCATTGGACATGGGTGTGATGGCATCCATGAAGTCCATGCCCCATATGTCAAAGGGCTCCAATAGTTGAATCCACTATTGAGGATCCTCCATTTGAGCAATCATTCCATCATCTCGTTGAGAGTGCTCATAGGATCAAAAAAATTAATGGGCATCCCTAAAGATTATAGGCCAATAGTATCCTACCATCAAGATTTTTATGGCCATGCATCTCTTCAAATAATGGCCTTCCCAAGAACCTTTGTGAGCATCATGGAGAATGCAAAATTGGTCCATATCAAGGACACACCAATGAACTAGGCCATTTTCACACACCTTGTAAAGGTGTCCATTTATTTCCATGAAGTACTTTTCCTAATGAAGAAACTACTATTTCTTCCTATGGTCCAGATCTTATGGCATCTCTTGAGTAAGAAGGTAAGTGAGGATGCCATCATACCATTTTGATTTGGTGGGTACTTGGTCATTCATTGCTCCTATAAAGAGAAGTTCATTTGGAAATTGATCAAACCGCAAACTCTCCTCCTCTTTATTATCCTATCTTAATTGAGAGATATGGTTAGCAATCACATTCTCAGTCCCTTTCTGATCTAGCATTGTGAGATCAAATTCCTATAAGATCACTAGCCATCATATGATATGGGGGCTCACCATTGGCTTATTCATTAGGAAGCAGATGACACTGTGATTTGTGTGCACAAACATCTTATAGCCAAGCACATAGTGCTTGAACTTTTCAATAACATACACCATTGTCATTAGTCCTTTCTTGGTTGTGGTGTAATTCAAGTATACACCCACAATGCTTCGGCTCATGCAATGGATGTAATATGGATGTCTTATTGTCCAACTACGTAAGCATGGCTCCCAAGGCATAATTAGATGTATCTCTCATTATATGAAATGGTCTAGAATAGTCTAGTGCTTATAGGATTAGAGTTTTCATGAGTTTTTCTATTAGTATTTGGAATGCATGTTCGCACTTCTAGGTCCAGAAGAATGGAGCATCTTTCTTTGTAAGCTTGACCAACAGCTTTGTGAGCTTAGAGAAATTCTTTAAAAATTGTCAATAGTAGCTAATGTGTCCAAGGAATGATTGGATATCTTTGATTGTCTTTGCTTCGCATGTGATTCCTTAGATGACCCTTATCTTTTCTAGGTCTACATCAATCCCTACTTGAGTAATTTTGTGCCCCAGTACTATGCCTTCCTGGACCATTAAATGGATTTTCTACCAATTGAGCCTAAGGTTTATTTCAACACATATTGCTCAAATGTAGCCCCATAGGTAGAGAATTCATCCATAAAGACTTCTACCCTACTACCAATTTGCTACCAAAAAATACTAAGGACCAAACGTTGGAATGTTGCAGGGTCATTACACAGATCGAAAAACATCTTGCAATATGCAGAAGTCCCACAAGGACTTGTGAATGTTATTTTGGTTTAATCTTCTGGCACAATCTAGATTTGGTTATAACCACTATAACCATCCAAGAAGCTATAATAACAATGCTAGATATAGATTCCAACACTTGGTTCACAAATGGCAATGGAAAATGATCTTTAAATATTGCCATATTCAATAGCCTAAAGTCAATGTAGACTCGTCACTTACCATCTTTCTTTGGTACAATTATGAGTGGGCTAACCCACTCACTATTTGCAATGGGATAGATGAACCCTACCTTGAGGAGTTGTTCTATTTTCTCTTTGATGATTTGCTTCAACTTGGGGTTCAACCACCTTTGTGGCTGCCTTCTTGGCTTCATGGGTGGGTCGATGTAAATGTAATGCTGGCATATCCTTGAATCAATTCCAATCAGCTTAGGATATGACCAAGCAAAGACTATTGGCCATTTGTTGGCCACCTTCAACAACTTTTCTTTCTATGCAGGAGGAGAAAAATTTGCATTGATTATGATGAGCTTGCCATTATTTAAAAATGCATACTTCATGCTACCTTGTAGAGGTTTTAACTCTAGGGGCTCTTGCTTGAAATTATCAGGGATTTCCAATTCTCCCCAATAGGTATCATCATCTTCATCATTAGAGAGTTGGCAATGAACTTGCTCAAGTTCATCCATGCCCTTAACATAGGCACATGTCAAGCTCTCAGTAGGTTCCATGCATAATGTGCTACTATCAGGGTTAGCTGTCAGCCACTAGGTACCTTCCTATTTTGTGGTTGCTTCATAAAGGAACCTTTGGATATTAATTTCATGTGCACACTAATTGCATGCTTTAATGAATGTATTTTTAATGGACCAAATTTTCTGCATGCATTTGCACTCGTTATTAGTATACATGATGCATGGAACTCACTTCTTCTCAAGTCATCCAAATTCATTTTCCTTGGAGATTTCCAAGGAGAGATCCCTACTGTCCATCTATGCATCAATAGTGCTTAACCATGCATGTTCCATAATGATGGGGAAGTTGCCTTTGCAATTTTCTACCTTGATCATAAGAAAATTAGTAGGATAAGACCATCCACAAACTGTGGTCATGATGTTCTCCACTAATTCTAAAGGGATAGTGATTGATTGTCCTACTAATTTCAAATGAATATTACTCTTCTTGAGAGATGGTACGTTCCAGGCCTTGTATATGTCATAGGAGATGAAATTTCCACTAAAACCATAATAAAAAAGATCCTTTGCATGGCTCATGTCCTACGATCTGCAAGTAAATAAGAGGACTTCCTAGGTTAGATTGTTTCATGGAAAGGTTATTAGCCTTGATCCAATCGAAAATAGCATGAGTTAGAATCAAAGTGTGGATTTGAGGTAGTGTTTGGTTTGAAGCACTCTCAAATGTGTTTGATGCAAAGGATGAGGGTGTTGGAGATATAGGGCAACTAGCTGCATTAGGTTGTGAGGATTTGGGAAGACTATTGAAAAAATTATCATTTCTTGGATTAATTATCCAAACCACTCAACTAGAAAGATGATTGTAAATTTATAACCCTTGTAGCATTTTGTTGCTATGGTTGTGATGGAATTTCTACTTGCATGGACAGAGTAGAAGGTAATTGGGTTGAGGATGGATGGATGTGTGTAGATGGATATAGAGGATGGTAAGGATATGAGTGCTCCTATTAAGTAGATGGTGAATGAGTTCAATGATACTCTGGAGGGTAATAGTGATGCTAGAATGAGGCATGGTTAGCCAAACTTTGTGGAGAAATGGGTTGCTAAACATAATATCCATATAGATTTGGTTGCTAGTAAGGGTGCTACTATCTTGGTGGTGGCATTCCCCATGATTGTGACTGGTGTGACTATTGGTATTGCTCATATGATTATGGTGGAGCTCCACTCAGATAGTAAGCTTGTTACTATTGGTGGAACTGCCTTGGATTACCTTGTGGATAAGGTAATCATCTAGGTGCTTGTCTCCTTGCTAGTTGAGAATTTAGTGCATACACCCTAGACTCTTGTAAGTGTGGCACCATAGGGCAACATCCCTTAGGATGGTCATATTGACAAATGTCACATCCAACATCATCATTGGAGTTTGTCTCCACAACTTATTCTACTATAAAAGCTTTGCCCTTACCTCTTTGGTAGGTATGTTCAGCTTCTTTCCACCTCTTGTAGTTATGATCACTATTCTACTCTTTGGATTCTTTAGCAATCTTCATAGTAATTTGGTATTTTTCATCCAAAGAGTTCCATAGTTTTCCAACATCTTCCAAAATATTATAAACAAATTTTTGGATAGGCAAGGCTTTCCTATTCATCAACTTATCGAGTGGTGACTCCTCCTTATCATAGAATCAAACCTCCCTTTTCCTGATGGAAGGGTCCCTAATATATTCTTCTGCACTTTCCCTTTTTTGCAACTCACCTTCTTCTTTTGGTATCTACTCTATCAGCCTTTGTATCTAATGAGCTCTTAGTTCAAATAGTCTCCCTTAGGCATAAACCCTAAGAGTTCTTTTGGTTTCTACTCTAAGCCCATCTATGATGTGGCATAGTTGTTCCCTTCAAGAATAATTATGGCTAAGGCATTGATGTAAGAGAGAATAATATCTATCCATGATGGCATCCAAGGGTTCATGTGTTCCCTATTTCTAGCCTTGGATTTGCCTTCTTAGATTAGACACTCTAGAGTACATCTGGTATTTGTCATTAAATAGTTTTAGGATCATACTCCATTTGTGGATATATTTCAGCTCCAAGTATCGATACTAGCTCTTTGCCTCTTTGATGAATGTCCTAGGGAATAGCTTCAATTTTTACTAGTCATTCTCTATGTTTTATAAGATGCAAGCATTGTGAAAGGCTTGTAGATGGTTTTGCATATCAGAGTTATATCCCCCCTCAAATCTTAAGATATTTTTCATGTTTAAGCACTTAATCTAACTATCTTTCACATGCCTAGTTGGGGTCTTGGCTGCCTTTGTAATGTTAACCATGCTTCAAGTTTCCAGCAAAAGCTCATCATCAATAGTATTTTGTTGTCACTGATGATGTCCTCTATTACCCCTTTGATTATTATGGGCATGGAAAATAGTATTATTGTCCTGTTACCCATCTCCATCACAATTATTCCTTCTACAACATTTTTCACAATTAGAAGAAGAGGAAGAAGAAGATGCAGATGAAGAGGATGAAGAGGGAGGAGGACTACCATCATCATGGTATCTACTAACTCCTCTTCGATTATCACGGCCATGTTTATTAGGTTTCATATCATCTTGATGCTTTTTTGAGCCGCTACCTTGACTACCATCGTTACTGAAACTAGTTTATTAATAGTGAAACATATATTTAGGTTCACACCCCCATCATCAGTGATGAGGGATGGAGAATTTTTGTGTTGAGAGCCTCTAGAGAAAGGGCCCTGATTATCATCTTGGTTCAGCAGGAATAAGGGATTGATGAACTATTTCCCCTTCACAAACTCATGTTGCTTCTCTTGGTGTTGATCTCTTTGGCATTATATTTCAATGGGATGATAGTCCCAGTAGTTGTAATCATGCACTATGTACTTCTCTTAAAGATCATGGATGCCTAACTCCGTAAGAGTTTGAGGTAGCATCATGGGCATAGATCAATTAGGAGGCATTACAATGTTGCCTTTCATATTACACCACTACAGTTATTCATCTTGGTGCAGGATGAAGGTGAAATTAGGTACATACTCATCTGGATGAGTATATACCACTTTGCACTATTGTGAGACCAACGGTTTGACATCTTCATGCCTATGAGAAGAAAACATTTTGCAAACAAATAAAATATCAGTGTGCTTTTTTAATTATATAATTTGAGAATGATGTCAACCTTGGGGTTCATCCAATAATATTAATAATGTTCACTAATCCTAGATAGCACGTGTTTCAACAAAAAGAGTTCCTAGCAATGACACCAATGATGAGTGGTGAAGGTACCCCTATGTCCAACCATATGAATCACAAGCATTCACACATGATTCGGTCATATTTCATGGATGCTATATTTTCCAGTGCACTAATTCTCTAGGAAGTAAACTTTTATTTTGAGGACATTCATTGTCTTCCCAACTATACTTGTGAAACTCAAGGGTGTGGTTTAAGTGTAATCGAGGCATATGATTTTTGTCATTTTATGTTTTATGGTTTTGATGCTTGAAATAAATTAAATAGAGAATAAAGTAATTTAATACCTACTTTAATCTAATGGACTAACTACTGTTCAACTAGTCCTAACATAAGTATCCGCTCCCACTTGTTGTACACATCCTAAACATGTATAATGTTGCTAGGTTACCAAGCGTTAAGCGCTATTAGGATTACCAAACGTCATACGCATGCTTGAAGTGATCATACTTATGTGTTTACTTAATTTCTATTTAGCTTATCTCGCTTAATTACTTAATTAGCTTAATTACTAGAAAACATTAAATAAATAGCTAAAAGCATTAAGTGCATGAATGAAACATTTAAACTATCCAAAATGCCGCAAGGTTTTTCAAGAAGTTCATCTTTATTGCCACACACACTATCGTGCTCAAGTACAACAATGCTTGAATAAAGATCCATACACTCAATGACTCTTGCTATGGGCACTTAGGAAAATATTCTAACTTTCAAATGTAAAAATTGCAAGAGCTTCGCTATACTATGATAGACTAATGCCTAAACATAGTAGGCTAGTATGTATTTATAGGCAAGAATAGACCATGTGTCGATGAGGCCACATCAACACATGAAACGATGCATTGACGAGGCCTTGTCGATGTGGCCAATCCGTGACTCATCATCTAGTATGCATATTTCTCATCTTATAACAGAATTGCATTGATATATTCTTGAAGAACAAATTTTAGTGGAAGAAATCAAAATAACTTTTAGTTTAACAGATGATAAAGCTTTAGGATTTGATGGTTTTCTAATTGAATTTTTAAAGAAGCATTGTGACATTATTAGAGATGATCTCTTTCATGTTTTTCAAGAAACTATTAAAAATGTTTATCTTAGTAGAAATGTTAATAAAGTTATGATTCATTTTCTTCCTAAGAATAGAGATCTTCAACATAATGGTAATTGGAGGCCTATTACTCTTCTTAACAATACTTACAAAGTTTTAGAAAAATGCATGGCTTGCCAAATTTAGAAGGCTATAGATGATATCATCAAATTTGAGCAAATATTATTCATAAGGCTTGCATGGCTTATGATAAAATTGATTGCATTATTTGTTGG
Source organism: Gnetum montanum (assembly GCA_015680685.1). Lineage (NCBI taxonomy): Eukaryota > Viridiplantae > Streptophyta > Gnetopsida > Gnetales > Gnetaceae > Gnetum > Gnetum montanum. Next base: position 214,536 of record MNCI01036049.1, read on the forward strand.
TTTCTTTTGTCTACTAAGCAACAAGAGAGAATGTTTTTAGAGTTGCTTGGGATATTTGCACTAATAGTAAGAAATATGGAGGAGGTAACTTTATTAATTATTATAACTAGGGTATTTCTCTCAATAAAATGGGTTGCAAAGTGCATTGATGTAGATGATGTTTAGATGCTCCTTTTAAGAAACAAACTTATGCAAGAAAAACCTAAAAATGATAACGATTGGTCTTCTAATAATTTTCTTCACTACTTTTTTTAGGCCATTTCTATTCCTAGTTCTCTAGTTCTTAAATAAATTTGGAAGACATGGTGTAAACTTAGTAAACATTATAATTACAACCATATTACAATTTCAAAAGATATGCTTAAGCAAATTAGCCCATGGTTGTTTTCCTTTAATGAAGGAGTTTGGGCTACTAATTCATGTAGATTGTGTAACACTTAGAGCAAATTTAGTATTACTATAGTTTCTTGTCTACATAAGCATGATAGATGGAATACATGGAAGAAGACTTTTAGCCTCTATGGTTTGAATAGAAAGAGAAAAATTAGTTTTTGAAAAATTAATTTATGAACTTGATAATTTATTTAAAGTTGATAATAGTTTATATCAAACTTTCCAAACATTTTTTTAGAAAAATGGCAAATTTATTATTCATTTTAACTCCAAAGTTGAATAAAACATTATTATTGAGAATGATTTTATTCATAGTAAATATAATTAGGCTTGGAAAACGTAATTATCACTACACTTTTGGATGAGGAAAATTAAAAATATGTAGAAAGTTCTTACATTTCCAAAAATTTGTATTTTTTATGGTATCTTATTCATCAAGATCTTCCTATTGGCACTGTCAACATATGGAAATTGTTTCTTCTCAATGTCATCTTTGTGGAAGTGAAGACTTATTTTTTCATGTTTTTTTGAGCATCTTGTTGCACAATATGCTTAGAAATAGACATCTAGAATTTTTACAACTTTTAACCAAGCATCAATGATATCTTTTTTATTGATCAACATGCTTTATCTACTTCTTTTCTTTACATTTGAAAGTGTCTTTGTTCTCCATCGTATTTAGAAAATTTGATGTATAATTATATTTTAGTAGCAAGAACATAACTATGATGTTTCTTCAAAAATCAAATATCAAATTCTCAAAGATGTCACTTTTAGTTACAACTTCAAGGAAAATGCTTCTAGTGAAAGTTGAACAATTGATTTATTTTCTACATATTAATTTTCTTCTATTTTGGAGGCTCAAGGATGGGAAGCTTTCATTTTCTATTGTTATTTATTCATTTTTTTATTAAAGCTTTCTTTTGTTTTTAGAGAAAGCTTTTTCCTTTTCTTTTATACAAGAAACCTTTTGGTAAGAAGTGAAGGAACCATCATTTGGAGTGATAATAAGGTGCTCATTTCTCAAGTTAAAGACTTGAATCCAAGATTGGGCACAAGCACTTAGTGAGGTTAGGGTTTTGCTCATCTACTAACTGTTTTAAGATCCCACTTGGTGGGATGAGAGTTATGGCTTTGGGCAATGATCCTGATCCTTTAGTGAGAAGTCAAAACCCACAAGGACACTTCTAAACAAAGGCAAAGCTTGATCCTTTTTCAGCCTAGAGGGAAGATATTCAGGATTGGTTATAAGGATGACAATTTGAAAAGACATCCCAAAACCATTGGGTTTTTTCTTTAGACTCTTTCTTTGTTGATTTGTTGTACTTTGAATTTTTTAATATTATTATTCATTTTTTGGGGGTTTGACACCTCTCCCCCAATACTTGAAGCATCATCATATTCATCTATTATCATCATCATAGTCTTATACCAACAAATATATCTTGGCGTGTACTTGTATTCAAATTATTTTAGGTTGATGACTTGAGTGTAACTTGAACTAGAAACCTCTTGCTTGAAAATCCTTATTAGATAATGGTCTAATTATCTGAGCCAATGAGGTAAGGTATTTGGTATGGAAATCCCAACTCACAAGTCCAATTTCAGTGAGAAATGTGGATTTATGGACACATTCTATAAAAGGAATTAAAAAAAATTTAAACATTTTTTTTCTTATCTATACCCTAAGATATATGGGTAACATGCTACTCTAATAGAACTTAGCTAAGACAAAAAGGTGCCTCAAGTGTGACTTAAAGTAGCAACCTTCTTCTTCCTCTAGTTTATTCAAGTCCATGTAGTGAGTTGGAGAATACATTAGTACTTTAAGTCCAATTCAGGGGGTGCCTTGAGGGGAGGGAAAGTCTTTCACAATTCCAAATAATTTGACTATACATAAGCCCTAAGATGACTATCATTTGGAGTGTTAGTAAGGTGCTCATTTCTTAAGTTGAGGACCTGGGTTCAAGCCTGGGTGCAACCCTCAAAGAGGTTATGTTTTTGCTCATCCACCGGCCCTTCCAACTTAGTGGAATTAGAATTGTGAGGGGATGTTGGAACTTGAAATAATTGAAACATAGGTACACCTCAAGATACATAGTCCACATAGAACTTTGTAACTTAGCATTACCTATTAGAATTTAACCCATGACTTAGAATTTCCAAATCAAGAGTCTAACCAGTATGATTTGAACCAACAATTTCTTATCTTACTAGACAATAATCTCTTCTCCAACTTAAACTTTTAACCTATTAAAAATATAATAACGAAATTACCAATCAAACTATGCCAACATGATGCGGTTCAAACTCTTCCAATCCTTTAGCTTATTTAATTACTTGGAAAAACTAAAAGAAGCATCACACAAGCTTTTGACCTTTTGTGCATATGCCAAACTCTTGAAAGCGTCAGTGAAGGGCAGCAATTAATGTTGGAATGTTATGCCGTATCATAACTAAAACCAGCGAACAATACACGCAGCAGCTAGCACATGAAATACAGAGACATATATACAAACTTGGCAATGCTATTTTAAAACCCTGGTGGCCTTGAGGTATGATATGCATATTCTACCTGAAAATACATTAATGCGAAGCGTCAGCGTAAGATGAAGTTTTGCTGAATTCTTTCATTTCTGATCTCATCCATTCATCCATCCGTGATATGGCAGTGCTGCTGCTGCTGGAGTAATCAAAATTGCAATTGGCAATCCCGTCAAATCAAATCGATGATCAAATTGATTCTGAGAAAGCATCACAGCAGCAGAGTACAACATAACCAGAGCAGGGCAAAATGAAACAAAGGAAATTGTTTGTGGTGAAGCAGAAACCATAATTGGTGTGACAATGCGGAGCTGAGAAAGCATCTGACCATGCGATCGCGGAAACAAGACCAAAACAAAAATTGAGATTGAAACAAAAACCCTGACGACGACGACGACGATCGCGAGGATTATGGATGTCGCTCAGGCAAAGGTGAGCAAGGAAAGCAATTGGTTTGTGTCTCATGGATCGCTCCAAAATAAGGTTGTTTTCACATCTAAGATGTTAGAGCAAGGGCAAGAGCAAGAGGCAGAAGCAGAATCCTGCCTTTTGCAACTCACACAATCGGAATCAGACGGTCCCTGCGAGGTCACAGGTACCAATTCTCTCCTTCTTTTTCTTCAAAAACACAAATCTTGTTGCTTTATTTTCTGAATCCAGAGTTCAGATAATTTTGTCGGGCTTAACTTTACCAATATAGTAGTATCGGATACTCAAACGTATAACACCGCATATGAAGTGAACTGAATCGCAATCTGGAGAATTTGGACGCATATTGCCATTTTACTGAAACGTGGGCTTTACATCTGTTTGATTAGAACATTTCTGTTCCTTACAACATAAACTGGCTTCGATATTTTTCAAGATTCATTTCAACGGTGTGAAATCAAATGATTGCGAAAAAGTAGACAGAATTTATAGTGTTTTGTCATTGATATGAAAAATAATTTATTATTTAAATGTGTAAAAGTCCCTTTTAGTTTATTATTTTAGAACAAAACAACGGAGAATCCTCGTTAGACTTCTTAATTATATGAGAAACTTCGAAGGCATGGATGAATTCTTTGTTTGGTATAAAAATTGTCCGCCGTTATTTTTTGAACTTTTGTGTAGAATATATTTCAGGAGCTGTGGAAATTAGTTAACCTTTTGATTTATTGGTTTCAGAAAGTTCATTTTGACAAGTGTTAACTGACTAAATGCTTAAGTCACAGAGTTAGCAGCATAGTGCTGAAATTTTCGTTCTGTCCAATGACAATAAGTTTTCTGAAATTTATAATTATCGATATGCAAGGTGCTTCCTGAATTAGTTTGACCTTGCTGGTGATACATTTCAAAACTTTACCTATTAGAGTAGTCATGGAATATCTTGTTGCATTCAAAAGTAATGATTTCGAAGGGTTCAAAAGCAATGATTGCGAAGGGCTCAACTATTAAGGTAAGCAATAGTAGACCACGGTCCTAATAGAATGTAGGACAGTTATCGGAAACTTAATATGGATCTCAATTCAAAAATAATTTTACCATGAAGCATTTCAGTGATTCTCTGAACATTCGATATTTTCAATGATTCTAAATCAGTGCACATGAAGTTTCGTTTACACATTGCGATTCCATGGTCATTTACTAATAAAAGTGTTAAATGTTGGAGGACGGTGATGCCATTGACTTGGTAAATAATTCAAAATATGGAAAATACACAAATAATTTAGGAACACATGTGGTGACCTCGATACACTTTTCCGTATAGCTTTCATGTTTGTAAATTTCTAAAATTTGTGTATTTTTAATGTCGTTGTATATCTTTTCTTTTCTTTTCTATCGTCATTTTAAAACAGTCCTATCAGAAAAGTAGTTGATTATGTGACATTATACTTCAGCTGTTGGTTCTATCAAGTAGTCATTATAGTTCTTTGGTCGAAGCACACTGAATTTTTAACATATAGAAGTGGCATGTTGTTTCCAAGCAAGTAAAACGTTACTTCATTAATAACTAAAAATGGCATTCTTTACAGTTCTAAAACTGTTCAAAACTGCTACATTGTGACAAAATTTGGAAAATAAAAAATTTGGAGTTTAGGTTGAAGAGAATTACTTTAGGGGAAACCTATTATTTATGACATTGCAATTACTTTCTGGAGCTTTTACCTACAGGTTCACTGTAATGGTCCTCTCTTTCCTGCCTTACTTTTCTGTTCTGACTAAGTTAGTCTCCTGCCTGGCTTGAGTTTCCCATCTCAGAGATATCTGGATTTAAATTTAGATATATTACTTTACTTTTCTGGGTATTTTAGACCAACTCTGCAATACTTTGCTGGTAGTTTAGAATAACTCTGCAATGCTATCCATACTGTGAGGTGGTGGGGGCAAATTATCAAAATTTGAGCAATACCAATCATCACAGTGAACTTGACGATGAGCAGATGAGCAGATGATGAACTACAGAACAAACTAAGGTGACAGTCAGTCAAAAGTAAATAATTACTGCACAACATTTATTTCAAGGACATACTTCGTCACTGTTGGGTATGCCATCAAAAGATGTTATGCATCTTGTTACCTTTGACCTTGACCTTGACTTTCATAGCGTAATTGACCTGCCTTGGAGACACCTGACCATAAGACTGATACAGAATGAATTAAGACAATATACGGGATTTATTACTGGTTGGTTCATTTGAACAGAAGGCCAAAATTCCATCTCGATCGAATATTTTGTTTTATTCTTTCAGTTTCTTTGTTACCTGTTTATGGTATCTGATATCAGCTGAGAACAATTTTTAAATTTCGGTTTATGGTAATGTATATTTATTTTAATTTAATGGATTATTTTGATTTTTTATTACGCAGTTAGATTTGAGGGGTACTTCTGCAGGGTGCAGACTATACATGTAGTTAGTTCTGCTCGTGTGATTGAAATTTACCATAAAACATATCAATCTTCTGAGAATGAATACATCTGTACAGCTCGTGGTCGTTCAATGCATTCTAGTGATCTAAATAAATCCAGTAAAGTTATTACCATGAACTCTGATTCTTCGTTCCCTGCTGAGAATTCCCAATCAACATCTTTTCAGTATAATCAAAGTTCAGATTTTAGAAGTAATGAAGTTCAGGATGCAAACAACTCTACAATGGAATTAAAAGCTCATAGTCTGAGTCTGTTATCCAATTCAAACGAGCACCACTGTCAGATGGAAGCACATGTGGTACATGATTCTGACATTAAATATCCAGAAGGCTGCCCACGAAATGAGTCAAATTCCAGTGATGAGGACAGTTGGGTTGAGGTTAAGAGTTTATGTTCTGATTATGTTGAAGCAAAGCAGATATGTCTACCAAGAAACAGCGATTCAAATCTGGAAGGCATTCTAGAAAGAGGAAATTCTCTTGCACTAAAACATAAAGGGCAGGCTCCAGAGGATTATCTGGATGGAGATTTTAATGCTAGTTGGACCACACAGGGCTTTGGTTCATGTGCTCTAAAGTTGAGGGAAGATATAATCCCTTCAGGAGATTATTCTGAAGCAATGTCTAGCTTTGGAGAAAAGGATGCAAATAAACAACCACTGGTTTTGCCAAGTCCTTCAAAGAAACAATTCTACGAGGTTAATGTTCAATTAGACTTTGACCCTTGCACATCTGTGACCATTAGATTCTTGTCACTGCAAGATAAATCAATTGTGGAGATTGACAAATTTTGTGTATATGGGACAGCTACTTCAGCTTTGACTTCTGAAATCTCAAACAATGAACTGAATCCTACTTTTGAGAGAAATCCCTTTTCAGCTTCTCTGTTTGCAATGCTGATTCCAAGTATGATGCAAATGTCAAAAGGTGAACTTGTTCAACGGAGTACTTCTCTATCTTCCGGTACTAATATTGATAGTGACAGCTCAAAAATTGTCAATAATGAACCATTGCCATCAGGATCATCAATGAAATTTTCATCTCTAGGTGATTCTAGCTTGGAACAGGTAAATGTTTTAACTTCCACAGGAGACAGTGTTGTGCCAGGATGTGATGCTTTGGTGAAAAAGCCATTCGAATCAAAACTTTGCAGTTTGGTGTCCACCGACTCCACTTGTCATCTTGAACGGACAGTTGAAAACATCAACTATGATAAAGGAAGTGATATGAAGACCAACTCTCAATTTCCAGTATCGTTTAGTAAACAGATTGCTTCTTCAGACGACAGGCAAACACTGGTTCAATCAGAAAGAGAAGGGTCAACAGAGTTAAAGTCCAGTGCTGTTGAATCTTCATCTTCAGATTCCTGTTCTAATGATGAAGAAGATGGTGGGAAATGGAATAATAGAAGGTTATTTGAACAAATGTTTAATCGGATGGAAAAAATAGAAGATTTATGTCTGCGAATTGAGGACTATGTGTGCAAATCATTGAGCAACATGGAGAGGAGACTTCAACTTCTTGAGTCACACTGCATGCAGTCAGAGAAGTTACAAAAGAAAATGGAAGGTGAAACTGTTAACTCAACTGTATGTCCAGCATCGGATGATTTGATTATGTCATTGGAAGAAACACAACCAGAAGTATTAATATCTGAAGAACCTTTAAGTGTTTCTTCCTCCGTTGTCACTCCAAAAAATTCAGATTTAGTGGAAAATGCAGCAATGCAATCCAATAATTTTTGTCCATCGTCTGTAGAGATTCAAAGCAGAAATGTTTCGTTTGGCTTGCATGCAAGTGATTGCAATATTGGGCTATCTGGAAGTTCAGAGTCCCTTAAGAACTCGGGGGAGATTATTGATATAGAAAAGATTTCGGGTGGTGAAAGCTTGATTGTCAGAGAGAAAGTATTTGGTTTGGATGAGCCTAATCCATCATCAAGTTTTCAAAAGAATAATTCACCTAAAAGACATGGTATAGTATTAGAAGAAGCTTTAATGTCATCTCTGTCTGCATTCTCAGCTTCTATTGCTTGTAATCAAATTGGAGTGGAGTCCTGTGCAGAGACACCATCTAGTGTGGAGATGCATCATGAGGTCTGTAAACCTATTCACGGTCAAAAAGGATATCCTGAGGGGGTTGCGGTAGAAAGATCAAATATGGATGACATATTCAAGAAGGATAACCTGAACAAGAACACATGTTACAATGCAGAAGAACCACAGCATGTTAGCCAGGATAATGTAGGTTCTCTTCCATTTGATTTGTTTCAGAGTACTGATGATGATGGGCAATGTCTGTTTGAAGAAAATGCTACTTGTGTAACTTTTGACTCTACATATTCACCTAGCAGCCAGGACGATCGACAATGTGGATGCTCTCTTAATGAGATTAGTGCACCGTGTGACAGTGCCGTCACTGCTAAGAGACAACCCCCAAATGATTCATCATTTGAGTCTCAGAAAACATTCATATTAAATGCCAGCGATCTTTCCAAAATTAATTTACAAAACATTCATACAGAGAAAACAAAAGTTCATTTGGGTCTAGAACCAGAACTTGAATCTGGAGAGTCTTTTAATTCAAGCAGGCCTTTTTTGATTCCTGCCTCTCTCAACCGAGAGTGTGAGCTTAATTCAATGCAACTGCCACCTTATGACATAAAAGTTGAAGGATTTCAAGATGACTCTGTTTCTGCATCTGGCATCCTTGTGGAAGATGACGGTAAATGTGCTTCAAATAATGGAGATGCACGTGTTTCCATGTCAGATTGCATATTCGGCAATGAAAGGGTTTCTGAATATGATCTGGAAAACCTTGTTTGCAATCGTATTCCTAAACAAGTTTGCAAAGGTGTTTGTTTCCAAGACATTCCTGATGCAGAAGTTAATAGAAATGAATACAATACAAAAATTGTCAATGCATTATTTTTCGTCGAAGATGAAGGACTCGGAGAATTCGTTCAGCCATTTTCAGCAGGCTCATTGGGCCATGCTATCACTGGCTCTAATGCAGATGAAAGCCTGACATCTGGATATCCTTATTTTTTTGAAAGTCTACTGTAATTTCTAATTACAGTTTCTTATTATTGTGTTTGCTTTCATTTTATTCAGAAAAATTGCAAACATGTTCTGCTAATCTATTGCAAAGTTTAACATGTTTTGCTGGTATGTTGTTGACTATGACTTTTCTGATTGAAAGTCACCTTTCAAAATTCTAAAGTTTTAATGAAAAGCATTACAGCTGTTCAGTACCTCCATTAATATTCCCACATGTTAAGAACTATTTCTGATGGTGGAACAGTCAATTTGTTCTCAGGTTGTTTCTGTTGTGAATACCTAGAACTTGGATTTTTTTCTCAACGCTGCATAAGCATTGGTATAAGAAGTTGATTATCAGTTACTACATGAGAAAGTTACACGATTTTTAGTTTATTAATGAATGTCACGTGCTGCTCGAATTTAGAGTTTGGGAATCTTGATGTCCTATTCATAAGTTTTGATCTTCGACTATGAGTGCCTTCATCTCTGCTTATTCTTTCGTAATTACTCTGTCCTTAAAGAGACAGGACTTACCCTTTGTAGTGGGATCTTTTGGTTAAAAGACTTGAATTTGTTTTATAAATCATCATAGCTAATACTGCCTGTGATTGTGAATTTTGTGATGTTTCAGATGGTATGTATTCTTCTACATAAGTAGGTACCGCTTAGCACTGGCAACAATTTCTGGAGCAAGAGGGCAGAAGAAGAGTGGATTCGAAGAGGACCATGCTTTAACACATGCTAGTAACATTGAGAACAAGATGTAACCATATCTTACTAATCAAGTTAATATAGCACAAGTATATTAATGTAATTATAATATATCCTAACAGGAATAGGAGCACATACATTAACAATTAACAAGTAATGCATTCAATTTGGCAATGTTGACATTATTTATATAAAATTTTAAGCTTCCGTTAAGTACAAATACTGCATTTTATAAAATGTGTACTAAGAGGGTGGTTACTTTCCCAAATGCTTTGTGAGCCATTACGCACAGGTAAGGTGCTCAATGATAAATCTCATGGGAAAGTTGAATCATTGTATCACCTTAAACTTGTTTCCAATAATAGGCTGAGAGTTTGTGCATGGGCTGTCATGCTAGTTTGGCTAGGATTTAGCCTCAAACTTAGTTTTCATGAATAGGTGAGAGTTTGTGCATGGTTTGTCACGCTAGCTTGGTTGGGATTTAGCATGTTAAGGGCCAAACATGTTACCTTCTTTAATATTGAAAGAGTATACCTATGTCTATCAAAGAGGCATATTGTTGTTTGCAACTCTAACGGCCAACTCTTGACACATGCATTTTTGGAGCAAATAATAACACAAATGAATGACGATGTGCATATTTGCAATTCTTTGATTGGAAGTTTGGATGGTTAGACCAAGTATTTATGGTTCTGGAGGTGAAGAACGTTTTGTTTAGTTGGGGTTACTTCTTACAATTTGGGAGGTTGTTGAATCATCTGTGGATTTTCCAATGTTGAACCAAGAAAGAATGCAACTCATTTCTAAATGAGGTAGACAAGTATCTAGATGCTAGCTATTTTTTCTTAGCCCTTGGGATGCAAACAATGGAATAAGGAAAATTTTTTGGGATGGGGATGTTGTTGATTCTTTGTATCAAAAGTGGATTTTGATCTATGGTAAACAAAGTCTTTCAACTTTGTAGTGGAGTTGATAGGGTTTCAAATATGGTGGCAAATTATCCATATGTTGCAAATCTTTTTCTCTTGCAAAAGTTGATATTTTGTTAAAGCTTTCTGTTGCTACATCAAATCCTTCTGGCTATTTTAAGTTCGACCACACAAATATTGAAAATGATGTAAATGTTGTTAGGATTAGGATCATTCTTTCTATCAACAATTAATTTTCCTTTATTACAAGGTTATGTCCTAAATAGACATCCCTAAAATTGAAAAGATATTTCTTTCCATGTTTTTAGTTTTCTACTTCATGATTAAGCATATCATATACTTTGAATTTTTTTCTACTTTACTTAGTATTAATATTTTTGGGGGGTCCAACATCCCCATATGCTACAAATGTAAAAATGCATATTTATTCAAACATTAGAAGAATGACAGATCTACAAGCAAATTGGCATGGTGAAGTGCATTAACATATAGATTTCAAAGCCTCACCAAATGAATGGCAATGCATATTCTACAAAGGATTTTACCACAACTTGGGACATTTAAATATGGTTTGCATCAAAAAGAAAGTAGGATGATTTTTTCACTTCCAATAGAAGTGACAACTCATATACCATTACTAGCATGCTCTCATGAAACAAGCTACACCTAGCAAATATTAACCAAGGAACATGGCTAAAAAGTAATTATAAGCACCTTCAATGCACCCTTACAATTTTTGAATCTAGTAGACAATGACATTGGTGAGCCTCATTCTCCATGTTGAATTGAAAATCATTTGTTAGAATGCAAGGGGTTATAACAATGCCTCACATTAGAACATCATTAGCCACTAGTGTTGTTCTAAAAATTCTGTTGTAATGTGCATTTAGAAAGTAAAGGCTAATGAATAATGTGCATTGAGCAACTGTGTGATTGTGTTGACGATTTGGACTAATTGTAAGGGATAACAATATTTAATGGATCAATGACAATTTAACTGTTAGATTTTAAACCTTTGGTTAATCTTTTCATTGTGTTTGTAATTGAACATTAATGCCTCAGAATCATTTACAAGGAGATTCACTTTTCATAACCGATAGTAATATTAATAACATGGAGATGTATGATTGTAGCTCTCTTTGTAATGATGACTCCTCTTTGTAATTCTTGGTAGTTCTGAGTATTGTAAGTCTTATTGACTTGGCTACTTATGAATCCTTTTATGATGAATAAAGTTACGTTGTACTAATTCCATAACTTGATGGTCATTCCTTATTTTGGTAATTCATAACATCATCTTTGGGCTAGTTGAATCTCTAGTTTCTACCTTGCTAAGAACTTTGTATGCTGTTTTTGGCAGTGTATCTTCTTTTGGTTTGTATTAACTTCTCCATTGTAAGATATAGTATACTTATGATTGTAGTTCATAACTTGATCTATTACAAACTTTTCTACTTGGTCTTAGTTTACTGTGCTTTGTTAAGTTTTTTATGAACTTAACTTTATAAGCTTCTCTCGTACTTCATTAAGTCATTATTGGCTTAGCTTCACTAGTCTTTACGAAATACTTTTTCGCAATACCTTCTTCTTGGCTACATCCTTACAATGTCTTTTTTTATTGATTACTCATAATAGACCTTCTAGGAATTTTTCTTGTTGGTCAATCTTATGTGGACTACACCTTCTTGGACTTCTTCAATGATCCACATCTTGATATGTTATGGATTATTACCTCAATTATAGCCTATCGCTCTTTGTAGTCATCTTCTTCATTCTATCGTTACCTTCTAGATGGTGTTCTCTTCCTCTTTAGAAAACTAGACCACATTACAAATAGTTCACCTTAGATCTTTTTGTCCTATTTAGAGAACTAGATCCTTTGTATCTTCTTTTTCTTTATGAATCACTCATTAACCTTTTGGTTTCTTAGATGGTCATTACAAATCTATGGATCGTAATGAATTCTCTACTTTGTTATACTTCTTATTGTTGACTCCTTCTAACATATCTGTTGTTTCTTATTATTCCATGTGGTTTCATCCCTATTCATACTATTCCATCATCATTCTGCATTTCATGATTTTTTTCCTTGTTACTTATTTCATCTTTTTTCATACCAAATATTATGAAGTGAGAACTTGTGATCTTTTATTCTTCATAAGGAGTTGTGACTCTTTACTAAACCATCATGACCATTTGTAATTGCTAATCGATTAAGTTAAGAAACTAATGATTCTACCTTAACTTAGGAGTATATTCTAACATTAACCTACATTAAAGACGGAAGTAGAATTGTTGATGCTTTTGATCTTATCATTTGGTATTGGACAAGCAAAAGCAATGTTGTTGCAAATGCTCTAAGTTAAGTGACTAGTAAACTTCATAGTCTAGAGATTTAGTTAGATGTGCTAGAGAAGATTCATATTATGTAGCAATAGGACACTTGGTACCCATAATTAAATTAGTTAGATGATTTGTTAGTGGTTCTAGATTCTCATGATTTGCTTCACTTTAAGGATCAAGTTAGTATATCTGAGTCCTTACATCAATAGCTATTGGAGGACATCCATCCAAACAAATTGTAGATACATTTAAGAAGTAACAAGATGTATTAGTTGTTGAGGAGGATATATTGGTGACTAAGAACAAAGACATAGGTTGATGAATTTGTGGCTAAGTGCTTGATCTATTAATAGGTCAAGACTAACCACTAGAATCTAGGTAGATATTAGTATTCTTCCACTATTTCATAATACAAGTGAAATGCAATCAAAATGGACTTCATCACCTATTTACCTCACACTAGGGTTGGAAAATATTCTATCTAGGTGGTTGTTGACTTGTTAATCAAGTTTGCTTATTTATTAGTATGAAGATGACTAGTAGTGTAGGGGATGTGGCATAGTTTTTTTTATCTCTGAGATAGTATGATTTCATGATATTCCAATTAAGATTATTTTTAACCATGATGCTAAGTTCACTTCATGTTTCTAGTTTGCTTCCATGGAGAGCTTAGACACCAAGTTGACCCTAAGTTTAACATACCATCCTTAGATGGACTAGTAGGTTTAGAATATTAACTAGATTATGAAAGGCATGTTGAGATCATGTGCTCTTGAGTACTCATACAATTGGAATAGACTATTATTGTTGGTAGAATTTGCCTATAATAACAACTACTAGGCTAGCCCAAAGACAATATCATATGAGGTGTTGTATGGTAGGTCATGTAGGACCCCTCATTGTTGGAATGCTATAGAGGATCGACATCAAGCTAATATAGACATAGTGGTACAAATGACATATTAGATTAGGAAAATTTGAAAGTGGCTTAAAGCAACTTAAGATTTGCAAGAAAGTTATACTAATCATAGAAGGAGACCACTTGAATTTGTAGTTGGGGAAAAGATGTCCCTATGATTTTCTTCTTTAAGGGATAGAATGCACTTTGGTGGGAAAGGCAAGCTTGCTCTTCATTAGGTAGGATTGTTCAAAGGGCTACAATGTGTGGGTGATGTCACCTATTATGTTAGTTTGCCTCCATAACTTTTGGACATACATGACATGTTTCATGTGTCTATGCTATGAAAGTATGCATTTGCTAACAACTATGTGATTGATTATTCTAAAGTACAACTTCAGGCTGATGCTTGTTACATGAAGTGCCTAATTAAGATCATGGATTAGATGGAGCATAGGCTATGGAGCAAGATGGTTTTGATGGTTAAAGTCTTATGAAGTTGTTACAATTCGTACAAGGCTACATGGGATCTCGAGTTTGATATGTGTTTGACCTATCTTAAGACCTTTTAGGTGGAAGATTCTTAAGGAGGGAAAGATATAACATAGTGTATTTTTGAATATTAGAGTTAGTATATTTTTCCATGCTTGAGTATGTTTCTCTATGATTTGTATGATAGATTTAGTTGATTGTGTATTATATGTTATGATGCTATATGCTTTAGAAATACATTTACAATTTGTTTACTTATAATAATGCTTGGAGTAATCGTAAGATGCTTATTTCTCAAGTTGTAAGACTTGGGTTGAATTTTTGGTGGGATCACTTGAAAGAGGTTAGGAAATTGCTTATGCACAACCCTTCCAAGATCCTACCTTTGCAAGATAAGTATTGAGCCTCTAGGTGATTATTCTTTTTGAATTATATTTAATTTATGAATGGATATTACCCTAACTAGTTGGATGAGCTTGATAGGTTTTCATGAAGATTAAAATGACTTTGGCATCTTTGGTGGGTATAGTTTCATGTGTGCATGCCATGTTGTATGCATATTAGATTAAGCAAGCTTTTGGTGTTTTTATTGGTTTAGATACATAAGAGAAAGAGTGGATTATGGATTTTTCTTTTATTAGATTAGAAATTGACATTTTATTAAGAGGCATTTTATTAAATTGAATTTAGAAAGTTATTCATATTCTTTTGAGAATATATTATTTTATAAATTTTATTAAAATGTTTTATTTTGAGCAAAGGTTTCAATTGGCTTTTCTTCTAGAAAATCTTAGTTTTGCTTAGGGTTAGAACACTATATTTGATATGATAAAAACCTTACAAATTCATTCCATTGGGCATTCTTGACATCCATCAATTGGAAGTGGAAGCTTTACTAGATTGAATTCTTGTAGTGTTGGATTGTGCTTGTATAGTCATGAATTATGTGTTGTTGTGATCATGTATGGTTGTGCATGCATTCATAATCTTGGCTTTTGTACATCTTGGATAGGTAGGAATTCTTAGCATATTTCCTTGTGAATTTTCAATTTAATAGATTTTGTGTAATATCAATGAGATTGTGAGTTTTTTTAAAATTTATTTATAAGTATTTAATATTTTTGGGAATGAATTTTGCTTACACAGGAAAATTTATATGAATTTCATGCACTTTTCTCTAGGCATATGATATCTATATTTCTTTTCTATGCTTGTCAATGATTTAAAAAAAAAATGAGGGTTTTGTATTCATTCTATGCTTTCCATGTTTCAAGTAAGGGTGTTGCATGTTTTGATTTTTATTTAATGCCATCACAATAATCTTATCATTTAAGCCATTGGGTTTCATGATTTTGCTAAGATTCCAAGTCTCTCTTAAGTATAGTCAGTTTGTGATATTTTCCCTTTGTCATGTCTTTGAAGGTTTTGGACATTATCCTTTAGTTTAGTACCTCTTAGTTGATCATTACAAGATTATGGAACTATTGTCTATATTACTCAATGATCTTGGAACATTTGGGAATAATTTGATGTTGGTTTTCAATTGTTTCAATTTTTCTACTAAAATATCAACTTCACCAAAGATAGTGGTAAGATGCCAACACTACTCACAAGTTGTGGTCTTAGGCCATGGGTTATGATAAGCTGGAAAACTTCCAAATGTAACATTGAGCCTATGTGCTTTGATATACTATATTTTTGCTAGACCATGAGTCAACCATGGGTTGTGGTCAAGTCATGATGGGAAGAAAAATCCTAAACTATGATTTGAGCCTCTATTTTTGTTAAAATATTAAAACTTTGCAAAGGCATGAGTTGATCATATGTCTTGGTGAGATAATTGCTGGAGGGAAAGTATTGTTTTTTATTCCTTTTAGAAGAAACATCAATAAGATAGGAAACATTAATGCATGCCTATCGATGTATCCTTGTCGATACATGCTAGGATGCATTGATATAGATATGTCAACCTTGATGTAGCTGTTGCCTATATAAATGCATGCATCCTTGGCATTTATGGCACCTTTTGGTCATAGAGTTAGCCAAATTCTTGTAGTTTCTTCATTCTAGAGTTAGAATATTTTCCTCTAAGTGCCAACAACGTAGATATATAAGATTGTACAAAGTTTTATTTGAGTGCTCATGTACTGAGACACATTATCATGATTGACAATAAAATTGAGATTTCCTATATCCATTGCAGCACTTAGAATATTTTACTATTTTCATTCAGTACTTTACTTTATATGTAATTTATTTTCATGTTCTTAGTTAATTAATATGATTAATATAATATGTGAGTATGACCACTTCGAGCATAACATACTAATGCTTGGTAATCCCAGTAGTGGATATTTGGTATGCCCAATACTTTACACTTGGTAACCCAACAATGTTGGTATAAGTTTAGGATGTGTACAACAAGTGGGAATGGTTACTTCACGTTAGGTTAGCTAACTTAAGAATAATTTAATTATTAAATCCTCATTTTATTATTAAGCAATTAAGAGAAAATATAATAAAAGTAATCGTAAAAATACATATCTTATGCCTTGACCATACTTAACCATATGTATAGTTAGACACGTGTGGATTAAGAAGACAACAATTTGCTACTCCATAATTCACTATTTAGAAATGTTGGCCACTTGGGTAACTAAGTCTACATAATTCGATTGGATCGCTAGTGAACACTTGTGATTCATATGGTTGGAGATAGGGGATATCCATTGCTCATCATTGGCATCATTATTAGGGACTTAGTTTGGCTTAGTGTACTAAATATTATCAACTACGTAATTTTTATAAAATTTTTGTAAGGAAAACACAATGAGAGATCACTTGTAATAATAATAATAATAAAATTATCTCAAGGCATACTTAAGATACATTACTAAAATGGATTCTACTCACATTAATGAATCTCCATTGCATGGGGATAGATTCAATAGACAAGAAGAGAGGACATAGAGGATTACCAGTAAGAGCCCTTAGTAGCTGAAAGTAGTCTATACCCATATGAATTTGTATTATCTAGAATTCACCTTCATCCTTCACTCGGATGAGTAGTTACGCTTTGAGAGATATGGATGGTAGCATTTTGTTACCTCCTGATTGATTGATTCCTACCATGCTCATGGCCCAACTAATGAGACTAGGCATTGAAATAGTAGGGCCTAAGTATGAAATAATGGATTAAGTCTCTAGGAAGTACTAGCTTAGAAAAGCATAGCTTCGGAAAGAAAAATGCATGGAGGTTCATGATGAAGCCTCTAAGGGCAAACAAATCCCACCACTAGTATTCATACAACCACATAAAGAGGATGAGAATTTCTTTTCTCTACACTCTCAATACATGGATTCTCCTCCTTTCTTTCAAGAGGACATCTTTCACCAATGGTTGTACTCAACCTTGGAGAACTTTAGTGAAGAAAAGATAGAGTCCAAAGGTCAAAGAATCTCAAAAGAAAAGTCTCCTAGTCATTCATCTAAGAACAAGGAGAATGATAAAGAGAAGAATAAAGATAAGGAGAAGGATCAGGTTAAGGACCAAAAGTGAAGGATTAGAAGGCTCCATTCTCCTAGTCCTCTATATTCACCATCCTCCTCATCACTAAATTTTGATAAGAGGAGACATGGCAGAGATAGAAATAGGAGTGATTGGGATTGAGATGGAGATGATAGGAGGTCCCATCATGATGATAGAAATTAAGATGGGAGTCAACATAGAGAGAAACAAGAGCATCATCGAGAAAAGATGCACAATAGAGCTTGCCATAGGAGGCAAGGTCATAATAGAGATCACCATGGATGTGATGACAATGATGAACCATTCTTGACCACTAGAAACATGTTGAATATTTTAGAAGTAGTTAAGATCCCCACCAGACATCAAAAGAATAGTAGGATCAAAAGGTTGTATATGAATATAATCCCCAACTTTGAAGGGGAACATAACACCAATCCACAACATCATATACAAGATTTCCATGATGCCTACATCTTAGAAAACATTGAGAACGAGTGGCAAAAACTAAAGTTATTCCCAAGGATACTTATCAAAGAAGCAAAAAGCTGGCACTAGTTTTTGGAGCCCAAATTCATTCATAGATGTAGTACAATGTTGAAGTTATTTAATGACAAGTACTAGACACACTCTAGAGTATCCAATTTGAGGAAATAGTTCCAAGAATGAAAGAAAAAAATCATGAATCCTTAAATGTGGCTATGGGTAGGTACTACTCTCTTTTGCGATAATGCCTAAGCCATGGATTCTCTCAAAGAGCGGCTTCACCATAGCATAGATGGACTTTGATATAAAATAAGAGAAGATATTAGGATCTATGCCCAAGGGAGACTTTCTAAAATGTGAGCCCATTAGATCTAAAGGCTGATTGAATAGGTGGAAAAGGAAGAAGGAGAGTTGAAAGAAAACATGAAATCTCAAAAGAATATAATAAGGACCCCTCCATTTGCAAGAGGGACCAAAGGAGGAAGCACCACTAGATGAAGTTGTGAAAAGGAAGACCTTGCCAATACAAAAATTTGTTACTAAAATATTGGATAACTTACAAAAAATGTAGGACTCCTTAGATGAAAAGTTTCAAAATACTCTTAAAATTGTGGAAGAAAAAGTAGAGTAGGGAAGTAGTGACTGAGACAGAAGGAGAAGGAAAGATAACTAAAAAAGCTTTATTATCAATAGAAAGTTAAGGCTATGGTAGTCGATGAGGTTGCAAATTTAGAAACAAATGATGAAAAATATGATACATGCCAATACAAACAACCCAAAGGATGTCGTCTTATGTTGTTGCATTTACAAGAATATGGGGTGTATGCCTTAAATCTAAAATTTTCAAAAAGGTAGCCACCCAGGAGATTGTCTTATCCATAAGACAATTATAGGTAGTAGTTCCACCAAACATAGTATTATCCAAGTGGAGTGCCACCTCAACCTCAGGAGTAATATCATCAATGGAAAAATCCATAGTTTTGGGGGATGTCAGCATTGCAATAGCGATATCATTACTGGTAGCTTGATCCCTATGGATATTATGTTCAACAACCTATATCTTCTCATGACTCTGTGAGTTACACCTCCTTTCTCATATCATTACTACCCTCCTAAATATTATTGAATATCTACTCTATGAAATAAATCTCCTTCCACTTATCCTCCATATTCATCACCTAAATCTTTACCATCTAACACCACTCCCTTACCACCTACTCCAATTATGCAGGAAGAAATCCCATCATAGCCATAACAAAGAAACATCATGAGGGTAGTTAATTTACTACTAGCTATCCATCCAAGTGGTTCTAAGAAAAAGCCTCAAAAGAGGGCTTTCTTTAGAACCAATAGTCCATAGAAATCCTTGTAGATGCCTATGGCTATTAACCTTGCTCAACCCACTTCTAAAATCATCCTTGAGCAACCTTCAAATCAAAAATCCTCTAATGTCCATATTGTTATGTTGACCCATGTAGTCACTGATTGGATAAAGGTAGGCCACCTTCTCAGGATATGACTTGATCCTAGAAGTCCTCTTATCTATTTTTAGATTGTAGGAAATAATCCATGTAAGGCATTATTGGACTGAAGTTCTAGAGTAAATTTAATCTCTCAAGAAATGTATAAGACTTGGAACCTACCTCAACTAAAGAAATGTAACATTAGACAAGAACTTATAGACCAGTCCATCACTATCCCTTTGGGATTAGTAGAGGACATCATAACCACTGTGTGTGGGTGGTCTTATCTAGTAGATTTCTTGGTGATCCATGTGGATAATTTCAAGGAGGATTTTCCTATTATCATGGGAAGGGCTTGGCTCAACACAATTGATGCCAAGATTGAGATTAGAGATCTTTCCTTGGAAATATTCAAGGAAAATGAATTTGGAAAAATAAATAAGAAGTGAGTTTCATGCATCATATATAGTAACACAGGGTACCATTACATGTAAAGAATATGGACCATACAAAGCACAACCATCACAATGTGTAAAAATTATACTGAGGTGTCCAATAGTCAAAAGCACTTGTATGCAATAGCCACAAGAAAGAAAGGTATCCAATGGTTGACAAAAAATTTTGGACCAGACTCAAAAATATCTATGGAATCAACAAAAGGCCTCAAAAGTACTTACACTGATTACATGGATGAAATAGAGTAGATCCATTGCCAACGTTTCCATGCAGAGATTGAAAAAGATTGAGGGGAGTTGGAGATCCTTGTTCATTTCAAGTTGGAGCCCCTTGAACTCAAGATCTTATTGACCAATTTAGAATATGCTTTTCTTTACAATGACAAAATAAAAATAATCAATGCTAATATTGCTCAAGAATAGAAAAAGAAAATTGTTGAAAGTAGAAAAAAATGGCTAATAGCCTTTGCCTAGTCATGTCATGAACTAATAAGGATAGATCAATGGATATGCTAGCATCAAATTTATATAGACTTCTTCATCAAACTAAAGAGGTAGTCATTGGGGAGATTGAATCCAAAGATTAAGCAAGTCATGAAGGATGAAATTGAATAAGTTCTTAAGGTAGGATTCATTTATCCCATTGCAGATGGTAACTAGGTTAGTCCACTCATAATTGTATCAAAGAAAGAAAGAAAATGAAGAGTCTGCATAGACTATAGGCTATTGAACATGACAACTTTCAAGGATCATTTTCCATTGCCATTTTTTGATCAGGTGCTAGATACTATTATAGGAAATGGCTACTATAGTTTTATAGATGATTATAATAGTTATAACCAAATCTAGATAGCACCAAAGGATCAGGCCAAAATAACCTTCACAAGTCCTTGGGAAAGTTTTGCATACAAAAAGATGCCCTTTGGCCTTTGCAATTCTCTTGCTACTTTCTAGTACCTGGTGCTTAGTATTTTTTAGTAGTAAATTGGTAGTGATTTGGAGGTCTCAATAATGAATTCTCCAGATATGAAATCAACTTAGAGCAAGCCTCAAAAGATTTGAATTAAGTGCTAAAACATTGTATGAAGACCAACTTAAGGGTCAATTAGTAGAAAATCCATTTGATGGTTCAAGAAGCCATTATTTTGGAACACATAATTTTAGAGAAATGGATTGAGGTGAATCCATAGAAAGTATGAGTCATCCAAAGAATTCCTAGAAAACTTGAAATGGTTAAAGATGTGAGGTCATTCCTTAGGCACACTAGTTACTATCAATGCTTCATCGAGAACTTTTCCAAAATTGTCAAATTGTTGGTATAGCTAAAAAATAAGGATAAACCTTTTGAATGAATCAAGGAAAGAAAGAAAACATTGCAGTAACTCAAGCAAGAGTTCATAGAAACTCCAATTCTACATGCTCTATATTGGTCTAGACCATTCCATATATGATAGATGCATCCAACTATGCATTGGAAGTAGTGCTTACATAATTGGATGATCAAAGAAATCCATACTACATCAATTGTGTAAGAAGCAGCATTTTGGGTGCACAATTTAATTACATCACCACTAAAAAGAAGCTCATGGCAATGGTATACTTGGAAAAATCTAAGTACTATGTACTTGGATACAAAATATTTATGCAAACTAATCATAGTGCTATCCATTTCTTAATGAATGAGATAGCAGTAAGCCCTCGTATCATATGGTGGTTGGTGATTTTACAAGAGTTTGATCTTCTGATGATGGATAAGAAGGGAACCGAGAATGTGGTTGCTGACCACTTATCTTGGTTACGATGGGATAGCAAAGAGGAAAAGGATCCTTTATCGAATCAATTCCTAGATGAACTTCTCTTTTTCAAATCCATTGAAGTTTAAAGACTTGGTGGTACAAATTAATATAATGAATTTCTCTCCTATCTTCTTACTCAAAAGACTCCATAAGAATGGGATAAGAAGAAGAAATAATAGTTTCTTCCCTAAGTTTAACACTACATGAAAATCCAAGATAACATTTACAAGGTTTATGTTAATAACTTAGTACAATGGTGCATGCCTAATGTTGATCAACTATGGATCCTCCAAGATGCTCATGAAGGTCCTTGTTGAGGCCATTATGTAGGAAGAATGACAACTGTGAAGATCCTTATGGTAGGATACTTCTAGTTGATAGTCTTTAGGGATGCCCATCATTTTTTCCATTTGTGCAAGTGCTACCAAAGATATGGAGGAATGAAAATATGCATGGAAGAACCTTAGTAGTGCATCCAACCACTAGAGCCTTTTGACCTCTAAAGCATTGACTTCATGGAAGCCATCACACCCATGTCAAATGGAAAGGCTTACATCATTGTTATTATTGAATACTGCACAAAGTGAAATGAAGCTATAGCCATTGTCAACTATTCATCTTCCATTGCAGCACAATTTATTCAACAAAATATGATAAATAGGTTTGGTGTGCTAAGGAAACTTATTCAAGATAATAGTACTCACTGTGCTAAGTCCACTTTTTAGAAGCTAATGCAATGCTTACAAGTACAACATAAACTAACAATTCCCTCTCATCCCCAAGCTAATGGACAATATGAAGTTATTAACAAGGAGATAACCAAGATCCTAATACAAACCATTAGTTGATATAGGAACAACTAGAGTAAGAAACTCAACGATGCTCTTTGGACTTACTAATCAACCTAGAAACTTTCTATAGGTTACTCTTCTTATGAGTTGGTGTACAGGAAACTACTAATACTTTTAATCCAAGCTAAGCTTTGTACACTCTCAACTACCTATGAGCTTAACCTTGACCTCAATCTAGCACAAAAAGAATGCCTAATGATACTAAATGTGCTAGATGAGAATTGAAAAGTACCCTTAATAATGAATGAAGTGCATAAGGAACACTCTAAACAACATCATGATGCATGGATAAAAAGATTTAAATTCCAATCCAGTGATAAGGTCCTTTACTATAACCCAATGCACATACAACAATGTACTAAGTTTTAAATGCTCAAAGAAATGCCTACTAGTCAACATCCAATAAGTCAAGCCATTCCTAGACCCTAGAGTAAGTATCAACATTAATGCCTCAGAGAAAGAGCAAACACATTCTATTTTTTGGATCTCCTCCTTCCAACTCAATCATGGGAAAGATGGTCATCCATATGGATACCTTGTGAGGGCTAACCTATTATTTTTACACCTTTTTGTTTTACATCATTCTTCATATGTTTATCATTTTCTTGGATATTTTATTGATTATTTTCTATATTTTTCCTTTCTTTTATTTTCTTCTTCTATTTTTTAAAATTTATCTTATTTTATTTTATAGAAAATATTTGATATTACCATTACTGTGGTTAATACTAGGAGTTAATTAATGTAGCCATTCATGTTATGATTGATTTACTAAATAGTCAAATTTTCATCTTTGGATTATATCCTCTATTAATAAATTATCAAATTTCTAAGGGTATCGGGTAGTGGGTACATGACATCCTTCCATCTTGTTTATTCTATGGAGGCTTTGCATCATAGAGGGCATGAGGTCATTCCACATTGCAACTAATAGTAACCAATGATATTGCTACTTAATAGACTCATAATGGACTAAGAAGGAATGGAAAAGAATGTGATCTCAAGGGAACTTGTCGTATCCTCTTCTCAACTTATTTCTCAATTTTTATGATTTTTCTCCATTGGTACCACCACTCCTATCATCAACCAATAAATAGAAAGCATGTCTTTGCATAGTGTCATCTCCATGGTAAAAAAAAAAACAACAGGAATTCAAAGCACATCCCTTATAAACAATAATGGGCTACAAGCGCTAGTTATGAGGTTGTAAAGATATGTTACCCATGCTTGAAGACATCCCTTTAACTCAGGTTCTTTCTTTCTTCGTTCTTCTCTTTTCTTCTTCTCTTGGAGTGGTGGTTGTCCTTTGGAAATTATCATGAACTTCTAATTATCAAAAGGAAAAGATATGTTAATGTGAAGTCATTGAACATGGAATGGACTTGGTGTCAACTAAGAATAAGATGGTGTTAGATCCTCTTAATCATAGAATTCACTAGGTTCTCATGTGATCTAGATGCATATCACCTATCCACTATTCTTTCTCTACCATCATTCTTAATTCATAACATACCACTTCACTGTCTTATATTATTGTCAATTTATACATTTTTTATGATGAACACATAATCCTCAAACAAGTCATTAATTGGATATGATTTTTAATATGAAACAACTATTAACCATCCTTGATGTCTACAAACTCCTTGTGATGAGGGAACATAAGGGCATCATAGGTATAAGCCTTATTTGGGGAGGATCCACTTGCATTCCCTTTGGTCTACCTCAAGTAAAAATTCCTATCTATCGATCATTTGCACGATCAATTGCATCCACTTTTATTCAAAGATCTAGTTTTACTTTATTTTTCACATTTGATGTTTGTCCAACTCTACTTGAATGTCTTCTTCTAAGACAACATAATCATTTGCTATGTTGTTGTCATCATGCTCCATCTCTTTGACTTCAATTGAACTTTTGTTTTACCCCAAAAATCATCAAAAAATTTCTTCATTTTATAAAGTATGATTCTACTAACTATAGCTACATTGACACATCCCTGTTGACGTAGTGGGATGAGTCAACAGAACCCAGTTGACATAACTCAACACAGTGGGATGGGCGTCACACTTAGCTCATTTCTTATCATTTTTCCAAACAGCAATGAGAGTTTTTACCATTTTTTAGAGCCCAAGAACATTCAAAGTGCCCTAACCCTCAAATCATGAACTCATTTGCACTCATTTTTTGATTCTTGTGATATCAAAGGTAAGATCTATGTCATGGGGAACACAAACCTTTGATTTTTTGTAGAAAAGTTTTTAAACTTTTTCTAACTCCCCACGGTTAACCCATAAAAATAATATTAAATTACTTATCAAGAAGGGTTAACCCTAACAAACATACTCCAATATCTAGTTAATAAAATAATATTAAAATAATACACGTAGCCAATATCATAAACAAGTATTCAATGATCAACTTTAAATACCCCATATTTAAACATAACCCAATCTAATAAGAAATGTATTGAAATAATGAAGGGTTATGTAGTAAAAAGCTAATTCTAGGTTACATTTGTGATCACAGATGGCACCAAAGTAAGGATCACAAGCATGAGAACCCTCGCAACTGATAGAAAAATGACCCAATGGAGGAAGGAACCAATAGCAACAACAACCACAATAGCCTTAGGAATAAGCAGCCAAGGCAACTCATGCCACAAGATCCCTTTGGAAGGAGCATAAAGTGGAAGCTATTTGATAGATTCCCATCATAAAAACTAGCTGATCTAGGCAAGATGACGTTTCTAGGCCAAGGCCTAGCCTAGAGGTCACCCTCATAGAGGTTTTCTTGAAGAAGATTAGGACCAAGAAGGTTCAAAGTTCTATCCTTCAATAGTTGAAATTTGGACCCTTCTTGGAGCAGGCATTGGAGCAAGTCTACATGAAATTTCAAGGGTCTCCGATGTGGCCCATTCTCTTCAATAGTGGAAAATGGTATATGGGGGAGACCTATCTCTTTTGGAATAATCAACAAGGAGATGTGTAGGTGAAAATAAAAGATATAACCATCTTCTTTTTAGTTGAGTTCATTGTAGAGGCCCTCAAGGTACCAAACACTGGGGCCAAACTTGCTAAGATTTAAATAAAAGAGGACCTAGAAGCTAAAAAGAAATGGATTCAGTGATTCTATGGGGTGGATCGCAAGGAGTAAAATGCTTTCACAAAGGCAAAGAGAGCATACTTTAAAATTGCAGCTCATCACCTAAACCCAACAATGAGGCCTAGTACAATTATGGCCTTTTATGCTTGAGCATGCACTAATTTTAGTGAAAAGTTCCTAGTTAACCTTTTGCAACTTATTTTCATGTAGATCAAGAAATTTTTTAAGGAGAATGAGAAGGGAACGAAGACACTCCCATTTCCATGTCTTATATGTAAGAAGTGAAAAAGGATAGGAATAGCTTGCTATTCCAATGATGTAGTTTTCCATGCTCCTACCATGTCATGGTAGGAAATGAAGTTGCAGAAAAAGGAGCAGCAACCACCACCATCTCCTATAGCCCTAGATACTATACGAGAGGTGATCGTAGTTACTGAAAGAATCAGAAAACTTTGAGAGTAGTAGTTGTAGCAACAACAAGGCTCCAGAGGTCGTGAAGAGTCCTCTATTTAGCATCTAGCCATGAACCATCTTAATGAAGTTGTAAGCACCATCTGCTAGCTAAATAGTAAAACAACTTTGCTCTTCTTTGCACAAAGGAACCAAACATCCACCAAGGCCAATTCAAGTGCTAGGGAGGTCACAGTATCCATTCATCAATAAACATTTCTTGAGATTTTTGGAAATGTTGTAGCCTTCTCTATCAGATTGGAGGAAAGTAAGGGAGCAACCATCCTATTTATGTCATACAAGAACTAGGAGATAGCAGTGAAGGTGGTGGTTGAAGTCTTGAATGTTCTTGTTTTAGTCATATCTAGCATTATCACCATGATAGACATCCATGCATCTGTAGGAGTAGGGAGTGGCTAGATGAGCACTACCAAATATGAGAAGATGTTTGAGAGACTAGTTGGAGTAGGGAAGTTACTTATAGAGATCTTTAATCTTCCAAATGAAATCACTATAAACTAGTCATAGTCGCTTGAGAAAAGAGGCAAGTTGCTTATTACCACTGACCAATTGGAGGAGGCCACTATAGCCAATCGGTGATTGACTGCCAAAGTTGTTGAGTTACAAGCTTGTCTATCTGACCCTTCCATTCTTAGGCCTAAGCTTATAAGAGATAAATCTTTCTAACAAATTTAACTTAAATTCCAAAGGCCAAGAATGCAAAGGAGGTAGCAATCTTTGATGCATCCTTATTCCAAAGGCTAAGAATGTAAAGGAGACAATGATCTTTGATGCATCCTTGTTAGAAGTCATGACTTTCAACACTAATAAGGACTTATAGCAAGTTCAAAAAGAAAACTTGGTCCTCACCAAGAATAATCACCACTTGTGGAATGTTGAGCAACAAAAGGGCCATATGATAGAATTCATATGCTAGTAGTAGGAGAAGCTTGCCAAGGTTAACTTTGATCTAAGGAGGTTAGTAACAAAAAACTAAAATCTCTCAATGAAGAAAATTTGAAGTTTCCACTAGAAGATCATAATTGAGGTAGCTACCTAGAAGAATGAGGTCCTAAAGTTTGAACAAGTGAAAAATCACTACAAGGACCAAGTTGAACTACTCAATGAGGTTAATGAAAAAGAGTACTAATTGGTGAAGGTGATGATGAATGAGGCTCTTCAGTAACTCCAACAATGAGGTAATGTATGTTAGCCCATATTTGATGAATTGGATACATAAAACAAGGTAGAGATTCACCTAAAGGATTTAAAAATTGAAGAGATTATGGAGTACATGGAGCTTACCAATATTTGTTATGAAAACTTGGTGATGTTCATTGTAGGAAGGCTAAGGTTCGAGTTAAAAAAGTAGGTTGCTAGTTCCTACCTTCTCTAGAAGGAAAAATTAAAGCTTCACAAGGAGACAAAATAAAATTTTAAAATAACCAATGCTAAGCTTGAAGTTATTTGGAGTATATTCACTAATCAAAGATTTGTTGGTGAGAACTTAGAAAGGAGAATGAATGATTACTAGGTTTGCATAACCTAGTCAAGACATTCAACATCAAATGTAAAAACTTCATAGCTTGCTTTATTAACACAAAGGAATTATTTTCTTTGATGCCTTGCCCATGGGATATTCATACACAGGCCCACATCAATGAAGTCTTGTCAATAGTTTATGATCCATAGAGTAAGAAAGAAAAGATGAAGGAAATACTAGATTCTTTCAAACTTCTAGCATCAGCAACTATAGTAGAAGGTGAATCTCAACCTCTAGTAGCACTAGGATAGGATGAAGAACCATTAGAGCCATAGAAGCCTCCACCTCCAAGTACCATTTGAGAATTTATCACGTCTTTGACTATTTTATGAGCATTTGCTAAAATTTTGTAAAGTGTTCAATTTTGTTGTAATGGATACTTATTTTTGTAACAATTTATAATCTAGCATTCAAAGTTAATTAGTCTTCATGTTAATAAATTCCAGACTTTCCTAAATTTTGTAAGAAGCTCAATCCTACTTTTGGTTACTTGAGGATGAGTTTTTAAGTTAATCGTGGGGGTATGATTAAACACCAATAAGATAGGTTATGTTGATGCATGATCATTAATGTAGCCCCATTGACGTATCCTCATCGATGTATGCTAGGATGCATTGACACAGATACATTGACATTGATTTAGTCATTGCCTATATAAATGCATGTACCCCTTGCATTCATGGTACCATAGAGTTTGCTAGATTCTTATAGTTTATTCATTCTAGAGAATATTTTCCTCTGAGTACTCATAGCATGGATATATAAGATTGTATAGAATTTTATTTGTGTTCATGTACTTGGACACATTAGCATGATCAGCAATAAAATTAAGATTCTCTACATCCATTGTAGCACATAGAATAGTTTACTATGTTCTTTTAGTACTTTACTTTATATGCACTTTACTTCCATGTTCTTAGTTAATTAATATGATAATATTAAGAACATGAGTATGATCACTTTGAGCATAACATACTAATACTTGGTAATCCCAATAGTGGATACTTGGTACTCTTAGTAGTATACACTTGGTAACCCAACAATGTTGGTATAAGTTCAGGATGTGTACAAAAATTGGCAACTGTTACTTCATGTTAGGTTAGCTAACTTAGAAATTAGTTATTTAATAATTATTAAATTATCATTTTATTATTAAGTAACTAAGAGAAAATATAATAGAAATAATTATAAAAATACATAGTTTATGCCTTAACCATATTTAACCATCTATATAGTTAGACACAAGTGTGGATTAAGAAGATAATGATTTGCTACTCCATGATTCACTCTTTAGAAATATCAGCCACTTGGATAACTAAGTCTATGAAATTTGACCAAATCACTAGTGAACACTTGTGATTCATACAATTGGGTGTAGGGGATACCCATTGCTCATCAGTTTTGTTATTGACTTAACTTTTTGGTAGACTACATGTTATGATTAAGTCATGGTTATATACCATAGGATGTGGTAAGGTCATGGTAAAATTGCATCTATATTTTTATATCCTATGTATTGTGTGAGCTAAGTTGAATAACTTTTGGCTCTTGAATTATCATAGAAGTTTCCCTGTCATGTGTTGAATGAATATCAATTACTTGTCATGCTTATTTTAGAAGCCATAGGTGAGACTTGTAACATGAGTTGGTTTGTTTATCTTGGTTAACCATGTGAAAATATGTTGAAAGTTGATAGCAATGAGTTGTAAGACTAGATGGTGATGGGCATCCTAGATGATATGGATTTGACCCTACATTGAGATTTATTTAGGAGGCTCTTACTATAGGCCCCATTGTATAGGTGAGGAGGAGCATTTAATTTTTCCTTAGCATTTTATATCTCAAAAGCATTAGTGTGTTTGCTATAAAATTTTAACACTAGTGTTTATTTTTGGATAGTAGGTTTGGATGTACCACTAGGGCTTGTTAAGGATAAAATGAATCCATGCATATGGTAGTGAATATATGGTATTGATAATTAATCTAAAATGAACTAACTGAGTACTTATGATAATAATTTGAAATGATACACCAAGTGATGTATGTGCTAGCCTCCTAGTTCAACTCTTTATCTAGTTGATTATGTGGAGAGTGTGGTTACTTGTAGTTGGTTATTGCTTGATGATATTATTTTATTACTATGTTGGATGGTGTATGCTTAAAGGTCAAAGTGTACTTGCCTAGTCCTCCACCATGAACACTTATCCTTAAATGATCTAGAAATTATGCTAAGGTTTCTCACTTAGTTTTATACTAATTTCCACTCTTATATTTAGGTCACTAGGGCTAGGAGAAGCAGGAGGACCATAAGATATTATTCTATGTTTCGATATCTTATTTATATTTTTTAGTCATAAATGGATACATGTTATTTCATGTTTGGATTATGGATATGTATTCAATAGATCATATGTTTACTCATTATTGCTATTGGATGGTTTCATATATGTTGGATATGCTATGTATTTCTTTACCTTTTTGGACTTTATCATGGATTGTAGTAGATGCTTCATGATATTTGACATATGGCTAATGGATATTTATGATTTAATTCAATTGTCATTTCTATGTATTATATTGGTGGTTCTTGTTTAATTAGTTATTTTCATCATGGTATTACATTTATTCTTTTACTTTTCCTTTTACACTTTGCTTGCACATTTCATTGGGCCATCTCTTGCAATGACTTAGGATTTTTGGATTTTAAATTAACATAATTCTCTCTTATCTAGGACTAGATGAGAGGGTGTTATAGATATATTGCATGTATTATCACTCTAGTGTATAGCATATCAACCCATATATCAAGGCCATCCATATAGATCAAAATAAGAGAAAGAGCTCAAGATCAAGAAAATATATACTAAGTTAATGTATGTTAGAAATATGAGGTGTTATAATTAACATTATTTTATTTATTTCCTTTTGGATTCTACATAGACATCATTATCCTTTGCATTTTCTAACATCATAATACGAAGTTGTTAATTAGAAATCTTCTTTGATCACTTGTGCTAGTTGTGTAAATCATTGAATAAAAATTAATAACATTGATTTTAACATTTCACAAGCTATTCATTTTTAAGACATATATCATAAAATAACTTCTGCCAATTCTATTATCTGATGGATTAGGGTAGGAAAAATCATGATTCTTTCCTACTAGTTAAACATAACATTCTTGAAATTTCTGAATTAGTTATACAAAAATCAGTGTCTTATCATGTTCAACATCAAAAAAATATAATCATTTTGTTCTTAAAAATGTTGAATATTTCCTTCCAATCACTATAACACCCAAAAGAGAAGAAAAAAATTGACAAAGAAAACACATATACAACTAAATTCAAGCAATTGATTTTGTTGCAAACATAAAATTATATTGAATTTTATACAACTCACCTATGCTACTATAAAAACAATTTAAGATCTAAAAAAATTCAAATTACAAGAGTAGGTACAACTTAGTTTTTATTTTAATATATTTTCAAAACTTTATACAAAAAAAATACCTAATACATAAACACATTACCTTATGATAGTGACTTGATTTAACCTATATGACTCTACCTTCTACATTTTATTATCTACTATGCCTATCAATTCTTCTTCATGATAGCCTTTGTTATGCATTTTAGTAGAGTTTGCATTTGTTAAATCACATATACCCTTATTCTCAAACTCTTTTGAACATATGTAAATTGATGGGACGCGATATTGCATGGGCCGTGATATCGCATTCTCCGCGATATTGCATCCCATGGGATATCGCGTACGCGATATCCTATCTTCCCCTGTGATATCGCATACGCGATATCGCAGTTTGCTACAATGTCTATAAATAAGAAACAACTCTCCCTTTTTCATCATTAGGAGTTAGAAGTAGCGAAGCTCTGGCAGTTTGATCCCTCCAGAGATAGATTATTTTTCCATGTTTGCCCGCAGTGTGGTGAATGTAATTGTACGATATTCTTTATTCGAGTGTGATGTACTTGGACACGCACATGACCGGAAATAAAGATCAAGATTACTTCATCATTGTAGCATTCACTTTGTTATTTATTTATTTAATTGTTATTTATTTATTTCCTCTCACCCTTATCTCCTAGAATGCAGAATGAGTACAACTTGATTATGAGCATTTAAGTGTGACTACTTGGTATCCCAGTGGCGTACCTAGGATCTGTGCTTGGTAATCCCAATGGTAGTAGTGCAAGAAGTCCAAGATGTTTATGGATGATCAAGGAATTGGCTTCTCATCACACTTAGGCTAGGTTAGATTCTCTTACCCTTTTCCTCCTAGCTTAGCTTAGTTAATATTATTTTCCATTGCCTTCAGGAGTAGCGTTAGAATTAGGAACACATCATACACCTCACTCTGGACTAAACCATACGTGACAAATATAATACTAGTCCAGGTGGGAAGATAGTGAACTGTGACCTAAGGCTAACTATTTAGGTGCCACAACTAGTCCTCCTGTGGAGTTCAACCGAATCGTGCATGAGAATGCTCATATTCGTATGGTTGAGTGTAGGGGTACCTTTCCACTCATCATTGGCACTGTTGTCAGGGACGGTGCTAGTTATCTAGATTAGTTATATCATACAAGGTCACTGTAAAGGACTTAATGATATATCTCTTAGAAAGAAGTAATTATAAAAAGCCACATAAATTCACACACAACAATGCCTCTCCTACAAGAGAACGATAATGCCACACTTAGTGAGGAAGTTCATTGGAGAACCAACGAACTATATAATGATGAAGATTGGAGTATACAACCTGAAGTGGGAGTTTGTTATGAACATGAATAAAAGCAACATCATCCCAACACATGAAGGCATAACTTACAAGATGACGATGAACCCCCAATGGCCACTACAAGCTTAACACAAATACACGAGGCTATTCGAATCTCACGTAGGCATCGTAAAGAGAGCCATCTACCCAGGCTGGATTTAAACAACTTTCCCAAATTTTTAGGAGGCTATGACTTAGATCGGTATTAACATTTACAAGCCTTCTATGATGCCTGCACATGGAATAACATTGATAATGGATGGAGAAAACTTAAGCTCTTTCCTATGACACTCGTTGACCAAGCAAAAGTATGGTATAGATCGTTAAAACCAAATTCAATATGACGCTAGTCAACAATGGTAGAAGTTTTTAATGAAAAATATCAAACCTAACCAAGAGTGTCAGCCTTAAGGAAACAAATCCAAGGATGGAAACAAGCACAACATGAACCCTTGGACATGGCCTTAGAAAGATATTATGCAATATTAAACAACTGTTCAGGCCATGGGTTTTTTGAGGAAAGGCTAATGTACCGTATCCTTGATGGGCTATGTAATGAAAAAAGAGAGACCTTAGGAACGTATGCCCAAGGTCAACTATACGAACTATGAACCCATCAAGTCCAAGAGCTTATTAAGAGGGTAGCAAAAGAAGAAGGAGAAATGGCTCGATGGGAGAGTGTTGAAAAACATCCATGGGACCAAAGTCTTAATTTAACAAAGGTCCATAATCATAAAAAGGAGAAATCAACCAACCTCAAGGTGGAAACATCATCTTTTCCACTACAAAAAGAAGGCAAAGATCAATAAGATGTTGGAATGGATGAATCAAAAGTCTGGAGAATATATCAACAACATTGGAGATAGAGTTTTGACAACCCAAGAAGTAGGACAAAATAATAGACATCGAAAAGAAGGGATAAAGAAAAGAAGAGCTCAACTGCCAATCAGACGTACGAATGCAACATATGCCTATATGATCACCCCAAGGGCCAATGCCCAATATTGTTACATTTATATGAGCATTGGGGAAACACGTTACATCCAGTGTTCATACAAAGATATTGTGTTTGATCACAGTGGCAAAAATCCCAGTCGTGGGGGAATCCATCCTTAGACTGGAGACACCCTTCATATCATCTGAACCCAAATGCTTATCTTGTTCAACATCCTATTTCTTCAGCTGGGCCAACATACTCTATCTCACCACATTACCATTTTCCTCAATATTATCAACCCATGCCTCCAACACAACCACCACCTTGTGCACCTTATATTTCTCCTAACTTTCAACATTTTCATCCTTTCCCCCCTTCCACAATGCCACCAACTATTCCTAAGGTGCCTACACCACCACAACAACCTTCAAGTGCTACTTGTGCTACTGCTACTAATAGCAGTGAAAAGCCTCCTCAACATTAAAAGCGTCCTTTCTTTAAACACGGCTGTAAGAAGGGGCAACATAATTCCGAGGCCACTGCATCCTCCAACCTAGCACAAGTCCCACACTATGGTGCACCCTTACCTTCGAACCCAATGCCTCATGTAACTTTATCAAGGCCACCAACTAACACTTCAACAACCATACGACCCAATGAACACAACCATGGGAGGCATCATTCTAATCCTTGCATACCATCTTCCAGTCACAAACATCATAGTGGGTCAACTCGTTATCTAGGAACTATATCATATAAAGTACCCCACTATGCTTATTATAATCAAGTGTGTGAACCCCAATGGGGTATGTATGGACTAGTTCCAATATTTCCAACATGCAAGGATCCTCACCCTTCATTTATTAATGCTTTCCATACTCAACCGTTTAATTATGGGGGATATCTCCATTCTAAATAACAAGCAGGATTAATAAATATTTTTCATTTTCTTTAATTTTTCAATTTTTGTTTCTAGTTTTTTGTTTTATCTTTTTATCTTTTTGTGTTTTTGTGTTTTTGTCTTTTAACACTTTTGTCTCATCTACGAATAAAACACTCACGTGGATCATTGGTTGAGGTGTGTTTTATGTTATTAAGTATCAAGTGATCAATTATTTGGAATAGTGAGCCCATTACACCCACTCATCCACTCTACAAATAAGAGGTTCTGTTCATGGGTACAGTGATATCCTTGACAATCTTAAAACTTAAAATTAATTTTGTGTTCGTTGTACCCAGAATGAAGAAGGATGGACCAAGAGGGAATGATTAGGGTGTGACATCAAGGGGACTTGCGGATTCTCTTTGGTGACGTCTGTGGGAGTTATCATGCAACGTGGTTGTACTAAGATCCTTGTAGATCTAATGAAAATGGGAGTAAGAGTAATCAAAAGGGCACTCAAAAATCAAACATTGTTCTAGGGGGTCCCACTGGAAAGACATGCACCCATGCTTGAAGGTTGGTAATTTCTCTAGATTCAGTATTCAAAAAAAGAGAAAGAGAAAAGAAGAAGAAAAACAAAGTGCCATAAAACAAAAAAAAAATCACTCCTTCCTTGAATAAAATGCCAAGTGATCGTACACTTTGTTGTTATGGTACTCTCATAGTCGTTGATCATGGGATGAAAAAATGCGATGTCACTACTTAGAGAAATGGACTTGGTCCTGATCTTGGAATGATGGGTTAATGACACATTAATCATGCTTTACACGTAGGATTCATTATGCCCTGGGTCAGTTACCTCATGTCCCAGTCTCTACGATCCCTTTCTATAGTTCATCTCATCTCACTGTTCATGTAATTATAGCTCGTGTCCCATGTAGCATAGAATTTTCATCTCATTTCGATGCTATTTACATGTGTGTGTTTTATGGAGTTAGTGCGGATTACATTTAATCCTTCTAGTGCCCACGGACACTTTAAGTGTGATTACATAAAGGCATTATAGGTTAGAACCTACTTTGGGGAGGACCCACTTGTGTAATCCTTTGTAATCTTCACTTACGACATAGCTTACACACACAATTTCTTAGCCTTAGCTTAATTTCTCAATAATTTTCTTTCCCTTATTATTATCCCTCTAAATTTTAATGTTCCAATGTACCATTACATTCCCTTTTTTCTTAATCGCCAAAATTTTACGGCTAAAGTTCACATTATTATGATTCAGAGTACCTCTTGAATCAATGAAATTACCCTAGGATATCTTAATACTTGATCATGTCCTCAATTTCCAACATTAATTTCAAGAAAAATCATTAAAAATTTGGTATTTCTCATGTGTCTCACATCACTAGGGATGAGATATCGCGTACGGGATATCGCGTCCCACATGATATCGCATACGCAATGTATCGTACGCGATATCGCGTCCTATTTACCTATAAATAGGTACCCCCACTGCAACACTTAGCATCATTTTACCATTCACACGGGAGGAGTTGTTGAAATTTTTCTCTGTGACTTGCGATTGCGTGACCCTTGCTTTTTCACTCATATCTCGCTCACTAGTGCTTCGATTTTACTTTCATTTGAACCTGCTTGAACCCGAAGTGTTTAGTTTAGCCGTGGGGGAGAGACACTTACCGAAAGTGCCTAATTTTTTTTGAAATTTATCATCACCCAAAGGACATCAATTAGGGTAATTAACTTAACACTTAGAATAATCGTGCCTACAAATCATTTAACCCTTAGGTATACCGGGAGATTAAAAATGGAACCCACCTAAGTCATAGGACTCATCATTACAAAATTTTAGGCATGATCACACATTATAACATAAGATCTTTAATTAAGGCAAGTAGTAAGGTATAACTGTAATTAACACTTGGCCCGTGTGATTGTAGAATGGCCTCAAAACGTGCACAGCAGGAGGGTCCTATTCAAGGTGGAACAAAACGATCTCGGAGAGGTGGAAGACAAGGCCATTCCAGACAACATGCAGAATAGGAGGTGTAATCATTTAGCATCCATCAAGAAGAACCTCCTACCGGACTGTCTGGGCAGGTAGAAGTGGGAGTTGTTGCTGCACTTGAACCTGGACAACAACTCACGTTGCCCCCGGAGTGTGTTTAGGCTATTCATGAGAAGTCCACATTCGTGGCGGTGATTGTGGAGCTAAAATTCAAATCTTTTGAGGAGTTCACTCCTGAGGGTGTTAGGGATCACCTCAAGGGGTCTCCCTTATGGCCTATCATCTTTGAAAGTGGTGCCTAGTACTTAGGTGAAATGTACTAGTTTTGGTACAATAGGGAACAAGGAACCACAGTTAACATTTGTGGTGTGACAGTAGACTTCTTTGCACAGGCAATTTTGGAAGTGTTAAACCTTTCGAATACAGGCCCCCATGTTGCTCAGTTATCTACCTGTTCAAATCCTAATGCGTGAAAGGATTGGTTAGAGAAGGCTTATGGCAGAGACAAAGCTTTTGGTGAGCTGACGCCGGAAGAGAGAGTTTATTTCAAAATTGGGACATATCACCTCTTCCCCACAAAAGGCTTGAAAAGAATATCGATGTATGCGGCTAGAGGATGTGCAGTGTTGATGGGAAAGGTTAATGCTAACCTACCCCATCTATATTTGATGGAGATCCTGAGGCGGTTCGAAGAATGGAAGACAGGGCAGATGGCATTGCCTTTTCCATATCTTATCAGAAAGCTTTGTTAATGTGCTGGTATTCGGGGATACACCAATGATGTCCTTTGAAAAGCTCAAAATGCTTCATATGCTGAATTGCTGAAGGCACCAGCTCCAAGAAAGAGCACTGGTGAAGAGCAAAGACCAGAACAAGAAGAACAAGAAGAAGAACAGGGGGTTGGAACCAATCAACCTCCAACCATAGGTCCCAACCAACAACAAGGAGTAGGCCTAGCACAGGCTAGGATCAACCGTCACCACCGCAAGATTATAGACCATCGATGAGCCATCTTAGACCCATCGCTGACACGGTTAGTTGGGGAAGCTGTGATGACACAAACCTCTTCCATGTCATTGAAAATTCCAGATAGCCTACAGTTTTATTGGATCGCACAAGGGGGGAAATATCAATTCAAATAGGAGGAGGGGAAAGTAGATGGTCACAACAGATCTTAAGAAATGCAACATCTTTTCAAGTGCAATTAGAGACTGGTGAAGGGGCCACTGTGGTGGTCATGCAATACTAGAATGCCATGGGAGCTGTAGATGTGGTCACTGACCACATCAAAGAGTCCTTCAATGTACCTGTTGTGCAACTGATCGATCTTATAGGAGCACGGTATGCTCAAACTCTGGCCAGAACCTCAATGACTTCTATAGAACATGAGGATGTGCTTGATAGATTGCTTCAAATAGGACAAGTAATGACATCTCTGTTTGACATCCCTCAGGATGTCACCATAATTCAATCAGACCTCATTTCCATAAAGGGGAAGCTGGTCATATCCAAAGTAAGGGTAGAGCATGCTGAAGCTGAAGTGCAGAAATTACAAAAGTAGTTCGTAGCCTTACAAGAAGCATAGCGGGATCCTTTGCAATTCGTTCTCACAGACCAGTTAGAAAATTTTAGAACAAAGCAATTAACAAAGCTAACCGCAGAGAATAGGAAGGTGGCGGAAGAAAAGGAGAAGGCTGTTTGGGATGCCTCTGCAGCAGAAGCGCAAACCCATATGCATCTTAAGGCACTCAAGGCCTTAGAAGAAGAGAATAAGCAGTTGGTTGTAGATAACCTTTGGTTGACCTCTGTAGAGAAAAAAAGAATGTTTTTGATGAACACTTTCATTAGCTATGAGAATAATTCATTCAGGTCAACTGAGATGTAAGCTGTTTAGCCAGAGAGAATCGAATCTTCTCAATGGAGGAGGTACACGCTATTCGCCAAAAGTCAACAATTGAGATAAGTGCGTGGTAGAATGAGGCTAAATGACACAAGAAGTTGAAGGAGCACTTATGTGATTAGGTGGGGATGTATAAACAAATCTTGGAGAAGGAGATCCATATGACCAAGGCTCAAATCAACACTATTAATGCTCAACACACTGATTGGAGGGCCATATTGGATACTTACGCCTTCGCCCAGCAGGTGAAAGTTAAAAAATGGGACCTGTAGATCCAAGACTTGA
The DNA here is from genome assembly GCA_015680685.1 of Gnetum montanum. Lineage (NCBI taxonomy): Eukaryota > Viridiplantae > Streptophyta > Gnetopsida > Gnetales > Gnetaceae > Gnetum > Gnetum montanum. The sequence goes on from MNCI01036049.1 coordinate 253,310, forward strand.
CAGAATACATGTTGTTGGAAAACATTGGATATGCCAACCTTTTCATGTTAACAGAAGGGTGCCCGAGGTTAAAGCTCAAGCAACAGGTAGCTTCCATCCATCTCAAATATGAGGCAGAATTTGCAGAACACAAGAAGTTGGTTGAAAAATTGGATGTTGCAAATTTTGAACTTGAGGTGGTAAAAGCAAGCTACCAAGGATAGAAAGATGTTGCAACCGACTTGGCCCAATGGCTAACAGACCTTCACGAATACAAGAACAAAGCCAGAGCCTATGAAGAGGAACGACTGGTGTTCGTGGTGTGGTATGTCAAAGCCAACCAAATGTTCTTGCAACTACCCTTTCCGTGGGAGGTGTCGACTCCATCAAGCATTGGAACACTTGCATGGATGGCACAAGACCCCTGGACTAAAGAGGAGAAGCTCTAGGCCATACTTCAACACCATCAAGCTTCAACGTCTGGAGCACATGATAAAGGAAAAGCACCCATGGAGGAGCCACCACCACTAGGAACTACATGAGTTCCACATTTTTGTAGTTGTAGTATTTTTTTGTGTTGTGTCTTCCCACACTGTGGCATCATTTCATTTGTTTTCCCCATATAATAATCCCATACCTATCCACTGTGTAATCATTGTGACTTGAGGACAGGTTTTTATTTAGTCGTGGGGGTATGATGGGATGCGATATCGCATGGGCCATGATATCACGTACGTGATATCGCATCCGCCGCTATATTGCATCCCCTGTGATATTGTAGTCTGATGCAATGTCTATAAATAAGAAGTGGCTCTCCCTTTTTCATCATTAGGAGTTAGAAGTAGTGAATTTCTGGTAGTTTAATTCCTCCAGAGATAGATTATTTTTCCGTGTCTACCCGCAGTGTGGTGAATGTAATTGTATGACATTCTTTATTTGAGTGTGACGTACTTGGACACGCACATGACTGGTAATAAAGATTGAGATTACTTCATCATTGTAGCATTCACTTTATTATTTATTTATTTATTTTTTATTTATTGCTTTCCTCTCACCCTTATCTTCTAGAACACAGAATGAGTACAACTTGATTACGAGCATTTAAGTGTGACTACTTGGTATCCCAGTGGCGTACCTAGGATCTGTGCTTGGTAATCCCAATGGTAGTAGTGCAAGAAGTCCAAGATGTTTACGGATGATCAAGGAATTGGCTGCTCATCACACTTAGGCTAGATTAGATTCTCTTACCCTTTTCCTCCTAGCTTAGCTTAGTTAATATTATTTTCCACTGCCTTCAGGAGTAGCGTTAGAATTAGGAACACATCATACACCTCACTCTAGAATAAACCATATGTGACAAATATAATACTAGTCCAAGTGGGAAGACAACAAACTGTGACCTAAGGCTAACTATCTAGGTACCACAACTAGTCCGTCTGCGGAGTTCGACCGAATCGCGCGTGAGAATGCTCATATTCATATGGTTGAGTGTAGGGGTACCTCGCCAATCATCATAAATGATGAAGAAATTTTGTCCTTAGTTGACATCCATTTTTCTTTTGGATGAGTTTAATTTTTTGAAATCCATGGGTAGGTAAATCCAATAGAAGCAAATAGGACCTACAACAATTCCAAATCAAACTTTAACCTTCAAATTTCATTTTAGATGGTAATTGTCAACTTCAAGTTAATCATTGGTTCCTCAACCTTTATTTCTACAAATGTGAAAAGGAAATAATTCAAAGTAAGATAAACCGTATTACTCTTGCTAATATAGATATTTTGAAATAACACTATAGTAAAAACTAAATTAAATTTAGAACTATGTTAACTACACTAACTCTTAAACTAAAATATTGAACATTCTTATTGAGAATAAAATTATTGTATTATATTTCTTGATACTTGATGTGGTAGGACATTGGTTTATATAAAACTAATAAAAAATAATTTAAGTTTTTCATGTTTCTTTGTAGTGAACAAACCATAATCTTTCTTTCCTCATCCTTGTTACAAAATATAGTGTAGGAAAAATCCTAGATCGAATAATGATACCACAAAAATAAATGTTGAGAATAATAGATTTTCATGATTGGGCAAAGTGCTACATAAAATAAGTAACAACATAGGGATTTATGTGGAAATCCTATGCAAGAAAAAAACCTTGAAAAAGGGTGTAGAGATCTTTATTTCTTCAAGGAGAAAAAGAATTGATAACTCGAACCAACTTGCTAAGCATCTTATATAGCTCTAGTTTTCCAAGCCAAGTCACAGTTAAATTCCTAATAGCTCACCCTTTTTCTTTTCTTTTATTTTAATTAATTATTATAAAAGAGCTTACATAACTTCCCTTTATAACATTTTTTTTTATTTTTTATATAAAAGGATTAATTTTAAAACATAATATTATAATAAATTTGGCTTCACACATCAACTCTCTCTTACTTAAAGAAAAATTTTATATGTCTTCAAATCGCTTGACAAACTTTCCAAATGTTGTAAATAAAGTCTTCATATGGATGTCCCTATAGCATAGTTGATGTTTTGTTTAATCATGATAAGCAACATTTTTGGCAAGTAAATAGCACTCTGACTATTATAGTAAATGATGTATTATGGCTGTTTCAACCCAAATTAATGAAGCAACCACTTTGGTCAAATCATCTCCTTGGCTACTTTTTCCAAAGCTATGTATTCTGACTTGGTAGTAGATAATGCAACATCTCTTTGCAATCAATATATCCAACTAATAAAACCTCTTCCCATATGAAAAAAAGTATCAAGAAATTAATTTTAAGCTATCTTTACATGTTTCATGATTTTCATCCACATAGCCAACAACATCCAAATTGAAGTTACCAAATCATAAACAAATGTTTTATGTACCTTTGAAATATCATAATGTCATAACTTGGAGCTAGATCCTAATAATCAACAATCATATGAACATCTAAACAAGTACAAACTAAATGTTGATGGTGGAGGGACACAATTAATAGCCAATAATTCTAAAAGTTTGAAATCTCTAATAAAAATCAAGAATAAACTTCAAGATTAATATTGACAAACTAGTATGATCTAGACTACTTAAACAATATTGAATGGAATTCTAAGTCATCAAAATGTATTGAAGTAAGCTCCAATGAAAATATAAACTTAAAAATCAGCAAAATCTTAAGACTACGACATCACCATAACTTGTGGTAGTTGACTAGGTAAAAATTCATAATTGAATCCTAAGTCATCATCTACAATGCTTGTTAATTTTTCTACTAGGTTAGTGCATAGTAGTTAAAAATACATAAGTAAATAATACAAGGAACTAAATATACATGAGAATGAAACATAAATTTGAAAATGTAACAAGCTAATAAACATAATTCAAGGAATAACATAACATCCAAATCATCATAAATCAAAAAGGCATAAGGTAAAATATACTAACAGAAACAATAAAAAATATTGATTATTATATCCTTCCTCAAGATTTTTCTTTTGGAAGATCCTAGAATGGAATGATTGCATATTGGAATCAAGCTTCTAAGTTGATTCTTGAGAACCATGATGACTCCCCAAGATTCTCACCATGGGAATTATATTATTGTGCAAGTTTTTGCTCATATGGTCCATGATTTTAATGAAATGCCTTTCATATGAAGCATTAACTTTAAACTATGCTTTATTCTAGTTGATAACATAACTATCATTAGGAACACACTTTTGAAGCATGGATACAAGTAACACATCATGCATGCTCGAAAGTTATGGAAGTAAACTCACACAATAATTCACTTCTCCTATCTGTTAAAGAATATCAAATAGTCCCAAGGTTCAATCTTATCTTTCTCATCAAAATGCATGAATTCTTTTAGTGGAGGTACATGAATAAACATCTTATTATCAATTGCAAACTCTAGAGTTATCCTTCTATGAATTACATAGCTAGCTTAACAATATTGATTTTCTTTGAGTTGCTTACAAATCTCTCTAATCTGATCCATCATGAGCAAAAGTATGTACAAATCGATCCACTACCTACCCTTGATCATGTTCTAATACAAAGAAGTCTTGCAAGGTTTAATATATAAAACTTTATATGGTACTACTTTCAAACTTATTTCATAGCTATTTTTGTGGAAACATTATTCCAATGATAATAGACTATCTTAGTTGGCCAAAAATTGTGAGGCACAAGGCTAAATCATATCCTCCAAAAACTAGTTGACTCTCTTAACTTTCCCACCTATTTGTAGATGGTATACTAAACTCAAATTTATCCTAGTGTTCAAACTATTTATGAATAGTTATCAAAATTAAGAGGTGAACTCGGTATCATGATTGAAGATAATTTTGATAATATTTTCAATTAATAAAATAATTTTAGTAATGAAAAACTATGAAATATCCTTTACACTGGTTGTAGTCTGTATAGCATGGAAATGAGTTCACTTAGTTAACATGTCAACAAAAATAAGGCTATTATCCTTTTCATCCCTAGTGTGAAGAAAACTGGTAATGAAATTCATATTGATTAGTTGTCAATTTCACTTTAGTATAGTATGAGGGTACAAGTAGACACCTAGTTTTTGATGCTCAAGCTTAACATATTGGTAGATTAAACACCTTATTAAAAATTCTCCAATCTAGTTCATCATGCTTAGCTACCAATACAATCTCTTTAACATCTGATACATCTTGGGGATCACTACCAAGGTGCCTCTAACACCTACAAAATGTACTTTATTTAGTAGATATTTTCACAAGCCTTTAGACATATACTCCTAATTTTTATAATGAAGAAACATGAGTGTATTTGTTGCTATTGAGGAATCACCAAACTACCTAATCTACTTGCACTAAGGATATTGTCATTTGTCTAGCTGGATCTTATCTAACATGTCTAACTAAATCACAAGCTATGAAGCTTATTAGTTACATGACTCAAGGAATCTACAACAACATTTCTTTTTCCTATTTGAAACTAGATGTTAAATTTAAAATCAGCCAATAGTTTAGTCCAAATTCTATAGATTCAACTATAGTTTATTCATTAGGTGATATAGTCCTTTTTGATCAATCCAAATTATCAATGCCTCATCATAAAAAGAATGGTGCCAAACTTTTAAGTATATAACACTATTTGTAGCTCAATATCATGAGTGGAATAACATGTCTCATGAGGTTTTAGTTATCTTGAAGCATATGCCAACATATTCTCCTCTTTCATGAGGATAAACCCATTACCTTCAACTAATGCATTGGTGAAAAAATTATATAGTTTAACTAGAGTAGGGAAAAGATAAATAGAAGTCTACTTGTGAGTTCATCAAAATTTCTTGATAATATGATTCCCACACAAATTTGACATCCTTCTATAATAGCTTTGTGAGAAAAAAAGTGATGTAGAAAAGGTTCTCAATAAACCTTTTGTAATTACATGCCAATCTAAGAAAACTATAAATATTTTAGGGATCTTTAGGGATATATCAATGTTGAATAACTAATATTTTAGTAGGGTCCATTGCTATACTAGTCTTTGAAATATCTTGTCCCATGAACTAAATCTCATAACACCAAAATAAATACTTGGAAGGTTGAGTGAATAAATAATGATCCCTAAGAGTCCATAAAATTATTCTCAAATGCTTCTCATAAAGATCCTCCTCCAACGATTGTACCAGGATGTCATCAATGAACAAAATAATGAAATGGTTCAAGTATAGTCTAGTGAAACTATTCATGAGATACATGAACGTCATAGTAGTATTAGTGAGTTTGAATTAAAAATCATGAACTCATAATGCCCATACCATAGAATGATCGTACCATATCCTAAAGGTTGTCTTGGGAACATTCTCGTCTTTGATATGAACCTAGTGATACCTTAACTTTAAACATATCTTTGAGAATACTTGAGTTTCTCTTAATTAATCAAATAAATTATCTATGTGAGATAAATGATACCTATTTATCACAATCATTTGATTAAGCTATTGATAATCGATGCACAAATTCATGCTACTATTCTTCTTCCAAATGAAGAGGATAGGAGCATCCCAAGGAGACATACTTGGATGAATCAAAGCCTTATCTAGTAGCTTCTAAAGTTGAATCTTTGGTTTAGGTAACTTTCTAGGTAACATCCTATGTGAAATATTAGAGATAGATTTAGCACTAAGATTTGAGAGCAATCTCAAAACTCAACATTATATGTTGGAGGTAAATCAAGTAACTCTAAATAGAATACATTGGAAAACTCATGAAAAATAGAATTCTTGTCAATTCATTAAAAATAAAATATTTATTCATTAAAACTACAATATAGGAATGGTCCTTCTACAACAAGTAACAAAAATACCTCAAAGAAACAAGATGCGACTTAACCTTGTGCAACCTTGTATGCACAGTCACTTAAGCATCATTATCTATTACTGGGGAAAGTATCTTATGATGGAAATACAATTTACCTTGATAGTGAGACAATAAATTCATGTTTAAGATGATGCCATACTCCCTTAGAATCATGATGTGAAGGTCACTAATCAAGAAGACATCCTAAATCTTCAAGGGTATAGATCTATAAACTTGATCCACATCAAGAACATTACTAATAATGATGCTAACAACAAGCCATTATATAAGAGATTAACTATCCAAACTTAATGTCTAACTATCTATGGATCAAAAAAAGGACTAATACTATGATCAAAGAGAATAAAAATTATAATATCTGAAATTCTATCTCTAGTCTTCGTCATGATATTAGGTTAAATATCAAATCGGTTGGTTAGTTAAAGCATATAGACAATCATGCATCTTGACATTACCTTAATTGCATACTTGTTTACCATTTTTCTAAGAACCTTTATTACTCAAATGATTTAGATAATTGAAGCTCTTTTGAATTGGCTAGTTATAATTACAACAATTAATACAATTCCTTCAGCTATATCTGTTGATGTCAACACTCCCATGCTCTCATGGGGCCATGATTATCAATGTCTCTATCTCTCTCTCTCTTAATAACCACAATAAAAATCATGTGAGTAGTGGGCATTTAAACTATCAGGTGGTGGTCATTAATGATGGCGATAGTTACAATCATTAATGGTAATGGTTATGGTGATTAATGGCAATAGTTACAATCATTAATGGTAATGGTTACGATCATTAATGACGATAGATACAATCATTAATGGTGACAATTACAATCATTAATGGTGGTAGTTATGATCATTAGTGGTGGCGGTTATGGACATAGTGGGCACTTAAATTAGAGAATGTAGACATCATTATGGATGGCTACAGTGGCTATAAAATCAATCTAGAGGGGGGGGGGGGGGCGCTTTTAAAAAGGCAAAGGAGGGAAGGGAGTCCCAAAATAGGATCTAGCTATCAGTCTGGAGGGGAAGCTTCCTCTTCATTAAGTAGTAGTTTTCTCTTTTCTTTATAGGTTTCTATTTGATCTTCGAGAAGGGTCCAAGGTAGGAGCCAACGGATTAAAATTGGATCCTTGCAGGTCTTCTCAACGACGGCAGAAGCTTGTCACGGTGGTGCCGACGTGGGTGAACGATCTTCCTCTCTGCGACGGTGCACAAAAGGTAGCAGATGGTAGCAGGGTTTAAGAACTATAGTTTCTACCTTATGTAGACTACAGTGGATAGTCTCTTTCTCTCTCTCTCCCTCTCTCATGGAGATTGCAGTCTTCTTACCTAGCAGTGGATTCCATCAGCAGTCACGGACTAGCAGCGTCAACGGGACAAGGGAAAAGTTAATTCCTTGAATTACCTATTTGTATTGAAGATAATTATATAATTTAAATTCTAGATTTCTTTCTAATTTATTATTTGCAAAAGGCCATGTAGCCCTCTCCAGCTGAGACTATTCCTAGGTTTCTATACCCATACGGGAGGTTCCCTAGGCAATAGTCTCCTAAAACAAGTTTTCTTTCCCAGTGTTGGTGTGACCAAAATTTATGCATCAACACCTTTTTTACTTGTCATTTTTCTAGCCATTGTCATCTCATTTTCTGAAATATTTATTTTCTATCCTTTTCCAGTCCCTATTTTTATTTTTTGAAAATTTCATTTTCCTTATTTCAAACTTTTTTTATTTAAAATTTCTATTTTTAGCCATTGTCTTAAAAAATATTTTTAAAGAATTTTCAAGCCCTTTATTTCTTGTTCTAAGAAGTTTATTTCTTGAAAACTTTCAAGTCTCATCATCCATTTTTCTTTAATCTTTTTACTTGTTTTTTTTAAATGCTTGTTTCCAATCCCATTTTCAAATTTGTGTTTTGGCTATCCTTACCTTAGTCCTACGTTAGGTAAGGTGGTTTTATTTGATTATGCAATTTTAAGTTTATTTTTCTAAAATCTTGCATTTTACTGTTTCCCTTTTTTATTTTATAAGTATTGCAATTTTATATATTTATTTTTCTTTTCAAAAAAATATAGCATATTTTACTTTCCCAAAAAAAATATTATTTCAATATTTTCTTTTCTTTTACGCAATTTTATAGTTTTTATATTTTATAGTTTTGTTTTATAAGTGAACTCTCCTCTACTTTTAACCGACCAATCACTCATCTCTTCACATTAAGGAAACAACAAGCCTCATGTTTTCCAAGTTTTATTCCTAGGAGAGCCTGGACTAGGATGGTAGCTAATCAACCCCCAACTCCCTTGGTCAATAACCCCTTTAACTTTACTAACTACCACGACATCCCAAAGTCACTTTAGAACATAAATTTGTCCTACGACCCCATAAACCCTTCTAGTGATGCCTGCCAACATATACAATGTTTTGAAACCTTACTAGGCATCTACAACATTGTCCAAAATGATGTGGCATGTAGGGTATTTGTGAAAACATTTAGAACCAAAGCAACCCAATGGTTTTTGATGCTCCCTAATGCCTCCATTAACTCATGGCAGGAGTTCAAAAATACGTTTTTGACTTAGTTTGAGAAATTCACATGCCCTGCCATAGCATCTAGAAATTTCACCAACTTAAGAAAGCTACCTGGGGAAAATGTCAGGGATTACAACTTGAGATTCCTTCACCAGTTGGCCTATGTGCCAAGTGAGATGTGTCTACAACTTGATGGCCTCCTCAACTTTTACCTTTCTACCATCGATCCATTCTTTGCCTATGCTATCAAATCGGACCCTAACATAATAGAAATATAGGGAGCAATGGCTAAAGTTGTGGGGCTAGAACAAATTACCCTTATGAGCAGCATTCAAACCCAGTTTGGAATGATGAGCGTTAGCAATCCTATGCAACATAGTCCTCTACCAACTTTCCCAATGACCAACACTTAGGTTTCGTACCTATATGGGAGGCACCCTAGACAATAGTCTCCTAAAACCAACACTTAGGTTCTGTACCTATATGGGAGACTATTCCTGGGTTTTTGTACTCACATGGGAGGCATCCTAGGCAATAGTCTCCTAAAACGAGTTTTCTTTCCCGGTGTTGGTGTGACCAAAATTTATGCATCAACACCTTTTTTGCGCTAGAAGGAAGGCTACGTGGACTTTTGCAAATAATATACTAGAAAGAAATCTGGAATTTAAATTATAAAGAATTAAATTTTCCGTGGTCCTGCTAACACTATGTTCCAAACTCCTGTTCCCCTTCAAATGACTCAACCTACAAATAGCTATTTTCAAGATCCCACATTTTCTCCATTCGTACCATCTAACACTAGTTTAAATGTGGATCAATCTAAGGCTTTAATTCAGTCCATCATAAACCCAAACGAGGTACCTAATCCTACTGAACCCCCAACTCAAACTCAAGATCAAATGACCCAAATATTAACTTCACTTCAAAAAAATTCCAACTAAGTAGTTGAAGTAAAGAGAAATAATAATAAGGGTCCTATACAACTAGAAAAGTCAAGTTCATCAACCAATGATGATTATTGCCACCTCCATAACACTAGGAAACATTCTAAGAAGACTTTTCCCCAATTTTTAGCATTATTTGATGACAACACCCAAGGTCAACAAAATGGGAAATCTCCTATTATGGCCCTTAACATACCTCATCAAACAGAAAATGAAGAGTTTTCCTCATTGGAGCAAGTTATGGTAAAAAACCCGAACCCACCTAATGCTTGCTACCGTAGATTTAAAGAAATCATGAACAACACACAATGACAAACTAGGAATGACCCTTACACTCCTCCAAACAGAAGAGCTCCTAGTCAAAGTAACACAAATATTCAAATTGAGTCATCCCAAACAAACACCCCACAACAACCAAATCCACCTTCTATACTAAGAAGAACTCCACCTCAACCAGAAGCCAAAGAAGTACGTAAGACTTACAATCTAGTTGAGGATTTGAAGAAAACCAAAGCTAACATCTCAATGTATGATCTTTTACAATTTAATGAAATGAAAGAGGTAGTTCAAGAGATAGTTCATACACCTAAAACTAGAAAAGAAACAACCCTAACCATTGAAAGGCAAGTTCACTTCATAGAAAGTCCTAACACATTATCAGCACAAAATGTAAATAATTTCATGATGAGTAAGAAAGAGTAACCTCCTTTACTAACAACTCTAATTATTTTAGGAAATAATGTTCACAATTGTTTGATGGATTTTGGAGCAACTGTCAATGTCATGCCACTTGAGGTATGTAAGACTTTAGGAGCACAAATGATACCACAAATGAAAAATGTGATTCAACTCGATGGGTCTAATGTACCTGCAGTAGGATCATTAAAAGGGGTGAAAGAGCAACTTAAAAAATACCCTACGTTCACATGTTACATAGATATCCTGGTAGTTGACATGTTACCTACCTATGGTGTGCTCCTATCTAGGACTTTTAGAGCCAATTTTGGGGGCTTCTTTAGGTCAAATTTCTCAGAACTATTAATTCCAATGAAAGGTACATCTGAATACATGACCATACCAAGAGAACCTTTCTACAAACAAGTGGTAACAACTTTCGATCAATAGAGTAAACCTCTAGGAAATGAAAACACCAACCTATTTGTTGGAGTGATTAAGCTAGGACTTGGAGAATGTTTGATGAATGACAATGTGGATGAAACCTTAGATCTAAACCCTTTTATTCACACATATTCTACCCAATATTATCAAGCTTTTAGGGAATGTGAGAAGGTGTATGAAGATACTTTACCATACCACCAACATGACGGAAGAACTTTTCTTTTTAGTGACTCACCACTACTAGGAAATGATAAGGATGTAATTGAGGTTCTAACCAATGAAATATTAGAGAATGGACCAAATTTTGATGATGACCATTGTTACCTTGACCAAAGGATTGATTTTTCTAGTTTCATGAATTTAAACACTTGGATACTAAGAGTGGATGGTGCCTTTTCCAAGAAAGGATGTGGAGCAGGAATAATGCTTATGCCTCTTGGTGAAGCTCATATTCTTAAAGCCATCAATTTTTCAAAACCTATGACTAACAACATGGTCGAATACGAAACACTCGTACATGGGATCAAGTTAGCTCAATATTACAACTTGTCCAAGATTAAAATCTATAGTGACTCCCAACTAATAGTAAACTAAGTCAATGGAACCTTTGACAATAAAGATGTCACTATGAAAGCATATAAAGCCTTACATTCTTGAATTTTTTAAAGAGTTTGAATATGTAACCATTGAACACGTACCTGGAGAAGAAAATTACATTCCTAATGTGCTAGCCCAAATGGCAACCACTTTGGATGTCCCATTCAAACACAATGCTTGGGATTAAAAAATTATTATTGAAAAGGTGAAATCCTATTCTATTCTTGATAATGTGTTTTCTTTTCAAGTGTTTGACAATGATGACCACATTTATAAATTTCTATTTTCTAAAGGTGAATTTAGTAATCAAGGGGATATATCAAAGGATGTTGTGTTTTTAAACAAAGTATCTCCTGAAGTAGCTATTAGGGAAGCATTATTTAACAACTTGCACACCAAGACCATAGACTTGTCCAAAAATACTAATTGGCAAACGTTAATTGTGACTAAAATAATCTAGATTCAAAAGAAAGGAAAACAATATCCTGTGAAAATAGGATTTTGTTTACATTCAGATGAAAGAAAAAGCCTAGTCGAATTATTACATGAGCTTAATGATGTTTTGGCTTGGACTTACGAAGACCTTAAAACTTTCAACCCATTAGTAATGACACATACAATTCCCCTTAGGCTAGAAACAAAACCATTTAGGCAAAAACTTAGACCTGTAAATCAAAAGATTATAACCCTCATGAAAGCGGAAATTGACAAGCTTCTAGAATCCAAAATTATTTACCCAGTGAGACACTCTAGTTGGATATCAAACTTAGTACCTGTTAGGAAACATACTGGTAAATTAAGATTATGTATCTATTTCTACAACCTTAATACTTCTTTCATTAAGGATAATTATGCACTTCCCCTTATGGAGGAGCTTTTACAAATTGTGAATGGGGCTCAAATGTATTCCTTTTTAGATGGGTATTCAAGATATAACCAAATTTTAGTAAATAAGAAAGACCAATACAAAAAAGCTTTCACAACAAAATGAGGAAATTTCCAATTCGCTAAAATGCCCTTTGGCCTCGTAAATGCTAGCGCTACCTTTCAAAGAGCTATGGATAAGACTTTTGAAGGGCTGATTAGAAAGTGCATTATTATCTACTTAGATGACTTAACCATTTTCTCCAAAGATCGAGGTACGCACCTTAGAGACCTAAGAAACATTTTAATTAGATGTATATGATTCGGTATTACCCTGAATGCAAAGAAATCTACCTTCAGTGTTCAAAGTGGTAAATTCTATGGTTATATAGTGACTAAGGAAGGGATTGCAATTGACCCTGAGCAGGTGAATGCAATTTTAGAAGTACCTTACCCTTTGTCCAAAATTGATCTAAGGGCATTCTTTGGGAAAATCAACTTTGTTAGACAATTTATCCCCATCTATGTTGAATTAGTTAGACCATTGAATGAGATGCTTAAAAAAGATAGTAATATGCATTGGATAGAAGAAAGAAAGAAAGCTTTCCTCACTATCAAAGAGGCCATTATAGATGCCCCTATCTTGGCCTCTCCTTGGTATGAAAATGACTTCCACTTATATGCTTTTTCTAGTGACGTTACTGTTGCTGCTATTTTAACCCAAGACATAAATGACCAAGGTGAGAGACCCATAGCTTTCATGTTTGCACCTTTAAAGGATGTAGAATTAAGATACTCACCTGTAGAGAAGCAATTGTATGCTATAATAAAAGCCTTAAAGAAATTCCGCTACTACTTTTTAAACATGAAATTCTTTGTCATTGTCCTTGACCCAGCTACCATTACTTTAGCTAAATGACAAGATCCTAGTAAAAAACATGCTAAATGGGTTATGAAGTTGCAAGAATATGATATTCAATGGAAGGTAGCCAAGTTAGAGGGACTGGCCTTGCCGAGCTAATTGCCAAAGCCTCAACATCCAAAAGTTGTGATGCATCCAAAGTTAAAGCATCAATTCCTTTTCACATATTATCCATTGATGAGAAAAATGGCATCCCATTTGCTCCTAATCGATTGTATGATCTTTGGTATGGTGATATCAAATTTTATTTAACCTTCCATCGTTGTCCCTTAGATTTACCTAGATATAAGAGAAAGATTTTAATGTCAAAATGTTCAAAATTCACTTTAATAAGTGGTGAAATATTTAGAAATAAGTTCCAAGAGATATACCTTAAGTGCTTAGACCAAGAATAGGCTAACAATGCTCTGAAACAACTTCACGAGGAAGGACATATAGGATACCGCTCATTAGTTCATAGAATTGTGAGGGCTAGTTATTACTGGCCTACTATGATAAATGATGCTCACAACTTGGTTAGAACTTGTGTCCAATGTCAAATATTTAAGGGTAAAGACCCCATGAGTTTAGCTCCTTTATAGCCAATAATAGAAGCTAGACCATTTGCACAGTGGGCTTTAGATTTTATCGAAGTGATTAATCCTTTGTCTACTACCCTACACAAGTTTATCTTAACAACCATAGATTATTGCACATGTTGGTTAGAAGAAAAAGCAACTAAAGCTACATCATCTTGTGAGGTCATTTGCTTCCTAGAAAATGATATAATCTTGAGGTATGGGTATCCTTACGCTTTAGTAGTCGACAACAGGCCTGCCTTCATCTCCATAGAGTTTACAGATTGGGCTAGAGAACATAACATCATTATCAAAGTAGTAACTGAATATTATCCACTTGGTAATGGTTTGGATGAGTCCTCCAACAAAATCATATTAGATGGAATTAGGAAAATGATAGCCCAAAACCCATGAACTTGGCACGAACAGCTAAAATGGGTAGTTTGGACAAATAGGGTCCGTTTAAAGAGTCAATCAAGTCTACACCATACGACTTAGTGTACGGAAAAGAATGAATATTTCGAATTCATTTACAAATTTCAACATATAATTCTTCTTGGACTATTTTCCAATTGATGGGCATCTAATATCATGTGCATGTGACATTTGGAATCTAGATCATAAAAGGGTGAAAGCGATTGGGAATCTATGTAGTCATCAAAAAGTTGTCAAGAAATGGTTTGATAAGAAATATGCAACAAAAATATTTCAAGTAGGTGACTTGGTTCTTAAGAGGGATAGAGCATTTGGTTAGATCAGCCCTAAGACTAAGTTTTCTCCTATGTGGTCTGGTCCATTCCAAATTGTAGAGGTTGTTGGCCCCAATGTATATAAAATTGCTGATTTGCAAGGATGTAGGTTACATAGAAATTTTAATGCATTTAATTTAAAGCATTTCTACTCAGGTGCCCCACATGGACACCTAGTAGATTCTTAGTTGCATTTTTTCTTCCTCTTCACCATGCATTTCATTTGTATATAGTTGCATTTGCATATTTTCTTTGCACTTAAATCATTTCTTTCTTGGCATATTGTTTTGATTTTTTCTTTGCATATGATTTTAATAATCATAATGGTCTTTTGAGTTACTAGGCGTTGGGTCATCAGAGTACCATTGAGAATAATGTCAGTATAATGCTTTATATAATATTCCTAGTACTATTACATAAAATCCTCTTTATACTATATTTTTCAATAATTCTTTGATTCTTCCCAGTCTTTTTCAAGGTTTTAGTTTCTTTAGTTATGTTGGATTATGGAGCATGAGATTTGTGCTAACTTATCATGTAATCATCATGATCATGTGAGTGTAGGATAGGTGATGTTGGAGAATGGTTAGCCATAATTACTATGTGACCTTGGAAAGCCTCATTTTCCCTCTTATAAGCCCTAGCCCTCAAGTGTGATGATCCATGGTTACCCTGTGAACAACGGGGTGAAGTGTGTTCATCTTCACTTGAGAACCCTTAAGCCACCCAGGAGACCTACTATGATGCTATCAAATTGCAATTAAAGGCACATACACGAGGGTTGAACTACACCATGGGCAAAGTTTCCTCAAAAATAAATAAAAAGGGAATGAGGACCATGTTCACTGGTAGTGTAGCTAATCAACCAGACTCGTGTTGGAATTCCTACCTTAAGAATGAAGTGCACCATGGGTAAATTTTCCTCAAAAAGGAAAAAAAAAAGGAATGAGGACCATGTTCATTGGTAGTGTAATAAGTTCTTAAGTGTGATGAGGTTCGACAGCTATCCTAATCCTAACCTCCATTTCCCCTTTTGAACCTATTTTCAAAAAAAAAAAAAAAAGTTCCAAGGAAAAATCCAAAAGTTATGACTAGCCACGATCTAATATGAGCCTATCCTCCTCATTAAGTTTAGTATGGGTCTTGTGCTCAAAGTAGTCCACATGCTATTGGCTTTTACTTTGTAAGAAGATTGGGAAAGAAGTCATAATTATATTTTAATTATACATAGATATATGTAGTTAAAATAAATATATTATATATTTGAATTTTAATTAAATAAGATGGTGTGGTTTGGGTGGCCCACGTCTAGTTCTCTTCTGATTATATGGTTATTTTAATCATGTTTAGTTTACTTTTAAGTTTCTATTTGCCTATTTTGTGATGTTTGTGATTTCCTACCTATTGCATCATTTTAAAGTTTCTATGGTCTTGTTCCCTGCACTGACATGCAATTAAAAGTTTGGGGGCTAAGTGTTGATGTCAACACTCCCATGCTCTCATGGGGCCATGATTATCAATGTCTCTATCTCTCTCTCTTAATAACCATAGTAAAAATCATGTGAGTAGTGGGTGTTTACACTATCAGGTGGTGGTCATTAATGATGGTGATAGTTATAATCATTAATGGTAACGGTTATGGTCATTAATGACGATAGTTACAATCATTAATGGAAACGCTTACAATCATTAATGGTGATAGTTACAATCATTAATGGCGACAGTTACAATCATTAATGGTGGCAGTTACGATCATTAGTGGTGGTGGTTATGGACATAATGGGAACTTAAATTAGAGAATGTAGACATCATTATGGATGGCTGCAGTGGCTACAAAATCAGTCTAGAGGGGGGGGGGGGGGGGGGGGGGTGCTTTTAAAAAGGCAAAGGAGGGAAGGAAGTCCCAAAATAGGCTCTGGCTATTAGTCTGGAGAGGCAGCTTCCTCTCCATTAAGTAGCAATTTTCTCTTTTCTTTTCTTTTCTTTACAGGTTTCTATTTGATCTTTGAGAAGGGTCCAAGGCAAGAGCCAGTGGCTTAAAATCATATCCTAGTAGGTCTTCTCAATGTGGCAGGAGCTTGTCACGGTGGTGCAGACGTGGGTGAACGATCTTCCTCTCTGTGGTGGTGCAAAAAAGGTGGCAAATGATAGAAAGCTTTAAGAACTGTAGTTGCTACCATGTGTGTACTGTAGTGGGTAGTCTCTTTCTCTCTCTCTCCCTCTCTCGTGGCGATCACGGTCTTCTTGCACAGCAGTGGATTCCATTAGTAGTCACGGACCAGTAGTGTTAGTGGGATCAGGGAAAATTCAATTCTTTTAATTACCTATTTGTATTGAAGATAATTATATAATTTAAATTCTATATTTCCTTCTAGTTTATTATTTGCAAAAGGCCGTGTAGCCCTCTCTAGCTGAGACTATTCCCAGGTTTTCGTACCCATACGGGAGGCACCCTAGGCAATAGTCTCCTAAATGAGTTTTCTTTCCCAGTGTTGGTGTGACCAAAATTTATGCATCAATAGTGTCTAATCTTCCTATAATAATGATAAGTAATGAGTCTATGAGTGGTCCCACCTTCTAAAGATTTTTTCTTCTACTCACCATATTTAGAACCTTAGGTCCATTTGGATCCACTAGGCTTCTTGGAAGAGGTTTTATCCCTCTTCTAAGAATGATCGCAATGCATTACCTTCATTAACTAACTATGATAGAAATCCATTAGATGAACATGTGTATCCTCATGCATCTAAAGATGGAGAGGAAGCAAGTGGCCCACTCTAGTCTTTTCATTTGAATGTATGTAGGATACATACATACTTGGCTTTAAAAATTATAGTTGTACAAATAATAATCTAATTTCCCTAGTTGAGACAATAGAACTTATTAATCTTTATGTTCACATACATTGAGAGAATATAATGCCTATTTAAAATGAGCAAGAAACCACTCTAATAAACACCATAATCCTTCCAATGATGTACCTTCTTATAAGTAACCAACAAATGACTAGAAAAACCTTTGAACTGAAAGATTGCTAATTGAGGTCGCTACATGAGAGTGTAGCCAATTAGCTTGAAGATCTTCATGACCTCCTCTAATCACTTGGTGATAGTATAAGAATCCTCCTTACTCTAAAATGTAGGTAGTCTTAGCTTATGAAATTTCTCAATAAGCTTATGTTTATTAGTTGTGTTTTACCATCATCATTCCTTAAAGTAAAACATCAATGATGTGTTCATATTCTTCTTCATATGTTGACAGAGAAACTGGTATGGATAATGGTAAATAATCTTCTCATTCATGGTAGAAGTAGAAGTAGGAGCTCCACTTGGGGATTTGGTATAGACTCGTCCATGTAATTGAGAATGGGATTAGATGTCAAAGTTTGGTTACTAGGCCTAACATACACCCTTCTACCATGTCCACATCCATTTATAGTACTTGCCATCATTAGATGTAACAACATGAAATAGGAAAATCTTTAAATCTATGTTTCAATACAAGCTTTTAACATGTGCCTTGTTAGAGTTATGTTGGAGAGTACTACATTAGGTATAAAATCCTTAACAAATGATTATTCATGGCAAGAGAAATGAAGAATTGAAATGAACTAATGTAGTGATAAGGAACTAGAAGAAAATATGAAGAAGTTATAACCAAAAAGAAAATGAAGAGATACTAGTAGTAGAAGAATAAAAATATAGTTAGATAACCGAAATACATAACATGGATTGATATTTAATCCTAAGTTGAAAATATATAAGAAAATATCAATATGAAAAGTAGATCTTAATAATAAATTTAGCAATATCAAAATATATTTAGCTGTACATAAAAATATATCCATGATTTAAATACATAATTAATAAAAAAGGAATAATTAATACATATATATATAATTTCATAATTTGTCAAAGAGGTAATAGGCTACTATTAGAAGGTAAATATGCATGAAAAATATCAAGAGATCTCATTGTTGCATCTAGCCTTGGTGACTCTAAAATAAAGGAGGAGAGGGGTCAATTCACACTAAGTAAAAAATTTTTATATCTTCTTTGATTGATTTAAAGGAAAGTCCCATGATGGCTAGGTGAAGAAATTCTAGCCTAAAACATATGTTAGTAAGCACAAACATTTCAAAGATCATAGAGCATACATCATATATTGATTCAATAATTAAATGAAATCTAATTAAACTAAATTATCAACTCCAATCCATCAACGTACAAACAAGGAGATTAGCATACACTACACTTAGTTTTAAATGTGTGAATTAGTGTCACAAGTACTTTTCTTCAATTTTCAAACCAAATGCCAAACTACCATGTTTAAGAATTTATTTGTTAGTGTAAAATGAAACTGTAGGTGCTTGAGGTCTCACCTAGGACTTACCTTTAACATTTTGGAGGCATCAAACAAAGGAATTGATTAGCCATGTATCATTCATTTCTATAGGATGAGGCCTATAGCAAGATCCATGTTGATGTGTTCTAGTAGGGGTTAAACACCAAACATCTTTAGGGGGTCCATCTTCAACTAATCCTACAACTTCTTGCTAGGTCCTAATCAAAAATCATACAAGCATCCAAATAAGTACAAATCAAACATTGATGATGGAGAAACACAACCCATAGCAAATGGCTCCAAAAAAGTAAAATCTTTGACAAAAATATATAATTAACTTCAAGATTAATATAAGTAAACTAACTTGATCTAGACCTATTGAATAGTATTGAATAGAGTTCTAAGTTATCATAATGTATCAAACTAAGCTTAAACAAAAATAGACATAAAAATAGCATAATACAAATATCATAATCTTACCACAACTTGTGATGGTTAATTACAACTCAACCAAAATCTAATCATAGCTAATGATTTACTCAGAAAATCATTGGTGGAAACTATAACCAAATATTCTTGATAAAACATGTGGTTACTAATCAAAACTTGACCATGATCTAAGGTTAGTGAGAAGTAATATAAAATAGCTTAGAACAACTAAAATGATAAGGAAGGATTGACCATGACTTGTGGTTGACTAAAAACCATTCAAAATATCTTAAAATCACAATAATGGTAGAATAGCATTGACCAAAAATTTTTCATAACTCGTGGTTGACTAAAAACCGCTTGAGATAGCTCAAAATGATAAGAATAGTAGAATAGGATTAACCATGACTTCATTACAACAAGTGGTGGCTGACCATAACTTGTGGAATATTAGGTTTTCATGAAATAGAAATTGAAAATAGAATGGATAGCTTTAAGATTAACCATGACCTCATCACAACTCATGGTGGAAGACCACAACTTATAGTTAACATTAGTAGTCTCACCATGACTTGTGGTAGACTCATGGTTTCAATGTAAAATTCAAAAAATAAGAAAATAAATCCATGATTTTCAATAAAAAATAATCAACAAGGGACATCAAGGAGATCTTGTAACAACCTATATTTTTGGATGATTAGATTGGTATATTTATCCATGTGCTTCTATGATCTTGATGCTTTATATGATATGCTATGCTTTAGGTATACTTTTTTGTTGGTTATATTTTCAGGTTTATATTTATTCTCATGTATTTAATTTCCTTGCCTTATTTAAGTATGTATTTTTCAATTGGATGGATGAGTTTAGTAGTATTGACATGAAGGCTATGGTATAGGCATGACATGGACATATGATGGCATGGACATATTTTTGTATGAGTATGATATTAATTTGAATAATTAAAGTGTTGTGGTATATATTGTTTCTAATCATCATGATTTTAATATGATTTTTGACTTTATGGAAGGTTACATGAGTTATGATTATTTTTGTGGTAATTTTATTATATTTTTATTTTTAAAAATTAAAATAGTTATTATATGTTGATTTTTTGTAGATTTTTCTTAAAATATGCACACTTCTTCTAATTGGAAACATTGGCATCCATTTTATTAGACATGGAAGTGTTGCTAGATAGAAGACTTGTGGTGGTATATAGAGCTTTTTTGGTTATGGATTTGTGCTTCAATTTTCTAGGTGAGTTGTTGATAAAGTTAACTTTTCTTTGGCTATGATATCATAACTACGATGTCATATATTTAATATCGTAGCACAAGCTACAACATCATAGATTAGATATCATGGGATGTGTGTAGCCTATAAATACAACATGTAGATGCACAGATCTACATAAGGTTTCATCCCATAGTAAGAGAACTCTTTTGGTTTTTTTTTTTTTTGGTAATTTAGCACTTAGAAGTGTGAATTCTTGAAGTGTAGTGTGACTTAGTAAATGGAGTCTTTATTTGAACATCTTGTACTTGAGCACAAGTGTGATCGGCAATAAAGATCGAGCTATTTCATACTATTGAAGCATTCTTCTAATTTTCTGTTTTACTTAGCATAATGTTTACTATTTTCCTAGTTAATTTTTTACTATTTCATGCATTTTACTATTACTACTATTATTAAAAGAAATGAATACAACTAATCTCGAGCACTTAAGTGTAATTTCTTGGTAACCTAGTAGTGTTATCGCTTGGTACAACTAGTAGAGGTACACTTGGTATTCCAGTAGTAGTTACACAAAGCCTAAGTTGTGTACAAAAGATTAGGAATGGATTCTCATCACCATAGGCTAGAATAGAATCATTTACTTATTTTACTTAGAATTAGAAACTACTATCATTCTCATTATGTTGGTAACAGTAACAATGACATACCAAGATAAGATATCATATACCTCATGGTGAGCTAAACCATACACATAGAATTTACTAGCTCCACATGGGAAGATAATAGTCTCAAACTTAAACCAATTGCTAGCATAATTACATTATCTCGTCCACAGATTATGGTATGGTTGAGTGTGAACACCTATTATTTATATGGTTGTCTGTTGGATTGCTCCACTGCTCATCATTGGCATTGTTGCTAGGGACAAGTCAATGTATGCTGAGTAATTGATTTCATAAAGTTCATTTTATAAAGAACCCAAAGTTGAAATCCATAATTTTTTAATAACTCTAAAAGTAATCACACTTAACCAAACATCTTAAACCACAACATGGCTTCAAACAAGGATACATCATCACCTACCAAGGAGACAAAAAGAGGCAATGACAAAATTAGTGATGAAGAAGAATGAAGTATGATAATGCAAGTAAGGATCTCATATGCTTATCATGATCCTTATTATTCTAATTTTAATTTGATCTTTCACCATGATGGGAAACTAAGGTGGAGAGATCTTCAATGTAACATTTTTCTACATCCAAAATGCTCTGCATCCAGCATACTTTAGACAGCTCTAAGGGGTAGGAATCTAAGTAAGGGACTTGGTGGGTATCATGTGATCAAACAAATGACATAAACCTATCAAGCCACTAAGAAGCAAGTAAAGAGAGATGTTACCATGAAAGTTAAACATGTTCAAAATAAAGGAAAGAAAGTCAACTCTCCTATTATCTTAGAAGAGCTTAATGTTGATGCATTCATCATTGAGAAACTCCATCAAAATCTTGAAGTTCATTCGTAGACACCTATCATCCAATTAGAGGAACTTGTCAAAGCTCAACTACATTCCACCATAGTAGAGACATCTAAGAGGGAGGTAACTGACTCAAAGTATAAGTAGGACTCAAGGCTAAGAGTTTTTGTTAGATCCTTCAGAGAAAATTTTGGAGTAATGAAAGAAGGACAAGCTAGCATCATTTTCCTACTACCTCATCCTCATATTTACATTCATCAATGGACTCTGATAGGAGAAAGCTAAGGCTCCAAGACCATGACAGGGAGGAGAGAAGGATTCATGATCACTATGTCTATCACCTAAGGTGTTCAGATGGGGAAGATGAAGCTCATGAATGAAGAAGATGTAGGGATAGAAGAGAAGAATGAGAACAACATGAGCACCAAAGTGAACATCACTACAACAGAGCTGACAAATACAATTATGATGATGAACCCTTATTGGATATTTAAAGGATGATCAAAATTAGGAAAGCTATTTACATTTTGACTAGGCACATTAGGGATAGTTTTATCAAATAGCTAGATATGAGCAACATGCCTAGATTTAAGGGTGGTTATAATGCTGATCCTCAACACCACCTTCAAGCATTCCATGATGCCTACATCCTACAAAATATTGAAAGTGATTGGTAAAAACTAAAATTTTTTCCAAGGACATTTGTGAAAGATGTTGGGAGTTGGTATAGATCACTTAAATTAGAATTGATCAGAAGATGGAGTATCATGTTAGAGCTCTTCAATGATAAATATCAAACTTATTCATGAGTATTCAATTTGTTAAAAAAAATCTAAGGATGAAAGCAAGGGGCCCATAAATCCCTTGATATGGCAATGGATAGGTATGATTCACTACTACACAGATGCTCAGGCCATGGATTCTCATAACAAGAACAACTAAGGCACATTGTAGATGGGTTAGGGAACAAGACCAAAGAAACCCTTGGGATTTATTCCCACTGTTGATCATAAAAAATTTCTACCCATCATATACTGAGATTGATTGATCAAGTGGCAAAGAAGGAAGTTGAGTTAAGAAAGAGAGAACTAGTAGAAGAATATAATAAAGACCAATGTATCAGGAAACAAGATGTAAGAGTTTTTGATACCTAAGAGGAAGAAACCTTGGATCAGGAAATTTAAAAGAACACTCTACCAATTTAGAAATCTATAACTAACATAGTAGCAAAAAGGCAAGGACAAGAAGAAGAAGAAAGAGAGAATAGAGAAAGAGAGAATAGAGAAAGCCTTTGAAAAAGGCAAGGACAAGAAGAAGAAGAAAGATTTTGGATGAAAAGGCAAAGTGGCTTTAGTGGTTGAGTGTTCAGACACAAGCTTCAAAGATGAGGAAAGATGTGTTGTATGCCAATACAAACATCCTAAGGGATGTTGTCTAGTAATGGCACACTTACAAGAAAGAGGGGCATATGCACTTAACCCAATATTTTTCAAGAAACAGATGCCCAAATGGTTACCTTATCCTCAAGTTAACTATAGGCAAACCTTACAGCCAACATACTATCCTAGTAGAAACTACCCACAGCCATAGGAGCAGTACTATCAATAGTGGCAATAAACCCAATCATGGGCCATGCCACCACCACATCAATAGTATCCATATTGGTAGCTAGATTCATATGGATATTATGTGCAATGTCCAATCTCTCTTGGAAATGCTATTTTTCAAACTCCACAATGCCACCCAAGTAGATATCAAAGATCAACACCACTAAGGATAGATCCAAACTCATACATGCATCCATCAATAGTTGGGTTTTCAAATCAACATTTGAATCCTTTACCACCAGTTCCACCTCCTATCATGCAAGGGAAACTATTATCACAACTAGGATAGAAAATTTCAACAAGGGTAATTAACATGCAAGAGGAGGTGATTACATGTGAACAACAACCCAAGAAATGACAGTTATTTTGAACAAGTCCTGAGAGGGTTTGATAGATGGAAAATACATCTACTTCCACCCCATCTAAATCTAATCCTCTTCAACATAACAAGCTTCCATCTTCATCAAACACCAATGTAACAGCTATCATGCTTACCCAAACAATCACTCATTGGATAAAGGTAGGAGCACTTCCATGAAAGTGAACTGATCTAGAAAGTCCCTTAGTTTACCTTCAAGTAGTAGGAAAAAAACCATGCAAGACTCTATTTGATTCTAGGTTAGGAGTAAACCTAATATTACAAGACATGTATTAGGCTTGGAATATATCACCTTTAAAGAAGAGTAACATCTAGTTAGAGCTTGTAGACCAATCAATCATAGTTCCACTAGGATAAGTGGATGATGTGATTACCATGATCAATGGCTAGTCATACCTTGCAAATTTTTTGGTAATCCATGTTGGTAAAAATAAGGGAGGATTCCCAATCATCATGGGAAGATCTTGGATTAACACTATGGATGCTAAGCTTGGTATTCATGACTTGTCCTTGGAAATTTCCAAGAAAGATGCAAAAGGCATCATACAAAGATGTAGAGTTCCATGTATCACATACAGTGATAACGGGTGCAATTGCATGTAGAAGATATGGACCATTAACTAGGAAGATACCAAGGCATGCAATAAATATATAGAAGAGATATCTATGCAAAAATGTCTATATGCAATAGTCACATAATAAGACGGCACCTAGTGGTTGATCACAAATGAGAAAACTCAATCTAATAAGTAAATGAACCAACAAAGCAACTTGTTAGTGCCTACATGGAAGAAACTGATAAGTTTGAATAGTTAAAGAAAAGGCACTCCTACCCATGCATAAGTTAAGAAGAAGAGATAGACTGAGAACAATGGAATATCCCAAACACTCTGGAACCAAAATTGTTGGAATTAAATGCCTATTAGAGTATGCTTTCCTTAATAATAAGAAGCTAGTAATAATCATTGACAATGAAAGAAGAATATAAATGAAAGTTACTAGAAGTGATTAATAGGTAGTCCACTGCATTTTTGTGGTCTTACAATGAGATCATGGGAATTGATTTGAAAATTTGTCAACATTAGATATATACTAATCTTGTAGTCAAACCATAATACCAACCCCAAAAAAGGCTCAATCCCAAATTAAAAGAAGTAGTCAAGTAAGAATTGGAAAAATTGCTAAAGGTAGGATTCATCTATCCTATTGTCGATAGTAAATGGATCATTCCCTTAGTGATTGTTCCAAAGATGGAAGAGAAAATTGTGGGTTTGCCTTGATTTCGAATGTTGAATGCTGCTACTTTTAAGGATTACTTCCCTTTGCCATTTGTTCATAATGTCTTAGATAGTATTGCAGAACATAAGTATTACAGTTTTTGAATGAATATAGTGGTATAATTAGATCTACATTTCACCTAAAGACTAGAGAACATAATGTTCATTAATTCATGAGGAACATTTACCTACAAATAGATGCTTTTTGGTCTTTGCAATGCATCGGTCACCTTCTAGACACTAGTACTTAATATCTTCTAGAAACAAATTGACAATGGCATTGAGGTCCTTATAAACAATTTCTAGACATATGGGCTCAATTTTAAGCAAGCACTGGACCTCTTGGCACAAGTACTAAAGAGATGTATGAAAACCAATCTCAAGCTCAACTGGCAAAAAAGCCACCTTATGTTCTAGGATGGTATAGTGTTAGGACATAAAATCTTTCAAAAATACATAGAGGTAGATTCTAAAAAGATTCAAGTCATACAAAATATCACTCAAAAGCCACAAATAGTAAAAGATGTGAGATCATTATTAGGAAACACAAGATATTATAAAAGATTTATAGACAATTTTTCAAAAATAGCAAAATTGCTCATGGAACTCACTAAGAAGGATGCACCCTTCAAATGGATAAATTCATGTGAAAAGGCATTTGAAGCTTTGAATTAGAAACTAGTTAAGACACAAATCCTTCAAGTTCTGGATTGGTCTAGGCCTTTTCACATCATAATTGATGCCTCCAATTATGTGCTTGGTGCAGTACTAACATAACTAGATGATCAAAAGAGACCTTATTTTATACACTATGCTAGTAGAAGCATCAATAGAGCACAATTGAAGTACATCATAATAGAAAAGGAGCTAATGGCCATGGTGTATGCACTTGAAAAGTTTAAACATTATGTACTCGATTATCAAATTTATGTCCATACCGATCATAATGCCATCTGCTTCCTCATGAACAAACTAGCAGTCAATCCTAGGGTGATAAGAAAAAATTTGAAATCACAATGATTAATAAAAAGTAAACAAAAAATGTGATAGCTGGTCATCTATCAAGGCTAAAATGGGATGCCGAAGATCAAGTAGAATCTTTATCCAACCAATTCCATAATGAGAACCTATTTATTGAAATAGTGAAGGCTGCAAAGTTTAATAAGGAAGCCATGGACCATAGAATACCTGACCTATTTATCAATATAAGAGATTCTTGCTAATTGAAGAAACAATGGAAACATTTCCTTCATAGAGCAAAAAGATATATGGAAATTAATGGTGATCTGTACAAGATCTATGCAAATGGGCTAGTCATATGGTGTGTGCTAGAGTGTGACCAATAAAGAGTATTAAAAGATGCCCATGAAGGCTCATCTGGTGGCTACTATGGAGGGTATAGAATGACACTCAAACTGATGATGATAGGCTACTTTTGGCCTACCTGATTTAGAGATGCCCACACTTTTTTCACAATCTTATGAGTGATGCCAAAGAGATGAAGGAATTATGATCAAATATGAAGGGCCACAACAATGGATACAACCACTTGAACCCTTTGATATATGGAGAATTAATTGTATGGGATCCATAATGCCACTATTAAATGGAAAAGAATATATAATCATGAATATGGATTATTGTACTAAGAGGGTAGAGGCTATAGTAGTTAAATACTATATAGCAAAGACAACTATCAAACTATTCCAATAGCATGTGGTGAATAGATTTAGAGTACCAAAAATGCTCATATCAGGTAATGGGACTCACTTCATTGGTGCTATGTTTAAAAATCTCATGAAAAAACTTGGGATGAACCATAAGATGACCACATCATATCATCCCCAAGCAAATGATCAAGTTGAAGTTACTAACCAAGAAATTACTAGGATACTTGCTAGGATGATTAGTAGGTTTAGAAAAGATTAGAGCACTAAATTGAATGATGATTTATGGGCCTATAGGATGTCCTAGAAACTACCTATAGGGTACTCATCATATGTGTTAGTTTATGGTAAGCTACCAATGCTCCCAATCTAGGTAGATCTCCATACTTTAGCCACTACCAATTAACTTGACCTTGATATGAGCTTATCCTAAAAAGAACGTCTCATGAATTTGAACCTTTTAGATGAAAATAGGCTTATAGCACTCATGAGTAATGAAGTCCAAAAAAATTACTTCAAACTTAGGCATGATACAAGGATAAGGAAAGTAACTCTACAACTGGATGATAAGGTCCTTTACTATAGTCCAAATCATCTACCCCAAAAAGCCAAATTTTAGACACTTTGGAAGGGATTGTACATTGTTTAGGCCACTTATCCATCTGGTGCCTTACATATCTACCACCCATCTTGTTTACATAAGCTCATTATTTCTAACATCAAACAAGTCAAACTATACTATGAACATTCTAAGGAATCTACCCACTCTGTCCAAATGTCTTCCAATTGTTCTCTCTTTTGTTTGACCAATCTTGATAATAGTCATGGGGGTGTTCATCTGAACTCATAGGTACTTGACTGAACTTTTTTACTATATTTTTACTTTTTCATTCTTTTATACTTTTCCATTTCTTAATAATTTATTAATTCTTTTACATTTTTTCATTACTTAATAAATTTTCATTCTTTTAACATTTTTCATTCTTTGCATCTTTTTCCATTCTTACTATCTTTTTCATCCTTTTCAAGCTCATTTTCATTTTTGTTGTACATATTTTTGATTGTTAATAAAACACATTAAGAATAAGGCAAGATGTAGTCCAATAAGGTGAAGATTTCTCTAAGCTATCAAGTCATAAGGAACTAATTATTTGTATAGTAAGATCACAAAATTCATCCATCCATTCCATTAATAAGAGGTTCTTACCATGGTCATAATGATATTTTGTCCATCATAAAACTAAGAATAAACTTGTAATCATCATGCTTGGATCAAAAAGTGAAGAACCAAGTGGAAATGTCAAGGGTGTGACGTCACGGGGATTTGTGAATTCTCTTGGACTACTGTTATGAGTTCTATCTTGTTGTTTACATTATATTATATTCTTGTAGATCTAATGAAAAATGAGAGTACAAGTACAATAAGTGCTACCTTGCCATGTCACTAAAAAGACATGTTACCCATGCCTAAAGATAGGCAGCTTCTCAAGAATCTCAAAAATAAAAATTTTAATGAATAAACTCCTGCCTTGGACAATATGCCAAGTGGTAATAGTTTTTGCAATAGTGGTAGTCTTATGGATGTAAATCCAAGAGAAGAAATAATGTGATGTCACTGGAATGAGGTGTAGACTTGGTTTGAATTTTTGACAAAAAGGCTAATGATTACATTAAGCACTAATAAAACATAAGAATTCATTATGCCTATGGTAAGACACCTTACATCCAAATTTTTGCAATTCCTTCTAAGTCCATCTCATCTCATTGTATGAATAATTATAACATATGATTTTGTATAGCATAGTGACATCTTCCCAACATGGTGGTACTAACATGTGTGTGTTTTAGATAGGTATGCATTACATTTAATTGCTTGAGTGCTTAAGGATACTTTGAGGCATCGTTATACAAGGGCACTAAGGGCTGGAGCCTACTTTGGGGAGGATCCACTTGTATAACTATTGTATTTTATACTTGGCAAGTAATTCCACATCATCTTGAGCCTTCCAACAACAATAAATGCTAATAAAAATTTCCCTTACCAATTCCATACATTTGTCAATATAACAAGAATTCATTACCCATGTCATCCATTTCATAAGCACTTAATATACTTTCATAGTTTGAGATTCCTTCTTTCTACACTTTCTTTGCCAAATTTTCAAAAAATATGCATCATTCCTAGCCCAGGACCCTCTAGACATGTTTTATATCTTCACAATTTTCCAATTGACTCATTTTTTATGCAAAATATTAGCAAAAGGTTTGAAATTTTTGCATTTGATATTGGATATCAATAGTGTAGTGCACAAAAAGTATAAATAATGTAGGGGACTTGGTGAAATTTTAATTTTTAACTTTTGAAGCAAGAGGAGGTTTTTCCATTTTTATTTTGAACTGAGAGCTTTGATCTCCCAACTTCAAACATTCATAACTTCACACTTGTAGGCTCTAATATTCATGATTCTTGAACCCTGTTGATCTTGAAGTTTTCAATTTAGTTATGAGGGAGTGCTTAGCATGATATGCTAAACCTTGAGTTAGAATTTTTTTAATGCCCAGAAGATAGTATAAGGGTACACATGAATGGAAAAATGAAAAATTTTAACAAAAATCAATCATGCTAAAGCCAGAAACACTTAAATAATTCTCTTTATGAACCATACCAACTATTATAGCCATAAATAAGAGAAAATAAGATAACTCTGAAGGGTATATAAGGAAACTAACACCTAAGGGGTTCCTTTTTGAAAATTTTTGTAACTTTGCAATCATAATAGGCTAAGAACTTGATTTTGTAAAGGGCATGAGCAAGGAAAGGGTTATCAAAAAATAGATCAAATGTTTTAATAATTTCTAGACCAATGGGGATTGAAGATGGCCATTAAAAGAGGAGTAATAGGAGGATCTTCATAGCCAACAAGTAAGAGGTTAATAGGCCATGGATGAGGTTGAACAAGGGAACAAACCCCACAAGTAGAATATGCATAGCAGGAGGATCAATACTTGAGTCTCCATTAAGAAATTCTTACTATTGGACACTCAGCCCAAGTAGAGGCAATAGATCCATAAGAACCAACACAAGGATAGTGCCTCATGCTATCATTAGATTGCCTTCAAGCCATCTAGGAGAAAATGATCCTAACCATAGTAAATATAGAACTCAACTTTGGTCCATTTCTAGAATTTTCTCCAGAAGTAGTGAAGATGCAACTTCAAGCATCATTGTTATGGCCCATACTCACAAACAATGAAGAATGGTATTTGGGGGAGACTTATCAATTTTGGCTTAAAAAAGAAAAAGATGCAATAATAAACATCGAGGGAGTCTTAGTCTCATATTCTGTTAAGGTATTAGTTGAAGCCCTTAATGTACCCAATGAAGGGGAAAAAGTAGCACATCTCCCCACTAGATCAAATACATAAACAAGAAAACTATGGTTGTAAGAAGAATATGGCAAAAATGACAAGGATTACAATGAGCTAACTCTTAAAGAAAGGATTTACTTCAAAATTGGCATATATCACCTATTTTTCACAAAAAGATTAAATAGGATATCAATATATGTAACTAGAGGAAGTGCGATATTAATGAAAAAATTTAAGGTAAACATCACACACCTCTATTTTCTTGAAATTCAATGGTGGTTCAAGGAAAGGAAGGTAGGAAAGCTAACACTTCCATTCCCTTGCCTCATCAGGAAGTTGTGCAAATGTGCTGGAATCCTAGGGTACACAAATAACTTGAAATCCTTCCTATGCTAAAATCCTCAAGATAGCATCACCAAAGAAGGACTAGGTGGAGGAACAAATAGACATTGGGGAAACCACTCAAACTACTATGCAACAATAATAATTATGATCAAGTGTTTAGTAGCAAGAACAATAGTAGTAGCAAGTTTCACCATCACTGCCATACGATTATAAGTAGTTAATGAGTCATTTATAACAAATTGTAGAGACCATCAATTGGGGAACTCATGAGGAGGCCAATTAGTATAAATTCATTAACAGTGCCATCTAGCCAATAGTTTCCATAGACCCGGCTAGTGGATAGATCTCATTGCAGCTAGGAGGAGAGGAGCAATGGTCACAACAAATTTTTGGAAATGTTGCATCATTCCAAGTCATGATAGAAATAGGAGAAGAAGCCACAATTGTGATTATGTAGCACCAAGATGAAGCAGGAGCCATAAAAGTGATCAGAAATCACATAAAGGAATCATTCAATGTACCTGTTATGCCACTAGCTAATCTTTCTGGAGCTAGAGATGCTTGAATGCTAGCTAGTACCTCGATGACATCTACTAATTATGAAGATGTGTTAGATTGACTACTACAGATTGGGCAAGTTATGAAAAATATTGTTGACATCCTAATTGATGTCACTACAATGCAATCAAAACTCATTATAACCAAGGTTTAGTTGTTATGGTAGAAACTAGTGTAGAGAATGCAAAAAATGAAATTCACAAACTACAAGAAGAGCTCATGAACTTAATAGCTGAATAGAGAGATCCTATTCAATTCATTGCACCTAACCAGCTAGAGTAGTTTAGAACAAATCAAATCAATCATCTCATGGGCCATAATAAGTAGATGGAGAATGAGAAGGAGAAAGTGGTGTGAAATGCCTCAATAGCAAAAGCATAAACATATGCACATGCTAAGGCCCTCATTGCCCTATAAGATGAGAATAAGCAACTTGCTATAGACAATGCTAGGTTGATCAATGTGGAGAAGTAGAAAAACATCCTTGAAGAAAGCATCCATGAGTTAAAAAAACAACTAATGACAACCAAGATATGAGTTTCCTTACATGAGAAAATAGAATCCACTCAATGAAGGAGGCATGCGACATCTAACAGAAATTAGTCATTGAAATAAGCATATGGAAGAATGAGGCAAAGAGGCATGAAAGACTCAAAGAAAATTTCTGTGATCAAGTGGGCATGTACAAACAAATCAATGAGAAGAAAATCAAGATGACAAAGATCTAGATCAACTCCATTTTAGCATAGAATCTAGATTGGTAGCCCATCTTGAATAGCTATGTTCATGTTCACCAAGTGGAGATTAAAATAAAGATTGGTAGATAGAATATTTAATAGAATACATGGGGTTAGAAAGCTTGTGATATGCTAACTTTACCATGTTGATAGTAAGAAGGCCTAGAAATGAGCTAGAACAATAAGTAGAAGTCATATATACATTATATGAGAAGGGATTTGTTGATCGTAAGGATGCTTTGTAGAAGCTTTAGGTGGAAAATTCTAATCTAGAAGTAGTAAAGGATGGCTAACAAGGGTAGAAAGATGTTACAACATACCTGGCTAGAAGAATGTCTAATGGCCAAAGCATTTGAGGAGGAAAGGAGACAGTTTGTGACATGGTATGTTAAGGCCAATCAAATGTTTTTGTAGCTACCATATCCATTGGATGTACCAAATCCATCACACATTGCACAATTAGCATGGATGGTACATGATCCCAAAATGAAGGAAGAAAAACTTTAGGCACTACTTAACAGATATAAAATTTAGAGGCTTGATGACAAGGGGAATCAATTGATGAAGGAGGCACCACCATTAGGCACTACTTATGCTATATCGAGCTTCATCAACCTATTTTATTTTGGTCTAGTTTACTTGTCATAACTTGTATTAATTTTGTAAACACCACTGTGGCATTTAGTATCATGTAAATCTACCTTCAAATTTTGTAAAGGACTCTATACTCATTTTTTTAACTCAAGGATGAGTTTCTAATTAGTTTTGGGGATATGATAAAGTTAATTTTTCTTTGGCTACGATATCATAACTACAATGTCATATATTTGATATCGTGGCACAAGCTACAACATCATAGATCCAATATAATAGGATGTGTGTAGCCTATAAATACAACACTTAGGTGCATCGATCCACATAAGTTTTTTTTCCCATAGTAATAGAACTCTTTTAATTTATTTTCATAATCTAGCACCTAGAAGTGTGAATGCCCATAGTGTAGTATGACTTAGTGCATGAAGTCTTTATTCAAACATCTTGTACGTGGGTACAAGTGTGATTGGAAATAAAGATTGAGCTATTTCATACTATTACAACATTCTCCTAGTTTCTTGTTTTACTTAGCATAATGTTTATTATTTTTCTAGTTAATGTTTTACTATTCCATGCACTTTACTCTTCTTATTGTTGATAAGTGAAATGAGTATGACTAATCTCAAGAACTTAAGTGTAATTTCTTGGTAACTTAGTGGTGATATTACTTAATATGCTCAGTAGTAGTACACTTGGTATCCCAGTAGTAGTTATACAAAGCCCAAGATGTGTATGATAGATCAAGAATGTATGCTCATAGCCATAGGCTAGAATAGAATGATTTACTTATTTTACTTAGAATTAGAAACTACTATCATTCTCATTATGTTACTAGGAGTAAGAATGGCCTACCAACATTAGATATCATATACCTCATGACGAGCTAAACCATACACATAGACTTCACTAGCTCCATGTGGGAAGACAACAATCTCAAACTTAAACTAATTGCTAGAATAATTACATTACCTCATCCATGAATTATGATATGATTGTGCATGAATTCTTGTGACTTTTATGGTTGGGTTTTAGATTTCTCCACTGTTTATTAGTTATCTTTTCACTTTTTCTTATTTACTTTGGTTCATAGGTAATTTTTGCATTATTATCATGATTATGTTTTGCTAAAGTTTCTTTATATATCTATAAAATTATGATTCGAATTGAGTATTTCTTTGCATCTATAGAATTTTTCATATATTTTGAAATTAATTTGTTATTTTTTTCATTATAATTTTGTTACCTTTACTAATTTTGAGAAAAGAGTATTTTATAAAAATTTATCATATCAACTACTTTGGACTAGGTATTGCATATTAGATTCATATCGACATGCCATTATATTTATCTTATCATAGATGTAATTGGGTTTTGATCATTTCATTAAAATTTGAGTCCTTGCCATTTTATAGGTTTTGAGAATTTTATCTAGGGTTTGAACTCTTTGCTATGTTGTCATTTTATTTCCTACTTTTCTCTCGGTTTGAAGCTCTATTTATGATTTCTAAGTTATACCCTTATTATTTCTAGTAATAAATATTAATTATTATTTTTGGAGGTTACTTCATATTATTTTCTATCATTTTTGGAATTTGCACTAAAATCACAAGTGAACTAGAGGCCATGGTAAGAATACTAGTGCTGATCATGAGTCATTGTTAGGTTATGATCTTTCACCACAAATCCTAGTGAAGTTATGATTGATCCTAAGTCATTCATCACATTTTTTGATCTTTATTTTTTATAAATGTACAATTCCAAAAATCATGATCAAGTTATGGTTAACCACAACGAGTTGTGATGAAGTTGTGATTAATTCTTTCTTGCCATTTTTAACATTTCAAGTCATTTGGTGTGATTTATTACTCACATGAATCATGGTCTAGTCACTATAAGTTGTGATTAGATCATGATCTAACACTTTTACTATAGTTTCTAGTAATGATTATGGTCTTCCAATTTTACCATTTTAAAACTCATCTTATCATTTGAACTCATTTTAACATATTTGGATGACATTACACTTCATCCAATTATTGTTAAGTAGGTATGAATCATGTTGGGTTGTTGGCTCTGATCATGGAGCCAATTATTGGTTCTTGTTAGAGCTTTCAGATGTATAGACTTATTGGATGTTGGTTATCTTCCTCCACCATTAATGTTTGATTTGTGCTTATTTGGATGCTTATATAGATATTATTTATCAAGAGTTAGCACCAAGTTATGCAGCTAGTTGAAGATGGGCTTCCTAGAGATGTTTGGTATTTAAACCCTATTGGGATGCATCAGTGTGGCTCTTATAACAAGATCCATCTTGTGCAAGAGGGTGATTCATAGCTGATGAGTGGCGAGGTACCCCTACACTCAACCATACGAATATGAGCATTTCACGCACAATCTGGTTGAACGCCACAAATGGGCTAGTTGTAGGATCTAGATAGTTACTCATTGATCGCAGTTTGTTGTCTTCCCACCAGACTAGTATTTTCTTTGTCACATATGGTTTAGTCTAGAGTGGGGTGTATGATATGTTCCTAAACTAATGCTACTCCTAGAACCGATGGAAAATAACTTTAACTAGGCTAAGAGGAAAGGGGGAAAGAGTCTAAGATAATAGGAGATAGGGAGAGAGAACCTAAGCTAGCCTAAGTGTGATGAGCATTTTTTCCTTAATCATTCATACACATCTTAGGCCTCATGAACAACTACCACTAGGATTACCAAGTGCATGGCCTAGTACACTACTAGGATACCAAGTAGTCACATGTAGATGCTCGTGATTAAGTCGTACTCATTCCGTGTTTAATAATAATAATAATTAAGTAATTAAACTAAGTGAATGCTGCAATGATGAAGTAATCTCAATCTTTATTTCTAGTCATGTGCATGTCCAAGTATGCCACACTCGAATAAAGGATGCCTTACAATTACAATCATCACACTACAAGCATGCACTAGGAGAAAGGGTTGAGAGGAACTAAAAAATGAACTAACTTCTAAAACTAACTGAAAGACTAACTATTTTAAAACTGACTCCTCTCATGTACCTACATGTGTATTTATAGGCTCACACAAGGGTCACGATATCGTGTATTCGATATCGTTATTTGGGCTACAATATCGCGTACCCGATATTGGGGATTCAATATCGTAGCCTGATGAATCATGATTCATGAATGGCTCATTAATTTCTATGTTGATTGCCTCCAAAATGTTAGAGGTTAGTTCTAGGTGGCACCTCTAACACTCATAGGTAATGATGATTTTAGCAAGGAGGATTTCAACATTGATTTGAGGTAGTAATGGTTTTAGCATTGAGGATTTGTACCATAAAGATTTTAACATTGATTTGATTTAAGATAGTATGAAGGATACTTAGAGGTAAGCCCAATTTATTGATTAATATTTTTAGACTATCATCTATCCTATTATATTATATGTATGTGTTATTTCAGGACCAAGACTATGTGAAACTTTGAAAAGATATTGAAAGAGTGCAAAAAAAAATTTTCTTCTCAATGAGTTAAAGGTGAAGATGCAAACATCTCACTCAATGGTATTGTGTGAATGTGATATATTACCTTTAGAAGTAGAACACATGTGTCAACTTATTACATACACTCATAGCTTTCATACCTTAATGTAAGAAAAATTATCTAAAGTAGTTCTTGAGGACTCATGCAACCATGGTTATTTTTAGAGGATACAATCATAAAAAAATGAAAAATCTCTTGGGAGGACATGCAAGAAAATCCTAGGCATATTCACTTACTAGTCAAATAGAAGGTTTTAACATAGATTTTCACTAATTTAGAAGGTAAGAGGCAATTTTATTTACACCACATTAAATCTAATCAACTAGATATAGAATCTTACTATCTCCTAATTACTATTTCCATCAAGTATCAAAGTACTTTTTATAAGCTTCACTTGAGCCCTCATAATCTTAGTATTAAAAGTGAAAGATGGGTTCAAATTTCTTAAGAATAGTGCATTTTTAGGTTGTGTAAATTAGGAGTCCTTGAAGATGAGTTACACATGTTTTTTTCTTGTGCTATGACTATCCATTTAAGACAACATTATAATGTTATAGAAAAGAGCTTGTATAATTTTTTTTGATGGTCCCATTGGTGCTTGATCAATTCATAGAGTCTATATTTTTCATGAAAATGTAATATCTTTCCAATAGATCCTACTAGTCTTCAGACATTATAAAGCTTCATTTCATTTCATTTTATAAATCCACGCACATGGTAGTTTGACATTTGATTTGACCTTTGGTCTAGAAATTTTGGAAAAATTACACATGATAATAATTCATACACTTGGAAATAAGTGTGGTGCATACTAGCCTCCTTGATTGCAGGTTTATGGGTGAAGTAGGCTATTTTCTTTAGTTGAATTTTGTTTGATGTTCAGATTGATGTATGATGTGTGCTCTATGATGCTTGAAATATTTATGCTTACTAACTCTTTTGCAAGTTAGCATGTATTCATCTAGCTACCTTGAGATTTGCCCTCAATTCAATTAAATGAAATGTTAAGTTTCTCACTTAGTGTATATGGGATTCCTCTCTTATTTTCAAGTCAATAGGACTAGGTGAAGAAAGGAGATCCCTTTGATGTTTGTTATGGGATTCCTCTCTTATTTTCAAGTCAATAGGACTGGGTGAAGAAAGGAGATCCCTTTGATGTTTGTTGTTGATTTTTGATTTTGGGCATGATTACTATCTAACATTAGTCTATTTTCCCCTTCGCATTATTATGATATTTTAAAGACTTATTTTAGATTATTTATTTTTAGATATTATGTATTTAGATTATGGATATTTTATCTATGGTTGACCATATTCTAGTATTGTTGGATATTTATGCTTATATTTTAGATTTATAGCTTTTTATTTCTTTACCTATTTTTAGTTTAGCTTTATTTTTTAATCCTTTTAATATATTTATGTCAATTAATAATATTTTAATTATTATTCCATTATTATCATTTCTTATTTTTCCTTTCATTCATTTATTTATGATATTTCCTTTCACTTTCTTATTGCTATGTTAGTTCATTTTTGCTTTCAGTTTCTCTATCCATGACCAATTGTTCATTAAAGGTTTCTCTACCAAATGTAATGCTTTTTAATTTAAGGCTAGAAAGAAGGGCATTAAATGTCATGAAAATGACTTAGAAAACATAAATGGATCTTGACATAGAGAGAAAAGTAACAAACAAGATGATAGTATGACAAAAGGGTCTAAAGCCTAGATCAACAAATCAAAATCTCATAAAAAAGTAATGGTCTTAAATATAATGAAATGATCCAAACCTAATGAAATATATGAAAAGATGAACATAATGGTATCAAGATATAATTCTAACATGCAATACCCAACCCAAAATAGTTATATGATGAATTCTCATAAAACCTTTTTTCTTGAAACTTAAAAAAAATAATAAAATTACAACCAAAAGAAGTGAATGAATTATTCATAAAGATTAGGCAATTTTGCACATTTAAAATAAGATCTAAGCTAGTTACTATTTCATAGAGATATGAAAGAAATTTATTTAAACCCAATCATGTTGATAGTGTATAAACCTAGTGATGAGTGGCGAGGTACCCCTACATTTAACCATATGAATACGAGCATTTCATACATGATCTGATCGAACTCCATGAACGGGCTAGTTGTGGTATCTAGATAGTTACTCGTTGATCGCAGTTTGTTGTCTTCCCACCTGGACTAGTATTTGCTTTGTCACATATGGTTTAGTCCAAAGTGAGGTGTATGATATGTTCCTAAACTAATGCTACTCCTGGAAGCAATGGAAAATAAATTTAACTAGGCTAAGAGGAAAGGGGGAAAGAGTCTAAGCTAATAGGAGATAGGGAGAGAGAACCTAAGCTATCCTAAGTGTGATGAGCATCCATTCCTTAATCATCCGTACACATCTTAGGCCTCATGCACTACTACCACTGGTATTACCAAGTGCATGGCCTAGTACACTACTAGGATACCAAGTAGTCACACATAGATTCTCGTGATTAAGTCATACTCATTCCATGTTTAATAAAAATAATAATTAAGTAATTAAACTAAGTGAATGCTACATGATGAAGTAATCTCAATCTTTATTTTTGGTCATGTGCATTTCCAAGTATGCCACACTCGAATAAAGGATGTCATACAATTACAATCATCACACTGTGGGCATGCATTGGGAGAAAGGGTTGAGAAGGACTAAAAAATGAACTAACTTATAAAACTAAATGAAAGACTAACTATTTTAAAACTAACTCCTCTCGTGCACCTACATGTATATTTATAGGCTCACACAGGAGTCATGATATCATGTATCTGATATCATTATTTGGGCTACCATATCGCATACCCGATATCGTGGATCCAATATCACAGCCTTATGAATCATGATTCATCACCTAGGAATTGAAACAAATAGATGAAAATGCCAAGACAACTCAATCAAAAAGTAGAAGCAAAAATCCAAAAGCAACACATGAACTTAGCCACACACTCTTTCATAACCATGTATATGAACCAACAAAGCTTCACACATCACTAGAAGCCTTTAATATGATAACACGTCTATGTATAACAAAGTGGATGCCAAAAAACTAGTATAGATGAAGTATGAGGTTTTTTTATGGGAAAACTACTAAAACCTCAATGCAGTAATACTATCATTATTTCTAAAAATAAAATAACAATTAAAAAATCTACTACAAAGCCTTTCATAACTCACATAACCTCCCACAAAATCCACAAGCCATACTTAAAAAACATGAAAATTAAAAATAGCACATATTGCAATAATTTAACTAATAAAAATAGTATCATGCTTATATAAAATTTATATATCCCATCACATGCCTCACATTCCCATACCATAGCCTCCATGCGAAGCCTATCAAATTCAGCCACTAGGTTAGTGTATACTGGTGAAGAACACATAATTAAATTATGTATGAAACTAAATATACATGGGAATGAAACATAAATTTGTAAATCTAACTGGCTAACAAGCATAACTTAAGGCATAACATAACATCCAAAGCATCATAAAGAAAAAAAGAATAAGGTAAAATATACTAAAATGAAATTTCAATATATTAGAATCCATATATTTAATCAATGTTTTTGTTATGTTCTAAGCCCTTTAATGAAGTGACATAATTTTGAAATCTTAGATTTCCATGTGAGGCTATGACTCATGCATGTTGAGCTAAGATACTTGAATGCAAATAAAAATTTCAGAGACAAGACAATATGATGATTAAATATTTGAATTATTGTATTTGATTCACAAAGATTAGTACTTTTAAACTTTTTTCTTTGTCACATCTACATACACATCATTATTCTTTTCATTTTCTACCAAGATACTAGAAAACTATTGATTAAGAATATTATTTGATTATTTGTACTAGTTGCATAAGTCACAAAAATTAATGTTGATTTTGAGATTCACAAGCTATTCATTTTTGAGATATACATTATAATTAACTTTTACCTACCCTATTAGCTATAATACCCTCCCTACCTAACTTAGGCAAAGAAGATATTACATGAGTCAAATTTGTAAATTCCTATTCATAAAAATGATAAATAAACATAAATGAGGGAAAGAGCTACATTAATGAAGTATGAAAAATAAAATGAAAAATGGAAAAATAGTAACATATCACTGAAAAGAATCGCATAAGCCATGACCACATCTCAAAATGGATTTGAGATATGAAAATCATGGGCAAGATAAATGAACAATACATTACAAGAATATGATATGAAAATAAGATAGGTCAATATGCACCTTATATCATCTAATATATAAAAAGGATAATGTGTTAGCACAATA
This sequence comes from Gnetum montanum, assembly GCA_015680685.1. NCBI lineage: Eukaryota > Viridiplantae > Streptophyta > Gnetopsida > Gnetales > Gnetaceae > Gnetum > Gnetum montanum. The sequence continues at coordinate 293,849 of MNCI01036049.1, forward strand.
TAAGTATAATGTCTAACATACCAGATATAGGAACAAAACCAACTATAATCAATTCACATATAAATAATATATGTTAACTTATATATAAACATGATAACATGATAAGATGAAATAAGATAGCATTACAAGAGATAATAATAATCTTGGGGCAATAAAAATATATTATATATTCTATGCATATATATATCCAAAGCCATTACTAAAACATTAGCTATGAAAAACAACTAAAAGAACAATTATATATCTACTAGGAACTTCATAATCATAAACCTATGATAACACTTCTCCTAATAAGATATATCTCTAGAATTCAGCTAAGACATAAATATCCATGATTAAGATAACAATATTAACTACAAATTATTAAAGTTTATACTTTTAATATTGATAACCTTTCCATAGGTTGGCCTTCCCAAGATGATCTACTAATGTCAAATGCCCAATTTTGGATAACTAAGTTTAAGAAGAATGATTAAGATGAGAGCTTTTGATTTGATGAGATAAAGCGAAATGTTGAACTACTTAAGCATAGGTCAACCTATCAAATACTTAGGTTGATCGACCTCATCTAATATTAAACTACCAAAGGAATATCAACAAAAAATATAAAGACAAAAGTATAAAAATTCCCTTGAACATTGTGATATAGACAAGATATTAGGGTTCTAACATTACAATTTTCCTACCATGTCAAAGTGTTTCTTCATGAATGATCATAGCTTTTTGCATGTTGATACCAAGGTGGAGATAGATCGTTGGATGAAGATTAGTATTTTAGCAACATTAGGCTAGAACAAAAGTAGTTTTTAGAAGCATGAAAGAGTAAGAAATAAAGTTGAATAGATAATACTATTATATCTTTGTATCATATTATCTCTATATCATTTGCATGTTCTTTCTTATATTGGATGGAATTTGATCTATTGCAAGATTTTTGAGCTTCATTGTAACATTTCCTTTTATTTTTACATTCAGGTTTGTGAATCTTCTATCTAAAAATCTTGTTTGTATGACAAGCAAGATTGGGAACTCTTAAAACCATCATTATTCTTCCAAGAGTTGAAGATGCTAGAAGGGAACCTAAGGGAAGAGGAGAGGTGGATAACTCCTACAAAGTGTACTAGACCCAATGTCACATCTATATGATAATGTCAATTTTTCTTCACTTACAATATTGTATCTATGATGTTGTATATTCAATATCATAGTGCATGGTATAACATCATAGATCCGATATTGCAGGGTGTGTGAAACCTATAAATACAACACTTAGGTGCATGAATCTGTATAAGTTTCATTCCCTCCTTAGGTAGACTTTTTTAGTTTCATTTCATAGTTTTAGTTATATAGTGAATGCCCACAGTGTGGTGTTGAGTAGTTGTATGGAATCTTTATTCAAGTAAAGTGTACTTGGGCATAGTTCATGATGGAAAATAAAGATCGAGATTGCTTTTCATCATTGCAACATCCACTTAGTTTTACTATTTCACTTAGCATATTTTTTACTATTTTCTCAGTTTAATGAATTGCATTTACAAGTATTTTACTTTACTTGTCCATTAGTAAAGTAGAATGAGTAAGACTTGTTTCAAGCATTTAAGTGTACTCATTTGGTAATCCTAGTAGTGTTATAGCTTGGTTCACCTAGTAGCATAATGCTTGGTAATCTAGTAATGGTTATATGAGCCCAAGACTTGTATGATAAGCTAGGACTAGATGCTCATTGCTCTAGGCTAGAGTAGATTTACATTACCATCATTACTTAGACTTAGAATTAAATTTCATTATCAATTATGTTTATTTCTAGGAGTAAAATGAACCTAACAACATCAATTATCATATGCCTCACTTTGGACTAAACCATATGTGACAAAGCTACGACTAGTCCAAGTGGGAAGACAATGTCCTACAATCAATGCTTAACAATATAGATGCCAAAAATAGTCCCATCCACAAAATTCAACTGGACCGTGTGTGAATGCTTGTGATCCGTATGGTCGGGTGTAGGGGTACCCACTACTCATAATTGGTGTTGTTGCTAGGGATAGTGCTAGTTATCTAGATTAATTATATTATACATTATTGTTGTAAATGTATTAATGGTCTATCTTTTAGAAAACATTAATATTTTAAGTCACAAAAATTATCAAATAAAATCATGTCTTCTTTATATAGGGCCAATAATGCATTATATGATGAAAACACTAGTAGGAAAAATGATAGGATCAACATTGAGGAAAACTGAAGTAAACAACCACAAGTAGGGGTTTCTTATGCTCATTTAGATCTTTACTATACTCAAAGACTATATTCAACTAATGTAGTCAATCGTAGAGGAGATGAAGTAAGTCCTAGAACAAGGAATACCTGAAGGGCTAAGACCTCCTCCAAACCTAGAAGAGATACATCAAGGAATCAAAGGGAAAAATATAGTAGCCATGGCGACTCTCCCAGTTCACCATATTTATCTTCCTCTCTCATGTGTAGTTTTGACAAAGATGAATGTAGGTATAGAAATAGGAATCAAGATGAAGAAAAAAGTAGAAATAGACAATATCATTAGTGTGAGCATGAACGAAATCATCATAATCAAACAACTAGAAATAGAAATTATCACCATGACATGTGTGATGATGATGGATCCTTGTTGGATATTATGATCATGATGTAGATAACGAAGGTAGTTAGAATACCTCATGGGCACCAATCGAAAAGTCACATCAAAAGGCTTGATATGAATAACATCCCTAAATTTGTGAGAGGCTATAACTCTGATCCACAACATTACTTACAAGCCTTGCATGATGCTTGCACCTTGCAGAACATTGAGAGTGAGTGGAAAAAGCTTAAGCTCTTTCCTAGAACACTAACAGACAAAGCTAAAAGTTGGTATAGATCATTGGAACCATATTCAATCCACTAATGGTCCACAATGTTGGAGTTTTTCAACAAAAAATATGGAACCTATGTGAGAGTGTCCAACTTGAGAAAGAAATCCAAGGATGGGAGTAAGAACAACATGAATCCTTTGATGGAAAGATACTATTCTCTACTACATAGATTTCTAGGCCATGGTTTTTCTCAAAAAGGAAACTTCTCCACATCATAGATGGGCTTCATAATAAATTGAAGGAGACCTTGGGATTTATGTCCAAGGTCAATTATCTGGATTAAAATCATACTAGATACAAAGGCTAGTTAAGTAGGTGGCATAAGAAGAAGGAAAGCTATGTAAATGAGAAAATGTAGAGGAATATAACTGGGATCCAACTCTTCAAAAGAAAGGGATCCATATCTATGATGAGGAAAAAGAAGTAGCTCTTGATGAGGTGATTTCACAACAAATCTTGCCAATAAAATAGTCTATCACTAAACTTGAGTCAAGGATAGATAAGATGTGGGAGTTGATAAATGACAAAGTTATGACCTACATGAAAACCATAGAGGAGATGGTAATGGAAAAACGATTGAGTGATCAAAAAAAGAAGAGGAAAAAAACAAAGAAAAATGTATGAACACTTATAAAAAAAATAGTTGTAAAAGAAGAGGCTATAGACTCAACCATAGAAAAGGATGATGGATGTGACATCTACCAATATGACCATCGAAATGGCTATTGCCCAGTTATGTTACATATACAAGATTTTGGGGCTTTTTCTTTGAATCTCAAGTTCATACAAAAGAAAATGCCTAGAAAATTACCTTACTCACAAAGTAATTATAAACAATCCTACAACCAACCATACTATTTTATTGGGACTTCTTATCAACCTCAAAACTATTATCACTCACAGTGGCAAAACCCACAGTCGTGGGGGATGCTATCAACAAACTAGCAATACCCTTATTGCTAGCCAAACTCATATAAATACTACATTCAACAACCTATTTCTCCAAATGGCTCTACTTTCTTTACCTCAAATCACTACTATCACTCTCCCAAATATCGTCAACCCATAGCATCTCCTATGGGATTACCATATGTCACTACTAATAACATAGGAAGGGTTGGTACCATAACATCAATGAAAGAATGCCACTTGTGCTATGAAAATACACAGAAATGATAATACTAGTAGATCTCAACCATAGTCTTGAAAATGTCATTTCTTTAGGATAGTTTCCACACATGAGCATAAGACTCCTAGACCTACTGGCTCCTCAAGGCCAACTGGGTGCAACATCCTTCCTCACCAAAATAATGTCTTCCAATCCTACACAAGGGCCAAGACCCATTACCACTCTAGTGTAAAACATAATAGATGATCCTATCACTATTGAGAGGTAGGTAATTCCATGTCTTACTACTGAAAAAGAAGGGTACAGTTGTCAATTGATCTTCTAGAAAGTCAATATAGTCATTACACTAATCCATAACAAATGTGAAAAATTGATGAAGTGAAAAGCTAGGAAAAATGGATGAAACACAACTCATCTAGGCCATATGGGAAAAACACAACTTGTCCAGGCAAGCCCTCGCATATACAGTACAAGAAACTTAACCTCTTGCAAAAAAAAAAAACTGCGAGAGATTACCCAGTAGCATGTTTGCAAAGTATCCTGTTCACACTTGAGTCTTCCCTGAACCTCTCTCCCTCACACTTGTACCTTCCCTCTTCCGCCCCTTATGCTCCCAAACTTTGCACTTCCAGGCTTAGCAGTGCAACATCTGAGTAGCGGCCGACGGACGATGTTGGTGTCTTTACCCCTATGGTGTTTTGCATTCTTTATCGATGTCTCTCAGGCAAGCCCTCAAAACGTCAACAAAGAGGGGCCATTGAAACACCGTGAAATTTCAAGACGTCAATGATTTAGCAAATTCTCAAAGTTTAGGCAAGGATTTTCACAAGTGGCACATCTCAACAAGTTTTCTTTTTTCGGCCAAGGGCCTGCTACGCTACGGTATGTAGCTTAGCGTAGCAGACTTCAGGAGGACACAACAACACACGGGATGTGCAAAAACAACATTTCAATTTCACAAGTTAGTCATGTTCCAAACTGCTTTAACTTTTGACGAATTATGCTGAGTTACACTACGTAGTGTAACGCAGCGTAATGCAGCATAAAGCGAGCAGCACAACTAAGTTAGCCACGGAAATAAAGTTAACAAAATTCAAGCAGTAGAGATCATTATGTTAGCATACGCTTCCCAACGTATTGCAACGTAGCTGCCAGATAGTTTGCTACCGAAGAGTCTGTCAACACTAAAGACAAGGGTGATTACGCTACACTATGCTTTAGAGCGTAACACAGTGTAGCGCCACAAGCTTCAGCTACAACACATCAGGTCAATGGCATCTTGTGGGCCCGGGACACATGTCATCTAAACCGCATTTTTCTCTTAACCCTAATCTTATAAATACCCTGGCAAACAACGCTCAAAGGGTTGGCAATTTTTGACATTATTAGCAGAAAATTGGTGAGACGAGGAGAAAGAGTTGGCAATAGAAGAGCATCGATGGTGACAGAGAGAAGATTTTTACCAGAGACTTCAAGTTAGCAGATACTTTGCTTCGAGCCTGACTCCCTTGTGCCTAGATCAGCTAGAACAAGGTAGATTGGCCTTTGCTTGTTTAATCTCTGATCAACTTCTTGTTGGTGGTGGATACTTCATCCAAACCAGAATTTGCTTGTAAATCCCATTGCATTTACCATATTTATCTATAAGGTAGATCCCAGATCTTGGGATCGTGCATGTTCCAGATTCAATTCATTGCACCTTGTTTACATTGAATTCTACAATAATTTCATATAATTTACATCACCTTCATTACCTTCGAGATCTAATATTGGAGCAGATCTTATTTTCTCGTAAATCGATAATATATTCTCATATCAAATTGTCATCTCGTTATACAATTATTGACAAATTTACTGATTAAGTAAGTCCCTATCTGATCGACAAGACCGTTCAGGGCACCTTGGATTTGTTTTCTCCAGCACAGCCCTTGCATGGATCTAGGGTTAAAAATGTATACACGGAAATCCCCTCAGTGTTTCCAGTAATTGACATTTTCTGTCATTACACAGTTGTCAACTAATCTTCTAGAATGTCAACACAGCCATTACACTAATCCACAACAAATGTGAAAAACAAATGTATGTACAAGAGAGAGCAGGGGCCACTAAACCAAAATATACCTAGTTACTAACAACTAAGAACTTTCAATTATCCAAAAGATGCATGAAATAATGTAAACCACTTATTAATTTCCATTCTAAGAAAATGACCTCAACTAAGAACTTACAAATAGAAATACTAAATCATAATCATACAAAAATAGAAAAAGGAACTAAGGACTTAGATGATAAAAATTTAATTATGATCATAATTATATGGGATGATAATAGAAAACCTAAGTCATTAAGGATGGTAAGTATGAAACCTCAAGTGTATGATCCAGGGGAACTAAGGTGCATTTTCCAAACACTCACCCATGACTTTAGTCATGGGGAAGATATCTCATCCTAATTCAAGAATTAATAAGAAATTTTTAATTTTTTTTTACAATTATTTTTTATTTCTAATTTCTTGTTATACCCTTTCATATTTTCTTAATACAATTTTTTCCATTCTTTTATACTTTTCAATTTTCTTTGACATTTTTTCATTCTTTTAACATTTATCATTCTTTTCATCTTTTTCCATTTTACTATCTTTTTAATCTTTTTCATACTTTGTTTTCATTTTCTTGTACATATTTTTGATTGTTAATAAAACACACCAAGAATAAGGCAAGATGTACTCAAATAAGGTGAAGATTTCTCTATGTTATCAAGTCATAAGGGATTGATTATTTATACAATGAGACCACAATGTTCATTCATCCATTCCATTAATGATATTTTTTCCATCATAATACTAAGAATAAACTTGTGCTCATTATGGAAGGAACAAAAAGTGAAGAACCTAGTGGGAATGAAAAGGGTGTCTAATCAAGGGGATTTTTGGATTCTCTTGGATTATATCCTTGTAGATATAATAAAAAATGACAAAGTACAATAAGTGTTTCCTTACCATGTCACTAGAAAGACATGTTACGCATTCCTAAAGGTAGTCCTCCAGTAAGGTTGAAAAATTTTTAAAAAATAAATAAATGCACAAGAATAAATTTCTAGAGGTCCTAATGGAAAGACATGTTACCCATGCCTAAATCTAGGTGGCTTCTCAAAAACCTAAAAAATTAAAAAGTGCAATGAATAAACTCCTCCCTTGGACAATACACCAAGTGGTAATACTCCTTGCAATAGTGGTAGTCTTATAGTTGTAACTCTCATAGAAATGTGATGTCACTACAAAGCAATTTAGACTTGGCTTGAATCTTCGAAAGAAGGGCTAATGATTATTTTAACCACTAATAAAACACAAGAATTCATTATGCCTCACATCCCTATTTCTACAACCCCTTCTAAGTCCATCTCATCTCACTGTATGAATAATTATAACTTGTGATTTTATGTAACGTAGTATAATTTTTCCCACTTGGAAATACTAACATGTGTATTTTACTAGATATGTATGCATTACATTCAACTCCTTGAGTGCCTAAGGGATCTTTGAGGCATGGTTATACAAGGGCACTAAGGGCTAGAGCCAGCTTTGGAGAGGATCCACTTGTATAACTCTGGCATTTTATACTTTCCAAGAAATTCCAGATCATCTTGTGATTTCCAAGATCATCCAAAATATAATAAATACATTTCATAATCTATAATACTTTGTCCATACATCAAAAATTTATTACCCACCTCTTATCCATACAATAAACTTTTGTTGCCAAAGATTCCTTATTCATGAACTTTAAACATCAAATTGTTGACAACTGTGCATCATTAATGATCATGATCCTCTAAATAAGCTTTACATCTTCCAAATAGTCCATTTGCTTCATTTTCTAAAGAAAAATCAATGAAAATTTTGAACTTTTTAATGGTGATGGCATAGTTACAATGTTGTAGGCACCTACGATGTCATACCTACAATGTTGCACATATAAAAATAGTATCTATATGTGTGGGAGTTAGTGAAATTTTTTCACTTATCATTTTGCAATAAGGGAGTTTTTGCAGTTTTTTTTTTAGAATTCTTGCATAGTAGCTTCCAAAGGTCATACCTTCACCCTCGTAGCTCTAATTTCCAAAATTATTAAATCCTATTGATCTCATAGTGCTCAACTTAGTCATGGGGGGTGCATTGCATGATATAAGTGAAAATTTGAAAATTTAAGCCAAAACATTTTAACCTCAAAAGATACTATAAATGGTAAGTACAAAGAAATAATAAGAATCTCACCACTAATCAATCAAACTAAGGCTAGAAAGATTTAGATCATAATCCTAATAGACCATACCAACTATTTTATGCCATAATAAGCAAGAAGACATTAAGAAGGTAATAAGTAACTAAATAATATGCCACCTAAGGGGTTCCTTTTTTTGCAAATTTTTCTAACTCTGTAATCATAAGATGATAATAACTTGATCTAACCAAGAGTACAAGAAGGATTATGAATAATTAAGCACCAATGAAAACATTTTGGTAATCCTAAACTCTTGATTGATTGTAGATGGTCCTGAAGAGGATACTAGAAGGAAGACCTTTAGAACCTAGAAGTTGTAAGATGTAACTCAAAGCATCCCCATTATGGCCCACACTAACCAATAGTGGAGAATGGAACTTAGAAGAAACATACCAATTCTGGTAATATAAAGAGGCCAATGCAACAATTAAAATTGAAGGAGTCTTTGTGCCATACTCAAGAGAGAGGACATATGGAAAAAAACATAAGGACATAAGAGAAGAAACTTTCTAGAAGCTTGATGACAAAGGAAAGAAGCCAATGGAAGAGCCACCACCACCTAAAATACAAACTACATCAAGCCCCTTCAAATTTTATTTCAAATTTTGTTTTTGTTTTATCATGTAAATATGTCATTTTTGTATACACCCCTACAACACTAAAAGTTAATCAATAGCCAGAGTCAGTTAATAATCTCATACCTTCCTAATTTTGTAAAGAAAGCTCAATCCTAGCCTATTAACTCTAGCGAAACATTTCTTTTCAGTTGTGAAGGCATGATGAATTATTAGTTAGATGAGATATCATAGATGTTATGTCGTAGATGCTACATCGAATCTAATTCATAGCATCACTATCAGTGTGCTTTAGTTTCCTACCACGTTATAGATGCTACATCACATCTATGATGTCACATCTATTTGATAAAGTCAATTTTTCTTCACCTACAATATCATATCTATGATGTTGTATATCCGATATCATAGTGCATGTTATGACATTATAGATATGATATCATGGGGTGTGTACAACCTATAAATACAACACTTAGGTGCACAAATGTGCATAAGTTTCATTCCCTCCTTAGGTAGATTCTTACAGTTTTATTTTATAGTTTTAGTCATAGAGTATATGCCCGTAGTGTGGTGTTGAGAAATTGTACAAAATATTTATTTGAGTGAAGTATACTTGGACACAGTTCATGACTAAAGATAAAGATCAAGATTGCTTTTAATCATTTCTGCATCCACTTAGTTTTATTGTTTTACTTAGCATAGTTTTTATTATTTTCTTAGTTTAATCATTTACATTTCCAAGTATTTTACTTTACTTGTTCATTAGTAAAGTGAAATGAGTACGATTGGTTTCGAGCATTTAAGTGTAATTATTTGGTAATCCTAGTAGTGTTATAGCTTGGTTTGCCTAGTAGCATAATGCTTGGTAACACAGTAATGGTTACATAAGCCAAGACATGTACAGTAATCCATGACCGAATGCTCATTACTCTAGACTAAAGTAGATTTACATTACCATCATTACTTAGACTTAGAATTAAATTTCATTCTCAATTATGTTTATCGCTAGGAGTAAAATGGGCCTAACAACATCAATTATCATATGCTTCACTTTGGACTAAATCATACATAACAAAGCTACCATTAGTCCAAGTGGAAAGATAGTGTCCTACTATCAATGCTTAACAATCTACATGTTACAACTAGTCCCATCCATGGAATTTGACTAGATCATGCATGAATGCTTATGATTTGTATGGTTAGATGTAGGCGGTGCCCACTACTCATCAGATATTAATAATCTTTCTTATATTTATAATTAAATTAATATGTAATGCATGTAATCAAAGTCAATAAGCAAATCATCACTAATAATCCAAAGTAGTAATCCAAGTGGCCTTCACTAATATTGACAAGAATCCAACCTAGCTTTTCTTATGGCTTCTCACAACTATAATAATGCTAATAACCAGTTTGCTAAGGAAATTTTCTATTGCACTAAAAGAACATGAAATTGTATTGCAAATGCTACATGATGCATGGCCGAAAAAGAGTTTCAACAATAATAGATAGTCATTGCAAAAATTAAGGTGACTAAACAAATTCCAATGCATAAAAACTATATAAAACCTTTTTCCATATTCTTTTTGATATAATACCATAATAATTTTGCAAACCAAATTTTTAAAATAAAAAATTATTTTGGAAAATTCATTAAGAAGCATACAAATGGAAAAATACAAAGATAAATAGGAATTTGAATAACATTCTATAAAAGTAATGTTGACTTAAAGATTACAAAAAAGTTAAGACTCATATTAGCATATGTATGAGATTAAACCCATAAAAAGAATTGTAGGGATTATTAAATAAACATGCCCTCATAGTTTGCATATCAAAATAATATTTCAACCAAAACTAAACAACAAGAATTCTTTAGATCTAACCCTAGATCACAGCAAAAAAATAGCTAATTTACTAGGCAAAATCATTTTAAATGAAAAAAAATCACTACTCATGGTATATAGAAAATACAAAAATGGGAAACTAAAGAATGAGAGAAGTGGTTAAGTAAAATCATCTATCAAAATATTAAACCTTGATCATCCTAATGCTACTTGCTAAAAGCATCCATGAATAGGAGGACAATAAGTGTTAGGGAGCACCTGCCAAGGTCATTCTACAACATCACAGTTAAAAGTTGAATAGTCATTTGCAAAGTGTGTTTGTAGAGATCAATGCAAATGGAAAGTGCAAAAGTTTTTCAACTTAAACAAATAAAGGAATCAATGCTCTAGATGGAGTCCATGTACCAATGTAGGCAATAAAATCAATTTGCATGTGCAGCTTGAATTTGAAGACGCTATAGATCTAGGAGATGGTAACATTGCATAATACGAGAGTTGACATTGATCAACCTCATTTTACTACTTCTAACTAGTACTATGCTCTCAAGTCCAAATTTTTTTCCAGAGGATAGCTTTAGATCTAAAAATTTCTCTTTTATTCCTACCATCTACCTTTCTAAAATGGAACTTCCTTACAAGCTAGGAGATTTTCATCAATTATTTTCCAAATTGATCTCACTAGTATTTGTGCAATTTAGAAATTAAAGAGATGTAGGCATTGCTCAAGTTAGATATTTGACAAAACTTAACTATATCTGTAATAACCAACAAAACTAAGATTACTCAAACTCACATTTCCACTGCGTGGAATCTTAGATATGGCAAAAAAAAATTCTTGATTGTAGATGTAGAAATTATATATCAAATACCAATGAGTAATATGCACATCTTTGGAATGATGATTTGGAAAATGCCTCTATAACAATAGTATGTGAAATACCAATGAGTAATGTTTACAACTTTGGAATGGTGATTTGGAAAATACCTTTGCAACAACAGTATGTGAAATACCAATGAGTAATGCTTATAACTTTGGAATGATGATATGAAAAATGCTAACGTGCAACTTCAATAGTTCCTCTTACTTCTACCTTCTACTAAAATCTACATATGATATGTTGCTCTGCCAAAATCTGTACATTAGGGTAACAACATATTTCACTAAATTCTATACAGTACACATTTTCTTTCAATAAAATAATACTTTTTCCTCTAAATTTGTTTAATATAATTTCATTATTCACTTCAAGATTTAGTAAAATTAGAAATTAATTCTTAATATTTCCCACCAAAATCAACCTATAGCTTGATATTTCCAAATTAAGAGTCTTACCTCTAGGCTAACACTTTGTTATTTCTAAAGGGAATTTTCTATTATATTATTATAACATTAGCATATATAACTTGACTTTACGTGAGATTTTGTAAATTAATTGATTTTCTAAAAGTTAGAGTATATGATAGAATATTTACTTTACTTGGATGGTTGAACATGTTTGGCTATATGGTTTTAACATTATTTACTTAGCAAGACGTTGCTAGTTTGAGTTATACATGAGGCATCACTATACTCCTAAAATTCTTCTAAATTATTATGTTTGGTTGACAAACTCACTAACTCCTAGATTGTGTATTAAAGAGAACCACATCTAATAAGATAATCTATTAAATGATTCTATATTACAATGGACATTGTTCTAAGGGCTTTTCTTGAAAGAGCACCAATCATGATAAAACCCTTGCATGATTAAAATGCATTATAAGTTGTAATTTTAAATCACAGTTAATTAAAATGTACTACATTCAAATTATAGAAACCTAAGTGACTATCCTAGCTTAACTATATCATTAACCCCTAAGGGTAGAAAAGATATGATGCATTCATAGTATCAAGTAATGAAAATTAGATTTAGAGTTCATTGAAAATTAAATTTCATGTGCATCCAATATTTCCATTGTATTCTCATTGCTTTCAAGAAAAGCTTGAACATATAGCATCCATTGATACTACATTAACATTACCATTAGAAGGATATAGTCATCTATGAAATACGGTCAATGATATATTATGATTCCTCTTAAGGGAAAGAAAGTAGTCACAACTAAAATTGAGGGAAGAAATTAAGGTATACATGCATGCCTCCATGAACACATAGATTTTGTTGACTTATAATAAAAAATCTTGAATATTTTTTATTAACTTCTAGTTTTGACAACTCTTGATTAATAAGATAAGATATATGATAGGTTCTAAATCAAATGATAGGTTGGAAAAGGTAGGTTAAACTCAAAATAAGTTAGCTATATGTGTAGCCCAAGACATATATATAATAAAGTCTATTAACAAAAAATTAGAAAAATATAATAAAACCTACAACCTCTTGTTTAACAAGAAAATGAGATAACTACTTGAGCCACCTATGATTAGCTAAAGAGGAATACATATGTCTTGTAATGTATCATATTGGCTATATATCTTGGGATATTCTTATGGTCATATTATTTTAGGTTGTAACATTTCCTTTCTATATAATAAGCATACGTTTATTTAAAGAATTAAAAATTTTATCCATTTTAAAAAACAATTTGGTCACTTCTAAAGTTATGAGGTGTTTTGAATATAAATTTATAAGATAAATGTTCTTAGTTCATATAATAAAAAACCATATAATTTAAAAAATACACAATGAAGTGATTAATGGTATATATCATTAGAAGTGTTCATACAAAATTTGGCAATATGTTCAACAACCATTAAAAATGCATTCTCTTTTCTTGAAGCATATTTTCTTCTCCACATTCAAAGAGATATGAATCATGTAACTTCTATCTTAAATTAGTTTGTGGAATGCTAGCTTTTACTACTCACCATGTGATTTCAATCGTATTTATATGAATACCTATGACTGGGTCTTTAAAATGCGGTGAGTTATTCACCATCCTATGATCAAATTGAAGTTGACGAAACCATTTTGAATCATAAGCCTTCCACATATTACTATAAATGATAGAGCCAAGCTTAATCTATTGATAATTACTATTTATCAATGTTTCTTTAGACCTATTCTGAACAACAACAGGAAACATATTATTTGAGTCACACTCAATTCCTCCAAATACCCAATGATCTACTATAGGTCTACCTCTATTATATTTTTTTTTTACCCACACATGGACTCATCAATGTCTACTATTTATCTTGGATCCCCAATTTGTTGTGGATTTTTTAATAAATCATCTACACATACATTTCTACAAAAATTAAACCAATCCATAACAATGGGTTTTAAAACTTGGTATTAAACTTCTACATACTCATTGAAGCATTTCCAACTCCAATCATACATTATCATAAGTGTTTACTTCAATTCTAATTTTGATTTCATGTTCCAAAATGAATGTTTTCTTTTTTGTCACATTGAAGACATAGAACTCTATATCTTTTTTTTTTGAAGAATTTCTTTGTTCTTTCATTGCTATGTTATATTTTGAACATATTTTTTCTCTATATAAAAGGCCTAACTCTTGATAGAAATCAATACAATCTTCTAATTTTGAATTCCCTGATATAGTTATTCCCTAGTCATAGATGAAAGATCTTGAAATATAAATCATTCTTAGTAACTAATACATTATTTTAGCTATTTAAAATTTCATAAAATAATTAATAAATTATAAAAATAGATAAAAATTAATAAAAAACACCATTTCAAATTGAAAAGATTGGCAAAACACTAGTACAACTAAATTACTCTTATTGGTATACAAAACTACAAAAAATAATAAAGTCTTATAAAAAACATGAAAAAGGATAACATAAAATGGTACTAAACAATGCTTAGAATTAACTGTATTAGTACATTCGACATATTCTTATTAATTTATGGAATTAATGTTAAATTTGAATTATAATAGAATGCATAGTTTATCATTGCATAAGGAGGGAGGTGCTTACACTAGGTTTTGCTATCTTTTCTTCACAAGTGGTGGTGTGGGGTTACTAAAATCCAATATAAATTTTTTAACAATATTTAATCCCAAGATATATATTGTTAAATTTAAAATTTATAATTACCAAATTAAGAGTTTTTCCACTAAGCTAACACCTCGTTGACTCATCATAGGATAAGGATTTATTAGCTCAATATAAATAATAAAGCTTAGAAATACTTACTTTCTTTTCTTATTGTACTATTTGTATTTAATTTAGGTATATTAAGTAAAGATTTTTGTTACTTCAATGATCAAAAAAGAAAACTGGCCATTCACAATAAAGAAAAATGTATCCTTGTGAATGAATTTTATTGTAACATTTTAAGGTTTTCAATAATTTTGGTCATGGAGTGAATTTCATTATATCCTTTTAATATTTGCAAAATTTTATTGAATTCTTTTTATTAAGAAAAAATTGATGAGTGTGTGTATATAAAAATTTATAAAATTTATCCACTAGAATCATGAAGTCAATATTAATAATTTAAACAAAGTCTAGCATCAATATTAACAACATAAATAAAGTTAAACAATTTTAAAACACATCATGATATATAGTGTCCATTAATTGCTATTTTTACCATGAAATGAATAAAATCATTATAATGAAATATTTTAAACACTAAATTGATCATTATTTAGTTCATCACCAATGCAAATTATTAATATGAACAAAACAAAAATTTTAATCATTTGATGTTTTAGCTGTAATATCAGTTACAAATGTTGCGAAAACGGTGCATGGAGATCATATAGACATGTTGCAAAAATAGGGCATGGAAATTGTATAGACATGTTACAAAAACAATGCACTGAAATCATGTAAATATAAATGTAAATCTAAGGAAGCAATTACAAGATTTTTAAAAAAGTTACCTCCCTCCAACATGTAATGAACCCTTAGGAATTCAACGAATTATGCTAAAGAAATGCATAGTATTTGATTCTTCATAAAATAAAAAATGTAATAATGATAAATTAATTTTCAATCTTTCCCTAAAAATTTTAAGAAAATAATGAAATGATTATTTTAGAAAATAAAATTTGGGGAACCGTACATGATACGGAAGTTGTAGACTATAATTTACTTGTAGATTTTTAGTCTTAGTTTACCTTCACATTACAGTTAGAAAATGCAAAATGCAATGATTACTTTACAAAATAAAAGTTAGAAAAAAAAATATGCATCTACGTACTACAATTTACTTACAAAAATACTGATTAATCAAGATAGCGAAGAAATTGAATCAAAAGATGCAACACAATTTGAAGTAACTTGTCATAACAGCATACAAACTCTCATTCTTTTAGTAGCATGCTTAAATAAAGAAGAAGATCTCATTATATCTCACCAAAATTATTGAAACATGAATGTGTACATAAAGATCATATTTGAAAAGAAGAAGAACATCAGTATAGCAAGAAGTTTAAAGTGAGAAAGTTATGCTCCATGTGAGGTAGTTTTGTTTTGGAAAGATAGATGGAAAGAAAAAAAGAAATATTTTCAAATATAAAGCTATCTTCTAGAAGAAAAACCAAACACAAGAGCATAGCATCGTTTAGAAGCGATGGAATAATGTTGACCAATGTCAAATCTTTTATTTTACAATGTTTCCAATGGCATTGATGTTGTCGAAGAGGGAGATGGTGATGTTGCCATAAGGTAGAGGATGAGGAGGCAAGAATATTATGGATTGTGCAATAGCTTTAATGTGGAATGTAGGATCATATTACTATATGGCCACTGTGGATCAGAACCTACCACAATGAGAAGAAATTCCTACAATTGCAAAATGGCCATATCATTCTGGAAAGGTTAGGTGGAAATGCACCTATGAGATAGGGTTATGATAAGTAAAGGCTGAAAATACTACACTAGGGCTATGGTATTAGAATTGAAATTCTTCACTTCTCTGTATGCATAAGATCATGGGTAAGAGCTGCAACTCAAAACCTTCCTTGACACTCTTGTCCATTGCCAACTTCTCTACTACTATGGTAGGGAAAGAAACCTTCCCATATCCATCACAATGATAACTCCTATGAATGGAGAAACCAATATCAATCTAAAAAAGGAAAAAAATGAGTTATCCATTAGAAGATTATCTATTTTGCTTAACAAGGCCTATGGTAACTAGATGTCTCAAATTGCAAGTACTTACAAGTAAGACATATTTCTAAGACAAAATACATCTTTTGGTTGAAGTTTGATCTTTGGAAAGACATCCTCCTAGAATCAAAGATGTCTTCTATATTTGCCTCTACCTTAGAAAAGACATCTTTTCTAAGTGATGAAGCATCAATTATTAAATATATCAATTGGTTTTGATGTTACAAATGTTATGTCACATCTACATCAATGCATCTTATTTAGCTACTACATTTCATTTGCTACATCATAGATGCATCAATGCATATGCATCAATGAAACCTAAGATATAGTAATGCATCCACATTAATGAAGTCTCCATATTTACCTATAAATATGTGAGTACCCATTGCATTTTTGTTACCATTTGGTTAATATTATAGTCAAACTCTTGCAATTTTCTTTTGTAATCTTAGAAAATAGTCAAGTGTCAGTAACATAAATTTTAGTTAATTTTATAGCATCTTATTTGAGTGGCATTATACCTAGATAAATTCCAAGAATAAAAATAAGACCAAAAATGCATTCATATTCATTGCAGTACTTTGACATAGAATAGATTTATTTTAAATATAATTTACTTTCTATGTACTTAGTTAATATTTATGATTTTCATACATATTAATCAATTGGTTAAATGAGCATAATCAATTTCAAGCATAAACACATATTCACTTGGTAATCCCAATAGCATCATTACTTATTTCACCCAATAGCATAACACTTGGTAATCCCAATAGTATATACACGAGTTTAAGATATGTAACAACAAGCTAGGAATGGACATTAATCACTCATAGGATAGCTTATTGATGAGCTGCAATATTGCATCCTACCTCATTATCTATAAATAAGAGGTGGCTTTCCTTGTTTAGGGGAGTTAGTCTCAAACCCTTAGCTAAACTCTTGCAGTTTTACCATTCCAGAGTTAGAATAATTCCTATGTGCTCACAGTAGGAGTCATAGAGTGAACGGATCTTAATTCGAGAAAATTGTACCTGAGCACACATTTTTGTATGGAAATAAAGATGAACTTTATGATAAACCTTGTAGCATACAGATTAATCTAAATAGTAATTAATTATTGTTGAATATTTAAATGCTTTCCAAGTTAATTAATTCCTCTCTCAACCCTTGACTCTCTTAGTTAAGTACACTTAGTACAACCACTTCGAGCATGTGTGTAGCGCTTGGTAACCCAGTAACAATTAGTATTTGGTAATCCCAGTAGTGTTGCACTAGTTCAGGATGTGTGTGGCAAGTGGGAATGGATACTAGTGTTAGGAACAATTAGAACTTAGTTAGTGAATAGTTAATGTAAGTTAGTCACTTAGTTCTCTTTACCTTCCCCTATTAGCGTAAGACATTAAAAATATAAAAGTTATAAAAATCATATACCTCAAGATTACTTAACCATACAACCGTGATAATATAAGTAAGTTTGGGAAGACAACGATTGATTAACCTTAAGTGTTCCATTAAGGCGCGTAAGCACTTAGTCCTTGGAGTTTGACCGGATCGCACGTGAAATGCTCTTATTCGTATGGTTGAGTGTAGGGGTACCTCGCCACTCATCATTGGCACCTTTGCTAGGGACTTAGTTGGGATGCTAGGGGTACCCCTATGCTCTTATTTGTATGGTTGAGTGTAGGGATACCTCGCCACTCATCATTGGCACCTTTGCAGGGACTTAGTTGGGATGCTAGGGGTACCCCTACGCTCTTATTCGTATGGTTGAGTGTAGGGGTACCTCACCACCTTTGAGTGTAGGGGTACCTTGCCACTCATAATTGTTGAGGAACATAGGAAATCATTCATATCATTGGGATGCTAGAACAAACCCTTAGGGTTAATCAAGAAAAAATAAGACAATGGTAAATCACACATTGAACAAGACAAAAATGTCTTCTTCTTTGCACAAGAGCACTTCACCGCCTAGGACTAACACAAGAGACAATCGACGGCAAAACACACATAACCAAGATCCACCAGTTCCTCAAAAATTTCATGTGGTATATACTCATCATAATGAGTATGTACCTGATTTTACCTTTATTCTCCATCAAGATGAACAACTGTGTTGGAGAGACTTGGAAGGTAACATAGTGTTGCCTCTAGACCGATTAGTCCCCAACATGCTCCTTCATGCCCTCTCATGAATAGGCATTCATTTTTGTATGTGTAATATGTTGCATGCGTTCATGACACAAGGGACTACCATCCCACAAAAGTGCAACGTCAAAGGGACTTGCAATAGGAGAGATATCATACATCCTCAAAGGGTAAATGGCCCCATAACGCTCCACATGTCTTGAGTGAAATTGAGGGTGGTGAACCTACTTCAAATGAATCCCCAGCAAATGATGTTCCTCCTTCTAACGATGGTCAAGAGGTGGTGTATTAGAACCTACACTCCATGATTCACAACCTTGGTTCTGATACCCAAAAACATGAAGTGTTCAAGGAAGGAACACAACCACACGATAAGGGTGGACATTCTGATCATGATCATGATCGTGGCCGAGACCACAGAAGAGAAGGTAGAAAACACCATCATGGCGATGGTTCTCCTTCTTGTTCACCTTCATTGTCACATTCACCCTCTCTTTTAGTATCCAGTTGCAGTCATAAGAAAACCAACCATGAGGATAAAGGTAAATAGAGTGAAAAACATCGACGAGACAGTCGAGAACGAGGATGAGGGTAATCTAAGGAATCAAGGCATGGAAGAAGGGAGAGTAGGGAACCACGTAGACACCATAGATTCTATGAACGAGATGATCACAAAGAACCCCTACTCGCAACTAGAAGCATGCTAGACATAACATAGGCTATAAGAGTTCCCACAAGGCACCAAAAAGATAGTAGGATCAAGAGGTTAGACATGAATAACATTCCACGATTTGAGGGGGGATACAACGCTGATCCTGAAAATCATTTACAAGCATTTCATGATGCATGTGCTTTGCAAAACATAGAAAATGAATGGAAAAAACTAAAGTTATTCCCAAGGATACTAGTGAAAGAAGCTGAGAGCTGGTGCCGGTCCTTAGAACCAGAATCCATTCGGAGGTGGAGTACGATGTTAGAACTATTTAATGATAAGTAGCAAAGATACTCTCAAGTGTCTAACTTGTGAAAGCAAATCCAAGGATGGAAGCAAGGAAATCATGAACCCTTGGATGCTACCATGAGCTGCTATTATGCACTGCTACATCGTTGCCCTGGCCATGGTTATTCATAGCAGGATCAACTATGTCATCTCATGGATGGACTTAAGCATGAAACAAGAAGGACCCTTGGGATGTATGCCCAAGGAAGGTTATCAAAGCATAGGTCTCATCAAATCCATAGATTGCTAGAGCAAGTAGCCAAAGAAGAAGGTGAGCTATAGAAGAGAGAAAGTATGAAAGAGTACAACTGAGATCCTTCCCTTTAAAAGAGGGGAGTGAGATTCTATGAGGAGGAAGAAGAGTCACCACTCAAAGAGATGGTGAATAGGAAAACCTTGATGCTCCAAAATTTAACAACCAAAGTATCAACAAAGGTAGACGAAATGTGGGACTCCCTGGATAGTAGGTTTGAAATTGTTCTTAAAATTGTAGAGGAGTCTAGGGAGTGAGGTAGTGACTATGAAAAAAAGAAAAAAAAGAGATGTAGACAATGCATATAGCAAGGGTAAGGATAAAATGGCCATCACAGAAGAGGTTGTAAATTCAGACACAGAAGATGACGGTGGATGTGAGATATGCTAATATGACCATCCTAAGGTATGTTGCCCAATAATCTCACATCTACAAGAGTCTGGGATGTATGCACTTAACCTACGATTTAATAAATGGCAAGCACCCTGATGGTTACCTTATCCCCAAGGTAACCCAAGGTAGTTATACCAACCTTCAACGTATTATCCAAGTGGAACTCCACCACAACCTGTTGAACAACATCAATAGTGGCAATACCCATAGTCATGGGGGATGCCACCACCAAGGCAGCAATACCCCTATCGGCAACCATACCCATATGGCTACTATGTGCAACACCCAATCTCTCCACATGACTTTGTTGGTCACGTTACACCACAACATCACTACCAAGCTTGGGAGTATTTTAAAACTCCTTCTCTCAGGGGAGATAACCCACAAACATACCATCCTTCGAATCCATCCGCAACTCTCACACCAATAGCTCCATTACCACCTGCTCTAGCAATGCAAGGGGAACTCCCTGCTTAACCATAGAAATGCAATGTCACGAGGGCTATGAATCCTCAACCTGTAGTTGGTTCTGACAACCTTATGAAGAAAAGACCTTTCTTCAAAACCAACAGTCCAACCAAGTCCTCACAACCACAAGCGGTTGAACCTTTGAACACCTCCCTATCAAATAATTCTTCAGGGTTCCCTTCAAACTAGACACCAAGCTCAACGCATACGATTATGTTCAAACATGTCATTACTGACTGGATTAAGGTGGGCCACCTTCCTAGGAAATTCTTTAATCCTAGAAGCCCTCTAATCTATCTCCAAGTCACTGGGAATGAACCATGTAAAGCTCTTCTAGACTCAGGTTTCGGAGTCAACTTAATATCGCAAGAGATGTACAGAGCCTGGAACCTACCTCCATTAAGGAAGAGCAATATTCTCCTAGAGTTGGCCAACCATTCCATCACTATTCCCTTGGGACTAGTGGAGGACATCGTTACCACCGTGTGTGGGTGGTCGTATCTAGTTGATTTCCTAGTGATACAAGTGAACAACGGTAAAGGGAACTTCCCAATAATAATGGAAAGAGCATGGATAAGTACTATAGATGCACGCCTAGGAATTCATGATCTTTCCCTGGAAATATCCAAGAAGAATACCTTTGGAAAGATTGAGAAGAAGAAAGTTCCATGCATTGCATACAGTGACACAGGGTGCAATTGTGTGCAGAGATCACGGGTTATGCAAAGTTTAGCATTGCCTGCATGCAATCGGTGTGCACAAGACGTTAATACACAAAATTTTCTGTATGTAGCAACCACACGACAAGAAGACACCTAGTGGCTGATGGCTAATCAAGAGAGCAACTCACTAATGTGCATGGAACTAACTAGGGGAATAACTAGTGCTTACATTGAAAATGTAGATACACTAGAGTAAGTCCGTTGCCAACTTCCAAGTCTTAACATTGAAAACATCAACTGGGGGAAGTTGGAAATTCCTAAAAAAATTAAACAAGAGCCCCTATATTTGAAATCATTGCCCACCAGTTTGGAATATATGACCCTTGAAAATAGAAAACTAGTGATCATCAATGCAAGACTTGTTCCCAAACAAAAAGAAAGATTGCTGAAAGTGAGAAAAAAGTGGTCAAAAGCCTTTGCCTGATCATACCCCGAATTAACTAGAATAGATCCTAGGATATGCTAGCATAGGATTTACACTGATCCCTCAATGAAACCTTGAAAACAACTGTAGAGGCAATTGAACCCAAAATTGAAGAAAATAGTAAAAGAAGAAATAGAATAGCTTCTTAAGGCTAGGTTCATATATCCCATTGCTAATAGTGAATGGGTTAGCCCTCTAGTGATCGTGCCTAAAAAGGGAGGCAAATGGAGGGTGTGTATAGATTTTAGGTTACTGAACATGACAACATTTAAGGATCACTTTCCATTGTCGTTCATTGACCAAGTCTTAGACAACATAGTAGGGCATCACTATTTTAGTTTTCTGGATGGCTATAGTGGATACAACCAAATACGGATAGCCCCAGAAAATCAAGCCAAGACAACGTTCACCAGTCCTTGGGGAATGTTTGCATATAAAGAAATGTTGTTTGGCTTATGCAATGCTCCTGCCACATTTCAATGCCTAGTTCTAAGCATATTCCAAAAATAGATAGGAAACATAGTGGAAGTCTTTATGGATGACTTCTCCACTTATGGAACAAGTTTTGATCAAGCCTTGGACCGATTAGAGAAAGTGCTGAAAAGATGGGTAGAAACTAACTTAAGGCTCAATTGGCAGAAAATCCATTTAATGGTCCATGAAGGCATAGTACTTAGGCATAAGGTTTCACATTCAGGAATAGAGGTAGACCCAGATAAAGTTAGGGTCATCCAAGGAATCACCAGTCAACCAGAAACTGTCAAAGATATTTGGTCATTTCTTGGACACACTGGCTATTATAGGAGATTCATTGAGAACTTCTCCAAGGTTGCCAAACTGTTGGTAGAACTAACAGAGAAGGATGTACCATTTGAGTGGACTAGGGAATGTGAATGAGCATTCCAAACTTTGAAACAAAATATTGTAGAAACTCCCATTCTACAAGCTCCTAACTGGTCCAGACCATTCCACATAATGACTGATATGTCCAATTATGTTTTGGGAGCCATACTTACACAAATACATGATCAAAAAAATCCTTCCTACATTCACTGTGCAAGTAGGAGTATCACTGGTGCACAACTTAACTACACAACTACAAAAAAAGAACTAATGGTTGTAGTGTTTGCACTGGATAAGTTTAGGCACTATGTGTTAGGTTACAAAGTGTTTATCCACATGGATCATAGTGCAATTCGGTTCCTCATGAACAAACCCACGATTAGCCCTCGTATTATACGATGGTTGGTAATCCTACAAAAATTCAATCTAACGATGATCGATCGAAAGGGCACTAAGAACATAGTTGCAGATCATTTATCTCGGTTGCACTGGGACAACAAAGAGGATGAATATGTAATGTCTGATCATTTTCCCGATGAGGCCCTCTTTGCCGGTGTAGTGAATAACCAACCCATGAAAACAAACTGGTATAGTAGCATTCTCACCTATCTCCTTACTCAAAAAACACCATAGGAGCTCGACTTTAGGAAAAAATAACAGTTTCTTCATAGAGCCAAGTACTTCATGGAGATCAATGGACAACTTTACAAAGTGTGTCCTGATGGCTTGGTTCAATGGTGCGTACCTGAAGAAGACCAACTGAGAGTTCTCCAAGATGCTCATTAGGGTCCTTGTGGGGGCCACTATGCAGGGAGACGAATGACTATTAAGATCTTACTTGTAGGATATTACTGGCCAACATTAGTTCAAGATGCTCATCAATTTGTTGAATCTTGCGAGAACTATCAACATGATGAGGGAATGACTGGTAGCGCTATCATGGGGGAGATGGCCACCTATGCTAATCAATTGAGACCCTTAGTTCCTTTTTAAGTTTTGGTTTTACACATTTTTGTTTTACAAATTTCTTAACTTTTCTTGTTTTTGTTTTACAACATTGTTCATACTTTTTCATTTCTTTGTGTGCTTATTGTTTTGTTAGGTTTGTCACCTAATAAGTGCTCTTGATGGTGGTATGAACCATATTCTATTGATTGCTAATGTTTGGTTTTTACCCTCGAGTTATAATGATGATACTAAGGTATGGTTCTTTTGATATAATATCCAATGAGTCCACGTCATCCATGCATCCATGAATTTCTATGGTCTCTCTTGGCTTGGAATGTACAGTCCCCTTCTTTAAATCATAGAACTATCAACGAATTGGTGATTGGGCATTTTTCAAACTACGGAAGGACTCAAGGATTGAAAAGCATGTGACTTCAAGGGGATTTGATGCATTTATGCTGGCTATTCTCTTGGGTGCTTGAATGTTTTCTTCTTGGGTTTTCCTTATCATTCTGACGTTACTTCATTGTTGGGAAGCTGAGACAATAAAAATAATAAGTCTTTACATGGTGTGGTTCTCATGCAAAAAAAAGGAAAAAAAGAGAGAGGTGAGAATTCAAAGCACATCCCTTAGACAAAATAATCATCTAGGCTACAAGCACTAATTATGGAACTAAACAAACGTGTTCCCTCTAACTAAGGCCCTCTCTTGCTTCCTACTTTTTTCTTTCTCATTTCCTCGGAATGGTGGTGACTCTTTGGCAGAGCATTCTTGTTACTTCAAGTGGATGGATTGGCCAAGAGTATTAATACCAAGTCACTAGATGTGGATTATTTGAGGCTGGATTTGGAATGAGATCTACTGAGTCACATTAACCATAAATACATAAGAGTCTATACACCACCTTGTTCTTGGAACTCCATTCCATTCTCTCTCCTCACCATTCTTTCTTCATTTTCCACCTCATTACCAGCTGTATCAGTAGTCTATATATTGGTTGATGCATTTTGTTCTTGTTGGTAAAATCTTGTGGTGAAGACTTTAACTCTTGCCTCCCAATGACATTTCTAGAGCCTACGGACTCTTTGAATGTGGGATTGTCAGGGCATTAAGGGCATGAGCTTGCTTTGGGGAGGACTCACTGGCATTCCTAATTGGTACATCAGTTAACTTCTTTCCCTTAAACATTGCTACAATCAACATTTATTTTTTTCATTTCCACCTCTGACATCCATTTTATCAATGTTGTTGTTATTTATTTTTCTCTATCTTTCTTATTCCTACTATTTTTCCATTCTATCGCTACCAGACAATCACTCTTAGTCATGGGGGTCCTAGTCCAATTCTTTCAATTTTCTCCTAACCCCTACACCTTGGGTAGTCACCAGTGTTATATCTCTAGAATCCATATTAGCCATATCATAACTCAGCCAATGGACCATACATCGAGGCAAGGTATCAATTGCATTGTGATTTATTTATCCTTGCTAATAGGAGACTGTGTTGTGTGTGCATATGGCAATTATAAAACAATGGACTAGAGTTAGAAGAAACACTTAGGATGGACTGGTGCTAGAATAGTTAAGCAAGAAACAAGATTGATGGCATAGTTATGCATGGACAATGGAAGGTGCAATCTTGGCATCAGCAGCAACACATCTTCTCTCTCTCTCTCTCTCTCTCTCTCTCTCTCTCTCTCTCTCTCTCTCTCTCTTCCTCTTCTTTCTCAGCTGCCAAATAAGGTTGGATGTCAAATGTGTATAGTGTTCACTCTTGTGGTTATGAACACTAATATTGCATGTATTGTAATGATGATCCATTCACGTGTCACCCCATTCACCATTAGTGTCATTCAAGTCAATAATCCCATACCTTTCCAATATTTTGTAAGGAACTCGAAGATGAGTTTTCATTTAGTCATGGAGGTATGATGAGTCACTATATCGCATCCTCCCTCATTATCTATAAATAAGAGGTGGATTTCCTTGTTCAAGGGAGTTAGTTCAAACCCTTAGCTAAACTCTTGTAGTTTTACCATTCCAAAGTTAGAATAATTCCTGTGTGCCCGTAGTAGGAGTCATAGAGTGAATGGATCTTTATTCAAGAAAATTGTACTTGAGCACACATTTGTGTACGGTAATAAAGATGAACTTTATGATAAACCTTGTAGCCTACAGATTAAGCTAAATAGTAATTAATTATTGTTGAATATTTAAATGCTTTCCTAGTTAATTAATTTCTCTCTCAACCCTTGATTCTCCTAGTTAAGTAGACTCAGTACGACCGCTTCGAGCATGTGTGTAGCGCTTGGTAACCTAGTAACGATTAGCGTTTGGTAATCCCAGCAGCGTTGCACTAGTTTAGGATGTGTATGGAAAGTGGAAACAGATACTGGTATTAGGAACTATTAGAACTTAGTTAGTGAATAGTTAATGTAAGTTAGTCACTTAGTTCTCTTCACCTTCCCCTATTAGCCTAAGACATTAAAAAGATAAAAGTTATAAAAATCATATACCTCAAGATTAATTAACCATACAACCATGAAAATACAAGTAAGTATGGGAAGACAATGATTGATTAACCTTAAGTGTTCCATTAATGTGCGTAAGCACTTACTCCTTGGAGTTTGACTGGATCATGCGTGAAACACTCGTATTCGTATGGTTGAGTGTAGGGGTACCTCGCCACTCATCACTTATGATTTTTCTTATTATTATGATTTAGATGCATTAAATAATTAATTTTCATGTTTCCATCTAGCTTAGCAATAGCCACACAACATCAATAATCATATGTCTTACTTTCAACTAAACCATACATGATAGAGCTACCACTAGCCTAAGTGAGAATATAGTAACCTATGATGAACACTTAATGATCTAGATACCACATTAGACCTATCCACAAAATTCAACTAGATTACACATGAATGCTTGTGATCTGTATGATTAGGTAAAGAGGACTCTGTCATTGTTGAGAATGGTGCTAGTGATCTAGTTTAGTTATCTTATAAATTATCGTTATAAAATCAATAAGGGTTTATCTTTTAGGGAAAAATTAATATTTTAAGCCAAATACATTAATAACTAAAAACATCTCTTCTTCACATAGGTCTAATAGTCCATCACAAGATGAGAACACTAGTAGAAGTAATGAGAGGATTTATATTGAAGAGGATTAGGGTGAACCACTATCAGCAAGAATCTCATACGCTCATTCCAACTCTTACTACATTCAACTATCAAAGATAATTCTAGAGATGATGAAACAAGTCTTAGAACAAGGAGAACCTCAAGGGCTAGGATCTCCAACAAACCTAGAAAATATTAACTAAGAGACCATAGGAAAAGATATTAGGGCCATGACAATTCTCCTAATTCATCATCTTCTTCTACATCTTCCCCATCTAGTTTTGAAGAAGATGAATACATGTATGGAGATAGAGTTCCACAAAGTAGTTGAGATGGAGGTAAAAATAGGGATCAAAGATAAGATACAAGGTACCAAAGGGAGCATAGATGAGACAATCACAATTGGTTAAAAAAGGTAGAGATTATAACCATAACATGTTCAATGATGATGACCTTTCGTTGGCTACTAGAAGCATGATATAGATCAAGGAGGTAGTAAGAATACTCCACAAGCACCAAAGGGAAAGTTACATCAAATGTTATTATTTGAACAACAAATTGTTGAAGCTAGATTTAATACATTGGCAGCCCATGATTCTTGAGCTCTTTAATGAAAAGTACCGAACCTACTCTAGAATATCAAATTTATGAAAGAAAATCCAATGATCAAAGTAAGAAAATCATGAATGCCTTGATGCAACCCTAAATAGATACTATTCTCAACTACACATATGTCTAGGTCATGGATTTTCTTATAAAGAATAGCTTCATAACATCATAGATGGGATTTGTAATAAAAAAAGAGAGGCATTTTGGATTTATGCCCAAGGAATATTATCAAAACTAAGAGCCCATCATATATAAAGGCTAATTGAACTTGTGAAGAAAGAAGAAGAAAAATTACACAAAAAGAAAAGTGTAGAGAAGTAGAAATTGAACCAAACCCTTTATGAGAAAGAGGTCCTTATCTATAATCAAGAAGAACAGACACCTCTTGATGAGGTGTTTTCACTCAAAACCTTGCCAATAGAAAATTTCATCATTCATATTGGAGCAAAGATAGATAAGATGTAGGATTTAATGGATAAAAAAATTGTAACTACCTTGAAAGTCATGGAGGAAAGGATAGATCATGAAAAATAAAGAGATAAAGATAAAAACAAGTAAAAGAATAAGAGAATAAGCAAGGATACTTTTTGAGAAAAAGGAAAACTTGCAGCAATAAAAGATATTGTAGACTCAAATTCAAAGGAGAAGGATAGATATGAAATCTGTTAATGTCTACATCCAAATATATAGGAGCATGGGGCTTTTGCTTTGAATTCCAAGTTCATGGAAAAGAAAATTCACATGCCTTATCCACAAAGCAATTATGGATAGTCCTACAACAAATAGTACTATCTACGTGGGACTCCTCTTGAACCTTAAGACTACTATCAATAATAGTAGTGAAACTCACAGTTGTGGAGGATGCTAATACCAAACCAAGAATACCCCTATTATGAGCCAAACCCTCATGGATAATATGCTCAATGATTTATTTTTCTTGATGGTTCTTTTGATCATGCCACAACTCATTCCTACTATCCTTCTAAATATTATCAACATATAGCATCTCCTATGAAATTACCATCCTATGCCTCTCACCATTCATCACATCCTTCTCAATACTCTCATACTTATTTTTTACCTATGTCACTACCAACAATGCAAGAAGAATTATTATCATAACCTCAACAACAAAATGTCACTCACATTGTGAACATATGCCTAAATGATAATGTTAATAGCTTTGAGTATAAGATTCAAAAACATACTTTCTTTAGGATGGTTCTCACATGTGTGAATAAAACTAGTAGACCTACAAGCCCATTAGTACTAGCATAAGGCCAATATGGTGCAACTTCCTTTTTCTCAAAAATAATGTCTTCTAATCCTACACAAAATCCACCAATCATCACCACCACTTCAAAATAAAACATAAAACCTAAACATGGCACTATGAAGAAATAGAAAATTTCATGCATTGCATAGAATGACAAAGGTTGTAGTTGTAACTTAAAAGTTGAAAGTGTTAACACAATCCCCATAGCAATTGACAACAAACTTGAGGAACAAGTGTGTATACAAAACCTTGTCTATGCAATAGTTAATGAATCAAAAGACGTCCAATGGCTAGAAAATGAGAATACCAAACTCCAAAATAAGCATGAAAAAACTTAACCCACTTATTATCTCTTATTCTAAGAAAATAAACTAAATAGAAAACTTACAAAAAAACATCCTACATTCTAACCATAGACTAAAAGAAAGTGATGAACAAGGAGGCCCAAAAATTGAAATAGAACATAAAAATATATATATATATGGACCCTCTCAAATAGAAATACCTCTTGATCCAACTAAATATGTGTCTCCAAATAATCAAAACCTAATTCTGATCTATATTAAATGGGCTAAAAAGAGAAAACATAAATCACCAAAGATGATAAATGAAAAACCTACATTTCATGATCCAAAAAATGTATGGTACATTTTCCAAATGCTCATCCATGATTTTAGTCATATGGGAGACATATCATCTTTAATTAACAACTAATAGGTGCATTTTCACTTTTTATTTTATAATTTTTTATCATTTTTTTATTTTTGAAATTTTTTTATTTCTTCAAAATTTGTTAATTCTTATCAGGTTTTTCATTGCTTGTTATGTTTTCTTTACTTTACTATTTTCTCTTTTGTTGAGTAATTTATTTTATGTTTGTGCATATTTACTATGTTTTCATTAGTAATGTTGCTAGTTATTGTGTAGAAATGAATACCATATGTTGGTTTTTTGTCTTATGCTATCAACACAATTAGGTAAATAATTATGTAATGTAATGAGACCACATCACCCATTCCTCTAGTTTCTATAAATAAGAGGTCTTTATCATGAAAAAAATATGTTTTTTTCTCACATAAAACTAATATTAACTCATGATCATTATCCTTAAGGAAAGGGGAGGGGACCAAGAAGGAATGAAAAAGGAAGTCGCATCAAGAATACTTGTTGATTCTTTTTACTTCCTCTATAGGTCTTACTACTCCATGTAATTATATCATTTCTCATTCTAATTTTATAGGGAATCATGTTTTCAAATAAGTGTTACCTTACCATGTCACTAGAAAGACATGTTACCATGCCTAAAAGCATTCCTTTAACCAATGGCCAAGTTTCCTCCAATTTTAATTTTAAGTAATCAATTAATCAAAACTGCTTTCTTATTTTTTCTTGATGAATAATGGTGTTTTCATATGGTTATGGTTGGTCTCATGGTTGTAAGCTTGGGATGAGATAATGTCATATTACTAGTAAAGATATGGACTTGATCTAAAACCTAGATAGATAGGTATGATGTTTATTTTAATGACAATTGATACAAGAACCTATTATGGACATAATAAGATATCTCATTTCCTAATCTTTACAATCCCTTCTCATCCTATTATTCACCTCACTGCTACATGTGATTTGACATCTAATGATTACAGAGTATAGTGAAAGATTCCAACTAAGATGGTTGTGTATTTTTTGGAATAAAGGCATGATCCACATTTAATGTCAAAGGTGGCCATGGACATCTATAGAAGTGGTTATGTGAGGACATTATGGGTAGAATCCTACTTGGGGAGGACCTACTTGTAAGAATTTTGTTGATCATTATTCTAATCCAACATCACATCCTCAAGGATATCATGGATAACTTTTCTAAATTCATGCATAATTCTAGAACTACTTCTCATCAAGTTTGATTAATTTTTAATTTTTTTCTATTAAATTTTTTTTCCAAATTCAATATTTCTTGGCCATTTTAAAACCTCATGATTTTCAATATTCTAGTGCATTTGCAATATCCTATAAACCAAAACTTTGATTTTAGTTATTTACAACACTTGTATGCTTTTGGAGTTGAGTTCATTTATTGTGGGACCTGAGGATGTGATTTTTGAAAAACTTTCTAATGTTCCATTTTTGAACATTATGGTTGGCAACTAATAGTAAGAACAATCAAAATGACTTAAAAACTTGAAGATTTTTAGTTATCCTAGAGCTTTAAGAATGTAATTTAGTAATTACCTTGAGCCTAAATGCTAAATTTGTTCAAATTTTAAGCTAACCAAGAATCTAAAAAGGATTTAATCATTAAAAAAATTCAAAACCAATGTTGATTCTTTTATGATAGCAAATGATGCCTAAATGAATGTCTAAGATTGAAGGTCTTTTGCATGGTAAGATAAAGAGCCTAAGAGGAGGGAAAAGGAGAACATATTCATGAACAAGTAGCAGATACAAGAATTAAAGCTCAAACATCACATCCTCACTACCTAGAAATCCTTGGATCAATGAGGAGAGATTTTAGTCCATCCTTCAAAAGGTTTGCATACGAGGGAAGCACCAACATAACGAGTAAGATTGTAGGAACATTCATCTCTAGAACAAAATGAAGACTCATCAGATTTTTGAATACTTCTATAATGTTGTAAACTTTGATGTCTATCTAGTCTTTTTGTCATTTTGTAATACATCATACATTACTCAAGTTTTATAATTCTAGTTAATTTAGTATTGGTCATCCCATAATTTTTGTAATGAAACTTCATCCATTTTATACAACTCAAGGATGAGTTTTTGATGAGTCATAGGGATATGATTAAGTCTCATTTATTAAATACATCAATCAATTGTGACATTATAGTTTCTACATCGCATCTGTATCAATGCATCCCCATCAACACATCTCAGTTGGTTGCTACATTGCATCTACTACATTATAGTTATATCAACACAGCCTCATCAATGCATATGCATCAATGAAGCTTGAGATGTATCAATGCATATGTATTGATACATTCTTCATATTTGCCTATAAATATGCAAGCATTTGCCATGTATTTGGCACCATTTGGTCAATAGTGTAGCCAAACTCTTACAGTTTTCTTTCATAATCTTAGTGAACAGTCAGTGAGTGCTCGTAATGTGGATTTGAGTCAATTGTATGACATATTATTCATGTGGCATTATATCTAGACATATTCCATGAATGAAAGTAAGATCAAAATTAATTCATTTTCATTATAATATTTTAACTTAGAATAAATTTAGTTTCAATGCAATTTACTTTCAATATACTTAATTAATATTTACATTTTTATGCACATTGATCAATTGGTGGAATGAGCATAACCAATTTTCAGTGTAAACACATATTCACATGGTAATCCCAACAACATCATTGCTTGGTACATGTAATAGCATAACACTTGGTAATCCCAGTAGTGGATATGTAAGATTAAGACATATATGACAAGCTAGGAATTAACACTTATCATCCTTAGGCTGGCTTAGGATTTATCTTCTTATTATTAGTTAGATAAATCAAATAATTATTTTTATGTTTTTATCTAGCTTAGCCATATCCACACAACATCAATCATCATATGCCTCACTTTGGACTAAACCATACATGATAAAGCTGCGACTAGTCCAAGTGAGAAGATAATGACTTGTAGTGAATGCTTAATAATCTAGATACCACACTAGTCTCATCCATAGAATTAAATTTGATTGCTCATGAATGCTTGTGATCTCTATGGTTGGACATAGAAGACTCTTATCAGTCATCATTTGGAAAAAGAAGCCTTCTTTGTGACCTACTCTCACATAGGAACGACATCTTCCTTCATCCAAGGATGTCTTATTTGACAATGAGACGTTTTTCTATGGATTCCAAGAAAGTCATAATTATAATTTTGAACATTAAGGAAGATGAAAAGACATGAGGAAAAAGTTTAAATAGACTTCTTTGGTGTCCATTTATTCAAGAGTTTCTAGGGAGTAAGAGTTATGAGTTGAGAGTCTCTAAAAGTGAGGAGAGAGTGTGCTTTTTGACCAATTTCTTTGTTCATCCTTCTTGAGTATGATAGCTTTTCTTAAGTGTGATGTAATGGTTGGATTGAATCACTTGTCTATCCTTGGAAGTGTGTGCTTCCTTTATGCTTGTACTTATATTTTCTTGAGCAAGAACAAAGTTTTTTCTTTTCTTTTCTTGTTCAATATGACTTGTTTTTGGTTTGAGAAAGCTTGGATTCTGCAATCTAAGGAAGCTTCTTATTAATTCTATTTTTGGCTTTGTGAGGCATAATAGTACTTCACTAGAAGTTAGAAACTTTAGAAAAGAACATGTATGTGGGTATGGAATTTAAGAGCAACGTGGAAGTGGAATAAGTTGTATTGGATAGTGATACCTAACCTAAGAGGCAAATTAAGTGCAAGTAATTAGAAAATTTAATAATTATATATACTAAAATGTATAAGCATTTCAAAGCATAATTTTCTAGTTGATACTAATAATAGTTGAATCATACATGTAATGAAGCAGAACTAGAAGAATCATTATTCCATAGAACATTTTCACAACTTGCTAAGTGAAGCAAATAGAAGAGCTAATAATCTAATCTATTAGAAAAACACTTACTTGGACTTACCATTATGAATAAAAAATTGAACTTTTAGCTTCTTCCCTTCCATAATAATAATAACTTCTTCCAAGTTTCTTGGTAATGTTCTTTGATCTTGTGATTTAGAAGAACAATTGATTGTAGAAAAGACTCAATTTCCTTCATGCTAGGTATTGTGGAAGCATTCTAGAAATTACATTTTAAACCAAGCATTAAAATGCTTTCCACAACTAACATTTCTTCATTTTTTTCAATTTCAATTCTCTCTCCACCTTCATCTATTGTTCTTATAATATAATTAATTATTTCTCTTCTTTCCTCTAATAATTTTCCTTCCAAAGCCATGGAGATCCATAATGAGACTATTACATCCCCTGAAAACATCTCATGTCTGGGCTTCAATCTTGTAATGACTTTCAAGGTAACCACTCCAAAGCTACATACATCACCTTTCATAGGTATTCTTTGTCTAATCCCATACTTTGGAAAATCATTGCTTGAAATTTAGTATTCTTTCCTCATCATCCAATGAGAATATATATTTTAAAAAGGTACAAATAAAAAACACATACGTGGAGCAATATAACCAATAGAGCATTTCACTGCAAGAGAAGATGATGCTATTGAATAATCAAAGTCTCCAATCAAGTAAGATATTCAAAAATCAAAAATCTTGACATTCATATTGTCATCTAATAATACATTCTCCAATTTGATGTCATAGTGAATGATGAAAAAATTGTAATCATTATGCAAATAGGCAAGTTCCCTTGCTAACTAGGTTAGTATTTTCACGCTCATTGCCAACTTCAATGGGGTCAAATGATCATCATTTTTGGTGTGAAGAAGAGAATGGAGATTGCCACTAGTCAAGAAAGGAAGAATTAGAGCTCTTAATAGAAAGCACCAAAAATAATATGGAAAGGAATAAATCATTGCTCCTCCTACTAAGTAGGATCTTGGGAGGATTTGTAATTGAGCAAAATCCTAACCTCTTTTCAAATGGCTACACCTAGATTCAAACCTAGTTCTTACCACATAGGAAACATAGCTCTATCTAAAAGGCCAAAGCATTTTATTTTACTTCAACTAAGAAATTAATATTTTCTTATTACATAACTTCAAAAATTAGAACAAACCATAATTCTTGAATCATAATTTAAACTTGTAACTTGCTTTGTATTCTATGTAAACATAAAAGGAAGTAATGATCTTTATCTTAAACTTGCTAACTCTCTTACATTCTATCTGATTATGTTCCAATACCCCCTCCCCCTCAATTAAGATTGGGACTTTTATTTTATGTTGGCAAGATACCCTAATATTTTAAAACTAATCCTAAGATTGGCTTTTTCTGAAGTCCACCTTATATACCTTAATAACCTCCTAAAACTCTACTTTATCTACATTATATTTTGGTTAAAGAAAGCCAATATCCAATGACTAATTAATCATGTAAAATCATAATTAGATTATTTCTTTTACCTTGTTATCTTTCTAATAAGTAAAATTTAAAAGCACTATCATTAGTTTAAATTCAATCTTTATTTTTATCATGATTAGCTATATTAAACAATGAGGTGTTAGCCTAGTGGTAAGACTCTTTATTTGGAAGCTTTAAGTCATGTGTTTCATTCTGGTGGGAAATGATGTGTTATAAAGTTCTATTTGGATTATATATCTTGAGGTGTACCTATGTTTTAATTCTTTTGGATTCCAACACCTCATAATTAGCTATATTGAATCAAATCAACACATCCCTTGGAATTGAACATATAGCTTCTAATCTACAAGTCACAATAATAAGTAGCTACATTATAGATACATGAATACTTAAGTAATGCTATTTTAGTTAAATTTTTCTTTGTACTTTTATTCTTCATACTAGCCAAAAATTTGAATTTTTATTAAGACATTCATGTTGGCTTTCTTTTAGTTTATTTTCCTTTTTCTAAAATGTTGATGTTGAACCCATGGATGTAGCATAGTGGTCAAGATACTCATCTTTGAGATTGGAGGTTGTTGGTTTAATTCTTACCTCTATTCATAGGTGCTACAATAGAGGATCACATTTACCTTATTATGTAGGTAAGGGTTGCCCTATGGGCCTCAATGTCTATTTTTTTAATAAATAAATAAAATAAAGCTAACATTAATTTCTTTTAGTTTTTATATATAATTCTTCATGAAATCCTTATTTACATTAAAAAGTAAATATAACAAGGAATCTACTTTGGCTTGGCATATTTAAAAGAAACTCTATTATGCTATTGTCAAAGAAATTATTCTTTATGAGTGTGTTATGTGAGATTTTAGTCTAGTAAATAAATATTTGAAACAAATAGGATAAATTCAAAAACTTGTTGAATAAATTCAAAGTGAAAAGAAAAACACAATATGATATTACACTTCTTAAAGCGAAGATGATGACCTTAGAAGTTGAAGTTTGTGGTCACTTTCTAGCCTACATTTAAAATTTCTACAAAATCCCATTGGATAAATACTCCAAAAGAGTGATGGTGGTAATTCAATATAAAGTATGATATCATAATGGAGTCTTATAGTTGTAAAAATAAAATATTCAAGAGCACATTATTTATTATGTTTGAAAACATGTTCATAGATGAAATAGACATTATTTTAAAAATTATGGAAAAATATATAGAGAAAAATATTTCTATTTAAATAATATCAAGAGATGTTTTAATTCAAAGATTAGCTATTTATGTGATACTATTCTTCTCCATTTGGAGTGCACATTTAACACAAAGCAAGAATGAGATCTCATAGAGTTAAAAAGATGGCTCAAAATTCCTCCTAGAGAATTAATTGTCCACTATGCAATACAAATAACATTGAAATTTGTCTATGATATCTTTGACTACATTACATAATGGAAAAAAGGTTAAGGTAGCTTGTGAAAAGGGTTTTATAGCATACATAAATGTTAACAGCAAAGTAGTAATTACAAATTAGTATTCATTTTAGTTATTTAACTTTCAGCTTCATAATTAATATTTCTATTCACTGGAAATTAAAATAGTACATAGTGAATTAGGATTTAGAACTTGGATTTCCCATCATTATTCATTGATATTAACTTAGTTAATAGTTGGTATGATGGATTAATAAAAGGACTATGAGTAAGATGCAGGAGATTGTAGTATAAACAAAAAATTTAAATGTGCAAATTTGGAAAGCCCAAAATTGGTAATCTTTCAGATTTTGCAAAACTCTGTCTAATGCAATTAGAAAGCCTACCAAACACAAACACGATTGTTATGATTGTAAGGGAACAAATTAATTATTGACATTGGCAATGCAAAGATTTCAATTTTTAACTCAAAATTGTTTTATCATTTTAGTGAAAGTTCCTTCCTCCATGAAAATGGTATAATGTTGAATGAACATCTACCCTACCAATAAGAATGAAGAAAATGTTTCCTTAGAACTAATTCTGATATTAAATTACCTAGGAAGTTGAGTAGTGGATTGAATGCAAATCTTTTATTGATCATGGAGTTGTCATCTAACAAAACCTATAGCAAATGCTTGCACAATTTTAATTCTAAAATGTTTATTTAGAGAAAATAAAAACCTCAGAACAGAATAGTATTATGCAAAAGGTTTCACCCTTGGCTCTACAAAGCCCAAGTGATGAGTGGCAAGGTATCCCTACACTCAACCATACGAATAGGAGCATGTACACACGATCCGATAGAACTCCACATACAGGCTAGTTGTGGTATCTAGATAGTTACACATTGATTGCAGTTACCTATCTTCCCACTTGGACTAGTATTTGCTTTGTCACGTATGGTTTAGTCTAGAATGAGGTGTATGATATGATTTCTAACACTAGGCTACTCCTAAGGACAATGGAAAATAATAAAATAATCTTGATTAAACTAGTAAGCAATGGGAGACGAAGTCTAGCTAGCCTAAGTGCGATGAGCATCCATTCTTAATCATCCGTAAGCATTTTGGACCTCATGTACTACTTCTGAGATTACCAAGCGCACACTACTTAAGCTAGCCTAAGAAATATTAACTAAGAAAACAATAAATAACAATAACAATTAAATAATTAAAACTAAGTGAATGCTACAATGATGAAGTAATCTCGATCTTTATTACCGATCATGTGCATGTCCAAGTACGTCACACTCGAATAAAAGTTCCGTACAATTACAAGCATCACACTGTGGGCATGCACTTGGGAAAATAGTCTAATTCCTATAGAAACAAACTGCAAAAGCTTCACTACGACTACTCAAAAAGATGCCTAAGTGCAGCGGGTGCGCATTTATTTATACCTAAAGACATACTTTGTGTAAACGAGGCCACGTTAACACATAGATGGAAGCGTCGACAAGGCCACGTCAACGCAACCACGTCAAAGGGGCTCCATCGACCTGGCCCAGTCGATGCAGTCCATTGGATGCTTCATCACCAAACCACAAATACAAGGATTTATTAAAAATCTTGTATAAAGAGAATTAATTGGTAAATGTAAATGGTGCCTAAATCATGAGGTTGAATGACATTATTTCTTAACATTGATTGTACTATTTACAAAGTTCAAAACACATATAGTATATTGAAGGAAGCTTACATGATACGCATTCATGGCCATAGAAAAATTACAAAGCATGATAAAAATTTGATCAACCATAGTTGGAGAAGAACAAGCATCATGGGATACTCTTGACATGCAAAGGTGACCTACTTGAGTGTGCTTTTATTTAGCATTAAAAGTGACTAATTAAATGAAGTTGTAGACTTGGTTTCTGTAGAATAAAACAATAATTCATACATGTGAAGCATTGGTACTAGGGTGCATTCTTCCATTACAAGATGAAGTAAATCCTACACATCACCAATATTACAGCTAGTTGTTGATGCATAAATTTTGGACACGCGAACACCTATGAAAACTCGTTTAAGGAGACTATAGCCTAGGGCACCTCCCGTATGGGTACGGAAACCTGGGAATAGTCTCAGCTGAAAAAGCTATGTGACAGTAAAATATTTAAAACTTAAATTTGATTTAATATTTAAATACTTAAATTTAATTTAATATTAGAAACTTAAAATAATTTGTGCAATTTATAAAACGATAAATAATTCAAAAATTCAAATTTTATATGTTGCGCTGAAAAAGGTGCTTGCGGTTGCTGCCGCCACTGCTGCCTTTCTGGTAGAGACAGATTCGCCTACTGCAACAACTACTTGCAAGGGAGAAAATAGGACTGCTCGCTGCTGCCGTGCACTCAGGAGCTCCTACACTAGAGGTAGAACTTGCCAGCGGAGGATGGATGGACAGCAATGGGCGGTGGAGCAGCGGCGGATGAAGACAATGTGTGGCCTCCGGTCGTCGCTCTCGAAACCCTGGAAGCCGCTGCTGAACCCAAGGGAACCTGCAACTGACGAGAAACCAAAAAGAACCAGAAAAACAGCCACTAGAATCTGCCTATGAAACCTGCAGAAATAAGACAAGTGAAACCAAAGCCAAGCAGTAGAAGGCTGAAATCCTTTTGCGAATTCAGGCCGAAACCTCCTCCCCTCAACTCCATCACCTTGATGGCTTTTTATAACCAATTTTAGGGTTACGGTAACCCATCTTTTTTTGTTTTCAATTTTTAATTTTGTATTCTTCTTTCCTTTTCTTTTTTTTTAAAAAAATAGACAGAGGCCCCATGCCAAGCATGGGCGTGTTGGCCTCAACACTTAGCCCCCCCCCCCCCCAAACTACAGATTGCATGCAAGTGCAAGAACTAGAAAATTTTGAATGAAAAGGCAAATGGTGGGGAAACAAAAACAACATGCAACAAGAAATGCAAACTTGAAAGTAAACTATAATGTTCTAAACATGATCAAAATAACCAAATAATCAAAAGAGATACTGACATAGGCCATCCAAACAACCATTAAAATCTAAATATATAATTTATTGATATTTTGACTAAGATCTATAAATATATATATGTAATTATATAAAGATATATATGTAGATATATACTTAAGCTCTCATTCTCAATATTCTCACAAGGTAACAGTAAAAGTATGCAGATTATTTTGAGCAAGTGACTTATACAAAACTTAATGAGGAGGATGAGCTAAAACTCATGTTAGATCATAGTAAGCCACAACTTTCAGATTTTTCCTTGGTTTTTTTTCTTTTTCTCTTTTTTTTTTGAAAAACTTAAATTTAAAAGGGGAAATGGAGGTTAGGGTGAGGATTACTGTTGGGCCCCATCACACTCAAGAACTTATTACACTGCCAATGAACACGGTCCTCATTTTTTTTTTGTTTTATTTTTAAGGAAACTTTTCTCATGGTGTACTTCATTCTTGAGGTAGGAATTCCAACACGAGTCTGGCCGATTAGCTGCACTGCCAAAGAGCATGGTCCTTTTGGAAACTTTGCCCATGGTGCAGTTCAACCCTCGTGTATGTGCCTTTGATTGGTGGCATCATAGCAGGTCTCCTGGGTGGCTAAGGGTTCTCAAGTAGAAATGAACACACTTCACCCCGTTGTTCACAGGATAGCCATGGATCATCATACCTGAGGGCTTGGGCTTATGAGAGGAAAGGATAGAATTTTCCAAGGTCACCTAGTAATTATGACTAACCACTCTCCAACATCACATATCCTACACTCACATGATCATGATGATAGCATGATAAGTTTGTATAAATCAAATGCTCCATAATCAAACATAACAAATAAACTGAAACCTTGGAATCAATTGGAAAGAGTTACAGTATAAAATATAAAGTGGATTTTATAGCATTATATCATAGTAATAGTAAATTATATCATACCTACATTATTTTCCAATGGTGTTAAGATGGCCTACTATCAAGTAACTCAAATGACCAATGATTATTAAAATCATATGAAGAACACAATGATCAAAATAATATGCTAAGAAGGAAATGATGAAAATGCAAGCAAAATATGGAAATGCAATAATATACATATGAAATGCAAAGAAAAAAAAGGGGGGGGGGGGAAGAAAAAATGCAACTAAGAATCTACCAGATGCCCACGTGGGGTACCTGAGTAGAAGTGTTTCAAATGAAATGCATTAAAATTCCTATTCAATCTATATCCTTGCAAATCAGCAATCTTAAACACATTCGGGGTAGTGATGTCTCCAATTTGGAATGGACTTGACCACATAGGGAAAAACTTAGTTTGAGGACTAGTTTGACCAGACGCTCTATCCATCTTAAGAACTAGATTACCTACTTGAAAATTTTTAGTTGGATGTTTTTTATTGAACCATCTCTTGACAATTTGTTGATGCTTAAGATTATGAAAATCAAGACCTACTTTTATCTTGCTTGATCGTTTTCTATAAAGTTTTTCCTTAATATAAGTTTCAATGATAGGTCTAGGTCTTGGTGGGTCAT